>CM042015.1:119030580-119386547 GCA_023525715.1 Cichorium intybus
TAAACAAACCTGACACTGGTGTCAAATTCCAATTTCAGAAAACAAATTAACATAACCAGTAAAAAATCATAACATACCTAACATGTGTCACATTCTAGTTTTAGAAAACAAATTAGCAGAACCAAATAAACAGAAATGATTTTCCCATTTGTTATGAACATATGAGCTTTAAACAATAGAACATGAATAGAAATCTTATTCCATGTTTCAAAAATCTGAATGGTTGTAAGTTGTAACCCATTAATCCGTGTTTCAAAATTCCTGACATATGGTACAATTAACCAATCACATTAACATTGAACAATCAATCACATTATGCAAGAACATTGAACATTCGCATTGAACAATTAATCGTATTCTGGAATCACAGTTCAAGAAGTTTGGTATGAACAATCAATCGCGTGCTAGTTGTGGAATCCCAGGTAGTAAGTCGCAAGTCGTAATTGAAATAAGAATTTGATTTTATCAATTGTCGTTGCCTTGGGGACTATCAACTGTCAAGCTTGAATTGCAACTTGAAATCGAATTGAATCCCAACCGAAGTCGAATTGAAAACTGGAATGGGGACTGCAACTCCAGTCGACGAATAAACCTGCAATACGAACCTGGAATCCCTAATTGCTCGCTGCCAGTCACAAAGAATCAATCGGCCCTGAACTCTAACGAAATTTGAAGAAGCATTTGAACTTGAACTCCAACGAAATCAAAAGAAGCAATCGGACCTGACCGAGAATCATTACAATCGGAGAAGATGGAGACTCACCTGCAATCGGAACTGACAGAGAAGACGGAGAAGATGAAACGACTACATTCCAATCGATTCAAACCAAACAACCGGTACAAGCCCCATCGATTACATTCTAATCGATTGACCCTTTCCCACAAATTGTTAACAAAATGCAAACGACTACATTCCAATCGATTAAGTACATACCAAACACTCGTTCCTGCAATCGACTTCAATCGACTTCAATTGGGTAATCGACTTCAATTGGGATTACATACCCGACTTCAATTGGATTCAATCGGCTTGAATCAAAGATATAAAATCAAACGGCTTGAATAAAAGATATATAATCAAACCTAGAATTGGAATCGATATAAAATCAAACGAATCTTCAATCTGCAATCGCCATTGAATGGTGCTTCAATCTGATTCTCGAAGTAAGTTTGAAGAAATACTTGCACCAAATAAAGAAGACGGTCCTTTGCCTACAAAGCCATCCCACATCGCCTGATACAAATCAAAATTCAATTGTAATGGGTTTGCTAATCGGAGAATTATTTATCTATATCTATATAATCAATTTCCGTCATTTTTTTGTAGGGGTGAGCAAAACCGAACCGGGAAACCAAAAAACCGACAAAACCGAAACCGAAAAACCGAAACCAATAGAGAAACCGACGGTTTGGGTTTGAGTTTTTTAAAAACCGCAAATTTCGGTTTGGTTTCGGTTTTGACAATGTCAAAAACCAAGCAAAACCGAACCGAACCGAATTTATAAAAATATATGTTTTTCTGTACAGATTATCTAGATATATATTATATTTGCGAAATGTAAACATAAGGAACACTTTGGTGCACTGGTTAAGTCGACGCCCCTTGAACCTGAGGTCTCTGGTGTTCGACTCCCGTCCCAGCAAGTTTTTGAAGTATGTAAGTTTTTCCATGTATTTATTCATCCCACCTTTTCTAGCAAACTGTATTCGTCCCACATCGACTAGGTCACTAGGAGATGAAACTTTGGCCAAACTAACCCCTTATATAAAGGATAACCCATCCCCTTTCATGTATACCTTGAAGTTTCGGTTTGAATGAGTTTAAACCCGAACCGAACCAGTTAAAAACCGAAAACCGATCCACCGAACCGAACGGTTTGGGTTCAAAATTTTAAAAACTGAGCTATTCGGTTTGGGTTCGGTTTTTGGGTCAAAACCGACCCATGCTCATCCTTATTTTTTTGGGTTTTGTGTCATTTGGACCTTCTACGGATCTGGTTCGTGTCTTTTTCGGGTAACTCTCGGATCCGGATTGGATATTTTTCGGGTCATGAGTGGATCCGGTTCCGTTCCTCTTTTTCTCTTCGTCCCCATCGCCTCGTCGTCGTTTTCTTTTGGGAGATCCTCTCAGCTGTCTTCCCTTTGCAATACCCTAAACCTCACCCACCATAACGCTCTTGTTTCTTGCCGCCGGCCTCCATCCTCGACGCTCCCCTCTTTGATTCTTCACGCCGTCCTCTATCCTTGCTTCCATCCTCTCTCCTCTCTGTTTTCTTCACGCCGTCGTACATCGCCGCTCGCATGCATTCCAGCATCGTTGCCTCTCTGATCTGGTAAGTTACGTCTTACATCAATCTTCGTTATTGTGTGGTTGTTGGATTATAGACGATTCCATATGTTTCCATGGCTGTGTGAAGTTTATCCTATTTGTTAATTGTTTGATCAAATTGATAATAGGTTACAGATAGCAATTTCAGATAGCCTTTACCCTGTCCCCATCCATTGCTAATTGGAATGATGTGATCTTGGCCCTGGTTAATAATTTTTCTCCTAATATTTTAATCCCTTTTCCAGATAGGTTTTATCAAGGTTTTACTGAAGATCTGTCAAAGTTAGTGCTAGCTGGGAGAGGATCATACATCCATGTTCATGTATAGAAAGATACAACTCTACCAATTAGTAAAGCAGGAGAACTGTCAACATCAAAGTTCAATGCTTTTCAAGTAAATATTCTTCCTTTTATGTAATTTATCAAGCTCGATACTTTTTCAATTAAATTTTTTTCCCGTCATTTTGGTCCACCGTCCACCTCTGATTAACCCTCCGGCATCCACTAATCCACTGCTTCGCCTCAAAGTCTAAAATCAAAGGTTTTTTCTAAGTTGTTTAGACTTTTTATGTTGTATTTCTTTTTCAATATACACTGCTTTTCTGAAATATGCTATATGCTCTGTTTCTGTAAGCTTGCTGTAATCTATCTTTCTGATCAACTGATCAACGGTGTCAATTTTCAGTGACATCTTTCTGTAATCTGTCTTTCTGATCAACTGAAATCTGCTATATGCTCTTTTTCTGTAAGCTTTCAGTTTCTGTTTATTTGTTCAGTTGTGTCATTTTGTTTCTGTTTTTCTGTTCATGTTTATTTTGATCTGTCTTTCTGTTACTGTGTTTTTAATGGCTCTTATTTGAATCCTTCTCTCTCTCTCTCTCTCTCTCTCTGATTTTAAAAGGAGTGAATATAAAAGTTTTTTTTTGTTGTTAAATTAATGAAATAGATTTCTTATAAGGCATCACTTGTAGTTGTAATATACTTCATGAATCTTTTTCTTCCCATAAATGAGAAGTTAACATGAGAAAAATATCATCCACACAATCTTTCGCTAATTTTAATGGTTTATGGATGCATAAAGCTTATACTTGTTTCCATCAGCATCATATTCTTTTCTTACTATGATTGATTTCACTTTTATTAAGCTAATTGTAATCTATTCCAGCTCATTTGTGTTCATTCCTTGGGTATCAAACTAAAAAAAGAACAAAAGCATGAATTTGAAACTGGTTGAGAAAACATCGCGCACACTACAATTTCCTTTTCAAAGCTTTCTCGAAAACGGCAACCTGCATTCGCTTGCAGTTCCTGTGATATTTTCATACATCCTGAATGTGTTCTATTAATACCCGAGACAATCACTCACAAGCATGACAAGCATCTAGTGCACCTAAGTTATCTTCCAATTGAAAACCATAAAAGTGAATACATGTGTGAAATTTGTGAAGAGGATTTGAATCCTCATGCTGAGTTTATTTCAATGAATTTATGAAGGTCTCACATCAGATTTTGGATATGGATAAAGCTCTTCACCACCACAACCACCCCTTCCCGAATGTCCTTCAACACTACCTTTTCATTGCCTTCTGAAGGTTGAAGGGTAGATGAAGAAAGCAGATCTGGTGTTGCTTCTTGGATTAGAAAACTCAAAATGAAGTAGATATGGGCATTAATCTCGCCATTTTAAATGCACATCAAGTGGTCTATTTCTTATGTTGTATATTTTGTAACTTTTTTGTGTTTTGAAGTTATGATTTTTAACTCTGAAAAACTTTGATTTCAGGTTAGCTTTTCACCCCAAACACATCCTGTATATCATCTCATCTAGCATTTTTTTTTATTTCTTTTGATTTCACCAACTATGTCCTATTGCAGATTGACGGGAAGGACACTCACCACTACAATCAGTCATCCACCGCTGCCGCCACATGTCTTGAGAAAGATGAGACTAAGGTTTATAGTTCCTACCGTGCTCTCTCAGTTGTTTTGTAGTCGATTTCACCCCTCATTTATAGGAAGAGAAATATGTTGTCTGTAGTGCATTTAACGGGCCTTTGTCTGTCTATATTTATCCTTGAAAGAGATCGCGAGGTTGTCTCTATCCACCGGTCTCTCTTAGAACCCTTGCTAAAACTTCTCATTTCTTTTGTTTTTTTTTTAATATATTGCAGGAAACTAGAACTCCATTCCACTATCTTGAGCCTTTTGAAGAAATAATTCGTGCTCCAAAGCTCCTTTCACTACATTTGCAGCCTTCTTTTAACATATGGTTTTAACGGTTGTGGATTTGTATGTAGAACAGGGGAGTTGGCGTGAAGCTGATGACACTTGGGATTTGTTGAAGATGAGGCGTTCAAGATTGGATTTGGATCAGCAGGTTAATTCTTTTTCATGGTTATTTTATTCTGTGCCATTTTTATTTTGAAATGAGAATGTGACTGTGACCATCGTTTTGAATCATTTTACCACCTCACAACACCAATGATGCTGAGTGGTTTACAACAAACACATTGACAAGGTCCACATCATTGTTCACCTCCCTTCTATTCATTTATCTAAATGGATCGGATTTCTAAATTTTCTTACTTTGTGCTTTATTTTTTTATAATATGTCAGATTTCTACACATTATTGGTTCACCAGGCTTTCAACTTGAGGAGACCCGAAAATTCCAACTTTCATTGTCTGTGAAGGTATGCCTTCCATTTTTCTCCACTGATAACTTTTGTCTTCTATATATAATGTCAGGAAGTAAATGAGTTCTGGTTTTTGTATAACAGGTTGAAGTTGATATAACATCATCAATCTATTCAAAGTATGTGCTCTGATATTTATCGATTATTTTTCATTTCTTGCCACTTCATTCTCATTTATTTTCTCATTCAGCATTTTTTTGACTTCTGATAGGAATGGACTACTGAGAGCAGTTGATTAAGGCTCACAACATTAAAAGACGAATTAGCCTTTGCCTTTGACCACACCACTGGTGCCAGATGGTCAACTAAGGACATCTCTGACTTAGAAAATTTTGGTCATCCTTTTGGAGCCAAAGACATAAGGTAATGTGACTAATGTCCATGTAAGGAAATATTATTATAACCCAATGTTGTTATTATAATATGAGTACCAAGTGTTAACATGGTGGAGTTATATCATATTATAAATTAGTTTTATGTATTTGTTTATCAAATTTGGTATTATCCCTTCATATCTAAAAATTGAATAATATTTAATTCCAGTTGCCCAATGCTAAAATGTTGTCGACATAAAACATTTGTATATTTAATTTAATTATCTTGAAGCTTTAAAATTTCTTTTTATAATTGCTTATCGTTCCCTTCTTTAGGTTCCAAAAAGTACATATTAAGTATGTTGCTATTTAAGCAACATACTTTGAAAGTATGTTGTTTAAATACCAACATACTTTAAAATCTCTATGGGTCCAGATCTTTAGGTGTATATGGGGACCTTTTTGTAAATACCAATGTGAAGGTTTCATTTTTATATTGATACGGATCCGAACGGCTCCTCGGTGGAAGAGTAGAAGCGCTGGTCCGCTTCGGTTATACCTTGTGGGGGGCTCATAACACGTGAAACATACATGTGAAAATTGAGAAGAACGTAAATGTTAGTGGCTCTCCAGACCAGACGAGGTATCATTTGCTTTTTGCTACTGATGTTCTTTTCTTAAATAACAAATAATTCTATATTTTGAATGATAACTTTAAGGGGTTAATTCACATTACTTGATGTTATGGAGACTAACATTGGAGCATATGGTTTGGTGACTGTTTTGACCAATTTACCTGAAAATTAGAGACTTATATTTTATTTTTAACCGGTTAAATGAGTAAAAAATTAAAATTGCTAACAATGAAACACATCCAATGGCTCGAAAGTCGATATGAGTTTATTGTTTACAACATTATAATTTATTTTTTCTAACAATTTATAATATAGTGCCTTAAATGCAAGAAGCCGAACACTTTCATTAATTTTGTATCATGGCAGCATACTCTTATTTTCTTCAATCATAGTGTAATTTGATCATTGGTGGGAATAAAATGTTTATGTTTGTTCAAAAGTTTTAAGCTTGCATCGCAATTTCGATGATTTTATGTGTTTTAGAAACTCATCTTTTGAACAAATTCCCAACTGCAGCTACCCTTAAAGTTCATACAAACAAGCTGGTGGCGAAGGTATATGCTGATATAAAAGTTGAACTACACGTTCTGCTCTCATTGGTTACCCGCTTACCAGGCCATGCTTCAAAGCTCCCTTCCAAAACTTTGTCCTAAAGAGGAGGATCTTTTAATTTGGTCCAAGGTTCACCTCGACCTATATTTCGACTACAAAAATAACACCACCAATGACTTCTGTACAGATGGGACCACCAAAGACAACAACTGGTCCTGTTGTTACTGTTGTGCATACCATGAAGTCAGTCCTAATTCTGCCCCATCATTTCAAGAAGCGGGTTACAATAAGATCTGCAAGTCTACTACCTCCACAGTAGTGACTTCTTCAACATTATCTTCATCATCAGGTCCTATTGCTGATAAGGAAAAGGTGGCTGCGCAGGAGTTGAGCAAAGCAGAGAAGAAGAAACTCCAACAAGATCAATGGGACTTTGCGGTCTAGGTCAAACTGATGCAAATAATAGACCCTAAAACAATTCCCGACTCTACTGCCTTCACTGTTGGTAAGAAGCATATCATTGTATTCGTACGAAACTTGATTGCTCAAATCGCTCGGTATGATTCTATAATTACCAAAAAGTTCAACAAATATCTGGCATAACCTGACACTTCCTTGGATTTTATTGAGAATTATGATGACAAGCAGATTGTTAAAGAGCCTTGGGAAGAGCAACGAAAAACGGTCCTATGGCGAAATTGTTCTTATATGTTGGCTACAAGGGCAAGTTCCCTTTGTACTTTCTCAAGAGTCCTTTGATTAGAATAACTACCTGCAAAAAGAATAGTAACAAAGCAATAAGGGAGATCTTACTCCACCTTAATTGGTGGGTTGCCTTAAGAGACTCACTTTTGGATATATTTCCCTTATGCAAACTTCGGCTATTTAGAGCACTTCAACACAAAAGAGGAGAATGTTAGGAAAATAAATTGTGTCGACGTTGGTTGCTGTGAAGATTACCGAAGTCAGGATCTACCGGAGTTACGTCTTAGATGTCTTGGAGAAGAAGCTTACTGAAGTTATCTATTTACTGCAGCAGTCATTTTATAACCATGTACCTTAGGCTATATTGCTCCTAACATCTTGCCTATATTAATCTGAGCATAATTGTTGCACCTTGTGCAGGTCCAGGTGTCATGCATTGATTGGATAGTGGATACACTGCCTCAAACATGTATAAATGTGACGGTTATCTTAGGGTTTTAGGAATCGCTTTGTATCATTCACATTGTGTATCGTTTGTACACAATTGCTCGTTATTTGAAGTAAATTGAGCACTATCTTGTAACCTTTTTTTTAAACTCTAATCACTCATTTGACTACATGCATTCTTGAAAATCATACTTATGGGTTTTTTATTGTTCGCCATTAATTACTTTGTCAATTTTTTATCGAATCTAAACCTAACATCTACCTCAACCGGACTAAGCAAAGACAACCTTTTTGCTGCTTATGAGAATGGTAAACTTACAAGACTTCTAATAAGTCAAATGAGACTTCCTCTATCAACATATCACCGTACCTTTTTTAGATAGACATATTTGGTCCACAGAATGTTGGAAGTTTTTATGGACAGAAGTATTCATTGTTTATAATGAAAGAATGCTTGAGATAGTTTATAATGGAAGAATGCTTGAGATATCATTATGATTCTATCAATCTTGACAGTGAGATTACAAGACCGAACACGATGTTCAGTAGAGAAAATGCTTCATGTATCTTGTAAGTTATTGCATTTAAAGTGAAATATATAAGCACTCTCCATATATATGATGGTTACTATCATCAAGTAACATCCCACCTTTATTGGAGGACCATTTGTGTCATCACATCATACTCTGTGGTATAAATATTGAATGTGTCAGGAACTGGTAACTCAAAACTCATTACATATACAGTTCTAAGGCCAAGTTTTTGACTATTTATTCTACCCAATGTTGTAAAGTCGCTAAGTGGTGCACGTCGGTCGATTAGCGAGTAGCGATAACTTAGTCTAGACGGGGAGTACTCGACGAGTACTCGGATAAGGTAAATACGTACATATTATATGATTATACATACTGAAATACTGAATATAGTCATAACTGCATCAAATTTAATATGAAACAAACAAAATTAAAATCAAACAACAAAAAGTTTATTAAATAAGTAAACATATTATATGTTTTAACTAATTACATAACAATTATAATTATTTATTTAAAAAATTCAAAATTCTCGAGTTTGACATTTCTTTTCTGAGTTTGACCGAGTTTTTCCGAGTTTGACCGATTCTAAGGTTGACCGAGTTGCACTGATGTTGACTGAGTAGCACCAAGTTTGACCGGGTGGCACCGAGATTGATCGATTCTGACCGAGTTTGACCAAGTCCGAGTATTTGTTGCTGATTCCTATAAAAGCGTCTCGGACAACACCTGATTCCGAGTACTCGGCCGAATAGACCATTGATTCTACACCATTGTTCTAGCTAATCATTTCTTAATTATAAAATATTGATAATTATTTTGCGTGTTGTTTAGGGTACGTAGATATAATCCTGAATTTATGTGTTTATAGAAGATGTTATGCTACTTATAAATTCATAGCTTAGAGCATAACATAAAAATAAAATTTTAACGGCTAACTCATACACCATCGAAATTTGTTTTAAACAGGATTTAGAGCCTCAATCAATTGGTCGAGGAACACGTTACCAAGTCTCGTATACTGCTAGCCAGCCTTTGGTGCATAACATAGCAAGCTTTTGAAGAATGGTAATGATGGTGTACCAAATAGAGCAAAAGTTTAAAACTTTTAATTATATGGATACACGTGCCTTCAGATGAACATCACATGGTTTCTCCCGTTAGAAGTTCATTATCGAATAAAATAAAAAGAAGTAAAAATATAGATATTCGTCCGGCTGATACTCAAACTGAGGCAACTATATTCCCATTCAGCTGGTTCCAATAATGTCTCTGTATGTGCATTTAATTTTTTCTATCAAAGCTTCCCTGAAAAGCCAAAGTCAATGTCAAGTATCAGTTTAGGGTTGAGATTTTCTCTTATCTAAAATATGAAGCTGTAAAATATGTTATAATTATTAATCAAGAGTAAAGGATATGAAGGAAAACCTATCAGGTTTGAAAACCAGGTTCTTGTAAGCAAACCACTGTAGGAACCCATGGCAAAAATTAGATGCGTTAGATTGTATGTCATGCGTTTGCCTTCTCATAGGCATGAAGAAATCAAAAGAGCAAAGTTAAGCTTACGCCGGTACAACCGATTCCAACAAGCTCCAAAACACCTGGAATTAATGGAAGCCTATCTATTGCCTGGTCAAAGAAACATTGCCAAATTTACTCTAAAAGCTAACACTGCCTCTCAAAGGTCTGATGAGGTTACGGGTTTTTTTTATTATTATTATCTGAAACCGTATATACGCAGTACCATAGATGAAAATAATAGGTGGTGCTCACCGAGATCATTCCTGCGGAGCCCCAAAGAAAAACAACTCCGGCTACAGCAAGAGAACTCACTGCATACTTGTCTTCAACTTTGTCCCACTATATGTAATGTCGCAGAAACACACACACACTATTTTGGTTAATAATTAACATCAGATTAGGGAGCTTTAGTTAGTTATGGACATGGTACATTAATTATATCGTATATAGAGAAGCAGAATTGGTAATTGTGAGATGCTATAAAAAGGGAAAGAGAAACATATACATACGGCCTCTTGAATTGGTTTAATGAGCTCTGGAAAATCGGTTGAGACAACCTCAGCTGGTGCCTCTCCAGTGGCCATGGCAGCAACATTCCGGGCTAACTTTCGACCTGATATATGCCAACCATGTATATAATCTGTAACCGGCTAAAGTGTATATTTTAAGCAAGGCCATATATGCATGGCACATACGTGGAGGCTTGTGTATGTGTTTAAGTGGAAGGAAGTAGTAAGTGGAACTAACAGTAGCCAGTTGCCTTCCAAGCACGGTTCTGCTGCTTGAGAAGTGGCGGCGGGAGAGACGGAAGGGTAACACATTGGGAAGATGCAGCGGCAGTTGATTGTCGTGGAGGAGCTTTGCCGTCGATGATGGTGGTGGAGCTGGTGGAAATGGAATGTGCAGTGCTTGCCATTTCCCTTAATAGATTCAACGGGCCTTAACCTTGGCTTTGCGTTTCAAAAATTGGCTGGCAGGGGAATTTCGATTTGCTATATTTAAATATGTTCTCACTGATTTTTTTTTTTTCAATTCAAGTCTCTTACCGTAGATAAAGAAAGCAAGGAAATTAAGATATTTTTTTCTCAATAGTTGCCACAAATTAAGCTTGGAGGAGATCTAGTTCCATTGAAACGTATGGAAGCTTAGCTATCGGAACGGACAGCCACTCATTCTTTCATCATCTAGATAGCGCTGACGTGT
This sequence comes from Cichorium intybus, assembly GCA_023525715.1. Lineage (NCBI taxonomy): Eukaryota > Viridiplantae > Streptophyta > Magnoliopsida > Asterales > Asteraceae > Cichorium > Cichorium intybus. The sequence continues at coordinate 119,041,515 of CM042015.1, forward strand.
TCCTTTGGATAGGATAGCCTTAATATGGTATTTGATTGGGGGAAACGAGATGAAACTTTAATACGTGTACAATTTACACTTAGAAATACGGGTATTACACGAATCGAATAAATAAAATATTAAATAGTTACTAATAGATATAATAAAAATTATAAAACGATATCTTGAAATTTCATTTAATTGAATTATGACTTTAAGTAACAAATTAATAATGTTGAAAATGAAAACAAATAGTCGCAATTCAAAATTTTCGATGTTTTCTTTATTTAGGATATTCAACATTTGATGTTCTATCGATAAGTTTATAAGATCTACCTAAAATTAATAGTTTTAGTCATTCTCTATTTTGAACTTTGGATAATGTGATATACAAGTGGCCATGGAAACTATTTTGTCTCAAAAACAACAAACATTAGACATTGACTATCATTGACTCTTATTTATTGTCATTCCAAATCATACAATATGTGTAAATTATGTTCTTTGAAAATTGAAAGGAATAATTTTGTCTGAAGGTATCAAATACATTATTGGAATAAACTTCGGGATTCCAATATTACTTTCATTGACTCTTATTTATTGTCATTCCAAATCATACAATATGTGTAAATTGTGTTCTTTGAAATTTGAAAGGAATAACTTTGTCTGAAAACACATTCTTGGAATAAACTTTGGGATTCCAATATTACTTCTAGATATGATATCTTTTTGTATAACATGTTTACTAATGATATGGTAATTTCATAGTCAAAATCCATGATGATAATTAAATGCATCGTTAAATATTTGTCATAGTTATCAAACAACACTTTTGGTGTTGTAACACCTAATTTTTTTTAAATATCCAAACATATAAACCTTCAAATAAATCCATAAAACCCATTTTAGTAATGAAGTAATAATTTTGTTAAGACAAATTTGCATAAACTTAATAAAAAACATTTATCAGATCGAAGGTGTTGAAACTTTTCACAAAACCATTTGGACTTAATTAATCTTAACTTAACAAAACATTTATATAAATTAGTGTTGTACTTTCACAAATCATTTTCCAACAACATCACACTTTGTACGAAACTTAAAACACAAGCGAAAGACTTAGGGACTGTTTGGATGTGCTTATAAAATCAACTTATTGACTTATTGGCTTTTTGGAAAAGTTATAAGTCATAAGTAAGGGCATCCTTACTTATTAAAAACTGTTTATTTGCCATTGCTTATGACTTATGACTTTTCCAAAAAGCCAATAAGACAATAAGCTAATTTTATAAGCACATCCAAACAACCTTCTTAATAATTTACTCATAACAGTCCCTTCATTTGTTTTGATACGAGCTTGGAATGATCACGTTGTGTCCTTTTCCAAAAATACACTTTAAAATTTTATAAAAATTAAAAAAATTGGCAATTTCTCATGAACCCGTGTTGGAAAAATACAAAGTTAGAAATATATAAGGTTAACTTTGTTAGTGTAAATGCTGAAAATGTTGAAGATTAGAAGACCAATGAACTTCATCGAGACCAAAAGTGACAACACTGCAAAAGCACTCGAACCAAAAGATCGAATATTACGTAAGGCCAAGATAGAATATATATATATATATATATATATATATATATATATATATATATATATATATATATATATATATATATATATATATATATATATATATATATGAAAGTTCAAACGAGAACAAATTTATAAATTGAGAACCTGAGAATAAATCTCAGCCTTTAATATTAGAAACAGCAGGCGCATGATTTTTTTAATTGTTAGAGGGTATTTTGGTAAATGTGCATTTTATATCCAACATATGGATTGAACAAGAACACCTTTCATTCTTTACATTCAAAGTTCGTATCTTTTTGCGATCTTGTTTCCATTAAAGACGATTTTGATTTAGATCCTGATATACATTCGATTTTTGTTCTGATTCATTCTGGTATACATTCGATTGCATAAACACGAGCTTGCGATTTCGTATTTTTGTTCTTCTGATTAAAGGCGATTAAAGGCGATTTTTCTTCTGATTAAAGGCGATTTTAATATACATCCTGATATACATTCGATTTTTCTTCTGATTCATTCTGATATACATTCGATTCCATAAGCAGAGCTTGCGATTTCGTATTTTTGTCAATGATTCAAGCGTATTTGATCTTCTGATTCGACGTCGACTAGTGAGAATACAGATCACGAGGATTCAAGCGTATTTGAGCTTTTATATCAGGTTTTCTGGTTCGATTATGTTAGGTCAAATGGATAACTATTTTGATGATGTTAATATATGTGCAAACGAAGAAGAATTTAGTACATTCGTTACGATATCTGAAGATGAGGATACATATCACGAGGATTCAAGTAAATATGGTCAGAATTATAGTGTTTCAGGTAAATTCTATTAAAGTTGTATAATCATATGTGAATGTTTTGTAGTAGTTTTATTGTGAATCATATGTGATTATATGTGTGAAGGTTTGTAGTAGTTTTATTGTGAATCAAATCAAATCATATGTGATTATATATGCGGTTTATTATGAATCAAATTTAATCATTAAGTAGAGATAATTGTTGTAATTTTCAGTAATCATATGTGATTTTTTTCAATAGTGATATTTGATTTTTTAGAGCAAGACTGTGCATAATCATATGTTATTTACGAATTTAATTTGTAACTCATATGTGGTTTATTGTGAATCAAATTCAATCATTAAGTAGATATAATTGTTGTAATATTAAGTAATCATATGTGATTTTTCAGTAATCATATGTTACTTTTTAGGCCAAGACTGTGTATAATCATATGTTATTTATGAATTTAAGTAGTAACTCATATGTGGTTTATTGTGAATCAAATTTAATCGTTAAGTAGAGATAATTGTTGTAATTTTGAGTAATCATACGTGATTTTTTCAGTAATCATATGTGATTTTTATGAATTGAATATTTTTATGTCATTTACATGTGATTAATCAGGTGAAGATTGTACTTCTTCTTATCAATCAAACTGTAGTATTATGTTGTCAACAAGTGGTATAGTGTACAATAATAAGGTTCCACATAATGTCAAACCGGATGTTCCCGAAGAATTCAAACCGAATTCGTTTTAATGAGGTTCAAAAGTGTTGACGCTGCAATTGAGATGTATATAAGTTATGCGGAGAAGTTTGGTTTTGATGTTCGTTTGAATACACAAAGGAAAGTTGGTGACATTGTAAAGCATAAATTTTTACTTTGCAGCAGGAGTGGAAAACTAGGACATAAATCAGTTGATACCAAACATAACACAACATACAAGCGTACAGATTGTAAATCAAAGATTGTTTTCAAGCTTGTTAAGGGAACTAGTGATTACAAGTTTGATAAATTTGAGGAAATGCATAACCATGAGCTTGAAGATATACATCATTTAAGAAAAACAAGAGAATTACCATTCTCGGACATGGAGTATATTGTTCGGTCTTCGACAAAAAAAATTGGTGCAACAAAGGCATACAAATTGAAGGCAACCTTGACGGGTGGCTTTGAGCATGTAAAGGGTAAGGTTGGTGATTATAAAACTTTTAATAGAAAGATCGGTTGCATTATAGGTTACAAAGATGCTCAAACGATTGTTAATAAAATGATGGAGCAGAAAGACAACTACCCGAATTATTCTTTTTATTTTAGATGTGATAACAACAAGGTGTTGAATGCAATGTTTTGGGCCGATGAAACAGAAAAGGCTTATTACAGTGAATTTGGAGATGTGATGTCACTTGATGCTATATTTTGAACAAATAAGTAAGTTTTACTGTTCTTAATCATTTGTGATTTTGTATAATATGTTTTTGATTATATGTGATTATTTATTTTTGAATGAAAAAACAGGTATGGATTGATTTTTGTTCCATTTACTGTGATTGATCATCATAAATCATCTGTTACTGTTGGAGCTGGTTTAACTAAGCACAGAAACTGTTGATTCATATAAGTGGTTGCTTCAACAATTTATGAATGTTTATGGAAAGCAACTAGTAATGGTGTTAACGGATCAAGATGCAGCATTAAAGCAAGCAGTTGAATATGTTTTTCCAAATTCAAAACACAGATTGTGTATGTGGTATATCATGAAGAAACTTCAATCAAATGTATGTTATTGTTTTTGTATAATCGCATGTGATTGTAAACAAAAGATTTTAATTTATCAAGTTATTTTTTGTGCAATTACATGTGATTTTATAAGCAAGCGGTTGAATAATATATGATTTAATGATTATATGATGTATAATCATATGTGATTGTGTATGTGGTTTTATAAATTGCAGTTATCTGTGGAATTTCTTAAAAACACAGACTTTAAGAAGCGTTTTAAGAAACTTGTATGAGATTTGAATATGGAGCCTAATGTTTTTGAGACGAAATGAGATTTGTTAATGAAAGAATTCAATCTTGAAGAAAAAAGATGGTTCAAAGATATTTTTAAAATACGGGATTCATGGATTCCTGCATATTTCAAGGACTTTCCAATGTATGGATTGATGAAGACAACATCAAGGCCAGAGAGTATGAATTCTTTTTTTAACTCGTATTCCCAAGGCGAAAATTTCCTTGTAAATTTTATGATGAATTATGATAATGCTATTAAAAAACAACGAAATATGCAACGTGAAATTGATCATAAAACAAAATAAGCACATTATGGAATGAAGTCACCATCCGATATAGAACGACAAGTAGCAAAGATATATACGAGTGCTTTATTTTTTGATATTCAAAAGGAATTGTATAAATGAGTGTGGTTTTGTGAAGATAAATAGTCGATGGATGGGGATGGCGTGGAATATTATACTGTGATTCAGAAGAAGAAGAGAAGGGAATTTAAAGCAACGTTTCAGGTAATTATTCTTATTTTTCATATTTTATTTCTGAATTTTGAAAAGAAATTTTAGTCATATGTGATTTGATGATTAGTTATATACTAGTATAATCATAAGTGATTACGTTAGATAATTAGTCGTATCCATATGAATGTGATTTCTGAAAAAGAATGTTCAATCATATGTGATTATTATTATATGTAACATGTTGAAATAAGAATGTTCAATCACATGTGATTATTATTATTGTAACAGGTTGAAATAAGAGCTGTTGAAAAGAAAATCAAATGCAGTTGTGGACTATTTACACAATATGGTATATTGTGCAGACATGCCTACAAAATATTGATAAAAAAAGATTTTAAGGAGATACCTTCATAATATATTCTAAGACGATGGATAAATGATGTTATATATTCGAATCATAAGCTTATTAGAGATCGTTTTGATGAAAGGGATGTTGAGGTTACAAAACTTGTGAATGAAGCATTATTTACTTTTCAATCATGTTTGGATATCGTTAGAGATGATATCGTTAGAGATGATAAAGAGAAGCTGACATCTTTTGTTCAGAAAACTAAAGATATGTTGAATGATGTCAAGAGTGATTCTACAAGTGAAGTATCAACAAACAATGCAGATTTAGTTGAAAAGCTTCTTGGAGTTGCAGTTCCAGAAGAGATTGTTGTTCAAGTTCCTGATGTTAAATTTAATAAAGGTTGTGGAAAGAAAATGCTGGTTGGTGAATATGAGAAGTCTATATTGAAATTGCAGAAGAAGACTAGAATTTGCTCTGGATGTGGTAAAAGAGAGCCGCACAATTTACATACATGTCCGACAAGAATTGCAAATGAGAAAAAAAGAAACAACACATTTAGTTCTTAAAGATTAATCATATGTGATAGTTCTTTTATAGATGATAATCATATATGTTTTAGAAAAGTTTACATTGTTGACAACTGATGATAATCACATTTGTTTTTGAGATATAGATATGATTTTAGTCTATTTCCTTTATATAATCACACATGATTTTAAATAGAACATTTATTTACAAATCACACATGATTCAATCAATTGTAATCATATATAATTACAATCATATATGATTATAAGTTGTATATGAGAAACTCCTTAAATTTTGAATTTTTTAATGATATTTTTTAACAATTTGTCGTGTACCCCGGTACATAAAAAATTCTTAATTTTTCAATTTTTGTAAAATTCAAAAATTACCTATAATTACACTTTGTGATCATTTTAAACATTTCTGGTGTACCTAGGTTCATGAGAAACTCCTTCAATTTTGAATTTTTAATAATATTTTTCTGTTATTTTTTAACAATTTGTCGTGTACCCCGGTACATAAAAAATTCTTAATTTTTCAATTTTTGTAAAATTCAAAAATTACCTATAATTACACTTTGTGATCATTTTAAACATTTTTGGTGTACCTGGGTTCATGAGAAACTCCTTAAATTTTGAATTTTTAATGATATTTTTCTGTAATTTTTAACAATTTGTCGTGTACCCCGGTACATGAAAAATTCTTAATTTTTGAATTTTTGTAAAATTCAAAAATTACCTATAATTACACTTTGTGATTATTTTAATCATTTCTGGTGCACCTTGGTTCATGCAAAACACCTTAAATTTTGAATTTTTTAATGCTATTTTTTTAAAAATTTGTCTTGTACCCCGGTACATGAAAAATTCTAAATTTTTGAATTTCTGTAAAATTCAAAAATTACCTATAATTACACTTTGTGATTATTTTAAAACATTTCTGGGGTACCTGGGTGCATGAGAAACTCCTTAAATTTTGAATTTTTAATGATATTTTTATGTTATTTTTAACAATTTGTCGTGTACCCCGGTACATGAAAAATTCTTAATTTTTAATTTTTGTTAAATTCAAAAATTACCTATAATTACACTTTGTGATCATTTTAAACATTTCTGGTGTACCTAGGTTCATGAGAAACTCCTTAAATTTTGAATTTTTTAATGATATTTTTCTGTTATTTTTAACAATTTGTCGTGTACCTCGGTACATGAAAAATTCTTAATTTTTCAATTTTTGTAAAATTCAAAAATTACCTATAATTACACTTTGTGATCATTTTAAACACTTCTGGTGTACCTGGGTTCATGAGAAACTCCTTCAATTTTGAAATTTTTAATGATATTTTTTCTGTTATTTTTAACAATTTGTCGTGTACCCCGGTACATGAAAAATTCATAATTTTTGAATTTTTGTAAAATTCAAAAATTACCTATAATTACACTTTATGATCATTTTAAACATTTATGGTGTACCTGGGTTAATGAGAAACTCTTTAAATTTTGAATTTTTTAATGATGTTTTTTCTGTTATTTATAACAATTTGTCGTGTACCCCGGTACATGAAAAATTCTTAATTTTTCAATTTTTGTAAAATTCAAAAATTACCTATAATTACACTTTGTGATCATTTTAAACATTTCTGGTGTACCTAGGTTCATGAGAAACTCCTTAAATTTTGAATTTTTTAATGATATTTTTTTTAACAATTTGTCATGTACCCCGGTACATGAAAAATTCTTAATTTTTGAATTTCTGTAAAATTCCAAAATTACCTATAATTACATTTTGTGATCATTTTAAAACATTTCTGGTGTACCTGGGTTCATGAGAAAATGCTTGAATTTTGAATTTTTTAATGATGTTTTTATGTTATTTTTAACAATTTGTCGTGTACCCCGGTACACGAAAAATTCTTAATTTTTGAATTTTTGTAAAATTAAAAAATTACCTGTAATTACACTTTGTGATCATTTTAAACATTTCTCGTGTACTTGGGTTCATGAGAAACTCCTTAAATTTTGAATTTTTTAATGATGTTTTTTCTTTTATTTTTAACAATTTGTCGTGTACCCCGGTACATGAAAAATTCTTAATTTTTGAATTTTTGTAAAATTCAAAAATTACCTATAATTACACTTTGTGATCATTTTAAACATTTCTGGTGTACCTAGGTTCATGAGAAACTCCTTAAATTTTGAATTTTTTAATGATATTTTTCTGTTATTTTTAACAATTTGTCGTGTACCCCAGTACATGAAAAATTCTTAATTTTTGTATTTTTGTAAAATTCAAAAATTACCTATAATTACACTTTGTGATCATTTTAAACACTTTTGGTGTACCTGGGTTCATGAAAAACTCCTTCAATTTTGAATTTTTTAATGATATTTTTCTGTTATTTTTAACAATTTATCGTGTACCCCGGTACATGAAAAATTCTTAATTTTTGAATTTTTGCAAAATTCAAAATTTACCTATAATTACACTTTGTGATCATTTTAAACATTTCTGGTGCACCTTGGTTCATGAGAAACTCCTTAAATTTTGAATTTTTTAATGATATTTTTTTAACAATTTGTCGTGACCCCGGTACATGAAAAATTCTTAATTTTTCAATTTTTGTAAAATTCAAAAATTACCTATAATTACACTTTGTGATCATTTTAAACATTTCTGGTGTACCTAGGTTCATGAGAAACTCCTTAAATTTTGAATTTTTTAATGATATTTTTCTGTTATTTTTAACAATTTGTCGTGTATCCCGGTACATGAAAAATTCTTAATTTTTCAATTTTTGTAAAATTCAAAAATTACCTATAATTACACTTTGTGATCATTTTAAACACTTCTGGTGTACCTGGGTTCATGAGAAAATCCTTCAATTTTGAAATTTTTAATGATATTTTTTCTGTTATTTTTAACAATTTGTCGTGTACCCCGGTACATGAAAAATTCTTAATTTTTGAATTTTTGTAAAATTCAAAAATTACCTATAATTACACTTTATGATCATTTTAAACATTTATGGTGTACCTGGGTTCATGAGAAACTCCTTAAATTTTGAATTTTTTAATGATGTTTTTTCTGTTATTTATAACAATTTGTCGTGTACCCCGGTACATGAAAAATTCTTAATTTTTGAATTTTTGTAAAATTCAAAAATTACCTATAATTACACTTTGTGATCATTTTAAACATTTCTGGTGTACCTGGGTTCATGAGAAACTCCTTAAATTTTGAATTTTTTAATGATATTTTTCTGTAATTTTTAACAATTTGTCGTGTACCCCGGTACATGAAAAATTCTTAATTTTTGAATTTTTGTAAAATTCAAAAATTACCTATAATTACACTTTGTGATCATTTTAAACATTTCTGGTGCACCTTGGTTCATGCAAAACACCTTAAATTTTGAATTTTTTAATGCTATTTTTTTAACAATTTGTCTTGTACCCCGGTACATGAAAAATTCTTAATTTTTGAATTTCTGTAAAATTCAAAAATTACCTATAATTACACTTTGTGATTATTTTAAAACATTTCTGGGGTACCTGGGTGCATGAGAAACTCCTTAAATTTTGAATTTTTTAATGATATTTTTATGTTATTTTTAACAATTTGTCGTGTACCCCGGTACATGAAAAATTCTTAATTTTTCAATTTTTGTAAAATTCAAAAATTACCTATAATTACACTTTGTGATCATTTTAAACATTTCTGGTGTACCTAGGTTCATGAGAAACTCCTTAAATTTCGAATTTTTTAATGATATTTTTCTGTTACTTTTAACAATTTGTCGTGTACCCCGGTACATGAAAAATTCTTAATTTTTCAATTTTTGTAAAATTCAAAAATTACATATAATTACACTTTGTGATCATTTTAAACACTTCTGGTGTACCTGGGTTCATGAGAAACTCCTTCAATTTTGAATTTTTTAATGATATTTTTCTGTTATTTTTAACAATTTGTCGTGTACCCCGGTACATGAAAAATTCTTAATTTTTGAATTTTTGTAAAATTCAAAAATTACCTATAATTACACTTTATGATCATTTTAAACATTTCTGGTGTACCTGGGTTCATGAGAAACTCCTTAAATTTTGAATTTTTTAATGATGTTTTTTCTGTTATTTTTAACAATTTGTCATGTACCCCGGTACATGAAAAATTCTTAATTTTTGAATTTTTGTAAAATTCAATAATTACCTATAATTACACTTTGTGATCATTTTAAACATTTCTAGTGTACCTGGGTTCATGAGAAACTCCTTAAATTTTGAATTTTTTAATGATATTTTTCTGTAATTTTTAACAATTTGTCGTGTACCCCGGTACATGAAAAATTCTTAATTTTTGAATTTTTGTAAAATTCAAAAATTACCTATAATTACACTTTGTGATCATTTTAAACATTTCTGGTGCACCTTGGTTCATGCGAAACACCTTAAATTTTGAATTTTTTAATACTATTTTTTTAACAATTTGTCTTGTACCTCGGTACATGAAAAATTCTTAATTTTTGAATTTCTGTAAAATTCAAAAATTACCTATAATTACACTTTGTGATTATTTTAAAACATTTATGGGGTACCTGGGTGCATGAGAAACTCCTTAAATTTTGAATTTTTAATGATATTTTTATGTTATTTTTAACAATTTGTCGTGTACCCCGGTACATGAAATATTCTTAATTTTTCAATTTTTGTAAAATTCAAAAAGTACCTATAATTACACTTTGTGATCATTTTAAACATTTTTGGTTTACCTAGGTTCATGAGAAACTCCTTAAATTTTGAAATTTTTAATGATATTTTTTCTGTTATTTTTAACAATTTCTCGTGTACCCCGGTACATGAAAAATTCTTAATTTTTGAATTTTTGTAAAATTCAAAAATTACCTATAATTACACTTTGTGATCATTTTAAACATTTCTGTTATACCTGGGTTCATGAGAAACTCCTTAAATTTTGAATTTTTTAATGATGTTTTTTCTGTTATTTTTAACAATTTGTCGTGTACCCCGGTACATGAAAAATTCTTAATTTTTGAATTTTTGTAAAATTCAAAAATTACCTATAATTACACTTTGTGATCATTTTAAAACATTTCTGGTGTACGTGGGTTCATGAGAAACGCCTTAAATTTTGAATTTTTAATGATATTTTTATGTTATTTTTAACAATTTGTCGTGTACCCTGGTACATGAAAAATTCTTAATTTTTCAATTTTTGTAAAATTCAAAAATTACCTATAATTACACTTTGTGATCATTTTAAAACATTTCTGGTGTACGTGGGTTCATGAGAAACGCCTTAAATTTTGAATTTTTTAATGATGTTTTTCTGTTATTTTTAACAATTTATCGTGTACCCTGGTAAATGAAAAATTCTTAATTTTTGAATTTTTGTAAAATTCAAAAATTACCTATAATTACACTTTGTGATCAATTTAAACATTTTTGGTGTACCTGGGTTCATGAGAAACTCCTTAAATTTTGAATTTTTTAATGATATTTTTCTGTAATTTTTAACAATTTGTCGTGTACTCCGGTACATGAAAAATTCTTAATTTTTGAATTTTTGTAAAATTCAAAAATTACCTATAATTACACTTTGTGATCATTTTAAACATTTCTGGTGCACCTTGGTTCATGCGAAACACCTTAAATTTTGAATTTTGTAATACTATTTTTTTAACAATTTGTCTTGTACCCCGGTACATGAAAAATTCTTAATTTTTGAATTTCAGTAAAATTCAAAATGTACCTATAATTACACTTTGTGATTATTTTAAAACATTTATGGGGTACCTGGGTGCATGAGAAACTCCTTAAATTTTGAATTTTTTAATGATATTTTTATGTTATTTTTAACAATTTGTCGTGTACCCCGGTACATGAAAAATTCTTAATTTTTCAATTTTTGTAAAATTCAAAAAGTACCTATAATTACACTTTGTGATCATTTTAAACATTTTTGGTCTACCAAGGTTCATGAGAAACTCCTTAAATTTTGAAATTTTTAATGATATTTTTTCTGTTATTTTTAACAATTTCTCGTGTACCCCGGTACATGAAAAATTCTTAATTTTTGAATTTTTGTAAAATTCAAAAATTACCTATAATTACACTTTGTGATCATTTTAAACATTTCTGGTATACCTGGGTTCATTAGAAACTCCTTAAATTTTGAATTTTTTAATGATGTTTTTTCTGTTATTTTTAACAATTTGTCGTGTACCCCGGTACACGAAAAATTCTTAATTTTTGAATTTTTGTAAAATTCAAAAATTACCTATAATTACACTTTGTGATCATTTTAAAACATTTCTGGTGTACGTGGGTTCATGAGAAACGCCTTAAATTTTGAATTTTTTAATGATATTTTTTATGTTATTTTTAACAATTTGTCGTGTACCCTGGTACATGAAAAATTCTTAATTTTACAATTTTTGTAAAATTCAAAAATTACCTATAATTACACTTTATGATCATTTTAAACATTTCTGGTGTACCTGGGTTCATGAGAAACTCCTTAAATTTTGAATTTTTTAATGATATTTTTTCTGTTATTTTTAACAATTTGTCGTGTACCCCGATACATGAAAAATTCTTAATTTTTCAATTTTTGTAAAATTTAAAAATTACCTATAATTACACTTTGTGATCATTTTAAACATTTCTGGTGTACCTGGGTTCATGAGAAACTCCTTAACTTTTGAATTTTTTAATGATATTTTTTCTGTTATTTTTAACAATTTGTCGTGTATCCCGGTACATGAAAAATTCTTAATTTTTGAATTTTTGTAAAATTCAAATATTACCTATAATTACACTTTGTGATCATTTTAAACATTTCTAGTGTACCTGGGTTCATGAGAAACTCCTTAAATTTTGAATTTGTTAATGAAGTTTTTTTTGTTATTTTTAACAATTTGTCGTGTACCCCAGCACATGAAAAATTCTTAATTTTTGAATTTTTGTAAAATTCAAAAATTACCTATAATTACACTTTGTGATCATTTTAAACATTTCTGGTGTACCTGGGTTCATGAGAAACTCCTTAAATTTTGGATTTTTTAATGATATTTTTCTGTTATTTTTAACAATTTCTCGTGTACTCCGGTACATGAAAAATTCTTAATTTTTCAATTTTTGTAAAATTCAAAAATTACCTATAATTACACTTTGTGATCATTTTAAACATTTCTGGTGTACTTGGATTCATGAGAAACTCCTTAAATTTTGAATTTTTAATAATGTTTTTTCTGTTATTTTTAACAATTTGTCGTGTACCCCGGTACATGAAAAAATCTTAATTTTTCAATTTTTGTAAAATTCAAAAATTACCTATAATTACACTTTGTGACCATTTTAAACACTTATGGTGTACTTGGGTTCATGAGAAACTCCTTCAATTTTGAATTTTTTAATGATATTTTTTCTATTATTTTTAACAATTTGTCGTGTACCCAGGTACATGAAAAATTCTTAATTTTTGAATTTTTGTAAAATTCAAAAATTTCCTATAATTACACTTTATGATCATTTTAAACATTTGTGGTGTACCTGGGTTCATGAGAAACTCCTTAAATTTTGAATTTTTTAATGATGTTTTTTATGTTATTTTTAACAATTTGTCGTGTACCCCGGTACATGAAAAATTCTTAATTTTTGAATTTTTGTAAAATTCAAAAATTACCTATAATTACACTTTGTGATCATTTTAAACATTTATGGTGTACCTAGGTTCATGAGAAACTCCTTAAATTTTGAAATTTTTAATTATATTTTTCTGTTATTTTTAACAATTTGTCGTGTACCACGGTACATGAAAAATTCTTAATTTTTCAATTTTTGTAAAATTCAAAAATTACCTATAATTACACTTTATGATCATTTTAAACACTTCTGGTGTACCTGGGTTCATGAGAAACTCCTTCAATTTTGAATTTTTTAATGATATTTTTTCTGTTATTTTTAACAATTTGTCGTGTACCCCGATACATGAAAAATTCTTAATTTTTCAATTTTTGTAAAATTCAAAAATTACCTATAATTACACTTTGTGATCATTTTAAACATTTCTGGTGTACCTGGGTTCATGAGAAACTCCTTAGATTTTGAATTTTTTAATGATATTTTTTCTGTTATTTTTAACAATTTGTTGTGTATCCCGGTACATGAAAAATTCTTAATTTTTGAATTTTTGTAAAATTCAAATATTACCTATAATTACCCTTTGTGATCATTTTAAACATTTCTGGTGTACCTGGGTTCATGAGAAACTCCTTAAATTTTGAATTTTTTAATGAAGGTTTTTTGTTATTTTTAACAATTTGTCGTGTACCCCGGTACATGAAAAATTCTTAATTTTTGAATTTTTGTAAAATTCAAAAATTACCCATAATTACACTTTGTGATCATTTTAAAATATTTCTGGTGGACCTGGGTTCATGAGAAACTCCTTAAATCTTGAATTTTTATATGATATTTTTATGTTATTTTTAACAATTTGTTGTGTACCCCGGTACATGAAAATTCTTAATTTTTCAATTTTTGTAAAATTCAAAAATTACCTATAATTACACTTTGTGATCATTTTAAACATTTCTGGTGTACTTAGGTTCATGAGAAACTCCTTAAATTTTGAATTTTTTAATGATATTTTTTTAACAATTTGTCATGTACCCTGGTACATGAAAAATTTCTTAATTTTTGAATTTCTGTAAAATTCCAAAATTACCTATAATTACACTTTGTGATCATTTTAAAACATTTCTGGTGTACGTGGGTTCATGAAAAAATCCTTAAATTTTGAATTTTTTAATGATATTTTTATGTTATTTTTCATAATTTGTCGTGTACCCCGGTACATGAAAAATTCTTAATTTTTCAATTTTTGTAAAATTCAAAAATCACCTATAAATACACTTTGTGACCATTTTAAACATTTCTGGTGTGCCTAGGTTCATGAGAAACTCCTTAAATTTTGAATTTTTAATGATGTTTTTTATGTTATTTTTAACAATTTTTCGTTTACGCCGGTACATGAAAAATTCTTAATTTTTGAATTTTTGTAAAATTCAAAAATTACCTATAATTACACTTTGTGATCATTTTAAACATTTCTGGTGTACTTGGGTTCATGAGAAACTCCTTCAATTTTGAATTTTTAATGATGTTTTTTCTGTTATTTTTAACAATTTGTCGTGTACCCCGGTACATGAAAAATTCTTAATTTTTGAATTTTTGTAAAATTCAAAAATTACATATAATTACACTTTGTGATCATTTTAAACATTTCTGGTGTACCTAGGTTCATGAGAAACTCCTTAAATTTTGAATTTTTTAATGATATTTTTATGTTATTTTTAACAATTTGTCGTGTACCCCGGTACATGAAAAATTCTTAATTTTTCAATTTTTGTAAAATTCAAAAATTACCTATAATTACACTTTGTGATCATTTTAAACACTTCTGGTGTACCTGGGTTCATGAGAAACTCCTTCAATTTTGAATTTTTTAATGATATTTTTCTTTTATTTTTAACAATTTATCGTGTACCCCGGTACATGAAAAATTCTTAATTTTTGAATTTTTGCAAAAATTCAAAAATTACCTATAATTACACTTTGTGATCATTAAACATTTCTGGTGCACCTTGGTTCATGAGAAATTCCATAAATTTTGAATTTTTTAATGATATTTTTTTAACAATTTGTCGTGTACCCCGGTACATGAAAATTTTTTAATTTTTCAATTTTTGTAAAATTCAAAAATTACCTATAATTACACTTTGTGATCATTTTAAACATTTCTGGTGTACCTAGGTTCATGAGAAACTCCTTAAATTTTGAATTTTTTAATGATATTTTTCTGTTATTTTTAACAATTTCTCGTGTACTCCGGTACATGAAAAATTCTTAATTTTTCAATTTTTGTAAAATTCAAAAATTACCTATAATTACACTTTGTGATCATTTTAAACATTTCTGGTGTACTTGGATTCATGAGAAACTCCTTAAATTTTGAATTTTTAATAATGTTTTTTCTGTTATTTTTAACAATTTGTCGTGTACCCCGGTACATGAAAAAATCTTAATTTTTCAATTTTTGTAAAATTCAAAAATTACCTATAATTACACTTTGTGTCCATTTTAAACACTTCTGGTGTACTTGGGTTCATGAGAAACTCCTTCAATTTTGAATTTTTTAATGAAATTTTTTCTATTATTTTTAACAATTTGTCGTGTACCCCGGTACATGAAAAATTCTTAATTTTTGAATTTTTGTAGAATTCAAAAGTTACCTATAATTACACTTTATGATCATTTTAAACATTTGTGGTGTACCTGGGTTCATGAGAAACTCCTTAAATTTTGAATTTTTAATGATATTTTTTATGTTATTTTTAACAATTTGTCGTGTACCCCGGTACATGAAAAATTCTTAATTTTTGAATTTTTGTAAAATTCAAAAATTACCTATAATTACACTTTGTGATCATTTTAAACATTTCTGGTGTACCTAGGTTCATGAGAAACTCCTTAAATTTTGAATTTTTTAATGATATTTTTCTGTTATTTTTAACAATTTGTCGTGTACCCCGGTACATGAAAAATTCTTAATTTTTCAATTTTTGTAAAATTCAAAAATTACCTATAATTATACTTTGTGATCATTTTAAACACTTCTGGTGTACCTGGGTTCATGAGAAACTCCTTCAATTTTGAATTTTTAATGATATTTTTTCTGTTATTTTTAACAATTTGTCGTGTACCCCGGTACATGAAAAATTCTTAATTTTTGAATTTTTTTAAAATTCAAAAATTACCTATAATTACACTTTATGATCATTTTAAACATTTCTGGTGTACCTGGGTTCATGAGAAACTCCTTAAATTTTGAATTTTTTAATGATGTTTTTTCTGTTATTTTTAACAATTTGTCGTGTACCCCGGTACATGAAAAATTCTTAATTTTTGAATTTTTGTAAAATTCAAAAAGTACCTATAATTACACTTTGTGATCATTTTAAACATTTCTAGTGTACCTGGGTTCATGAGAAACTCCTTAAATTTTGAATTTTTAATGATATTTTTCTTTAATTTTTAACAAATTGTCGTGTACCCCGGTACATGAAAAATTCTTAATTTTTGAATTTTTGTAAAATTCAAAAATTACCTATAATTACACTTTGTGATCATTTTAAACATTTCTGGTGCACCTTGGTTCATGCGAAACACCTTAAATTTTGAATTTTTTAATGCTATGTTTTTAACAATTTGTCTTGTACCCCGGTACATGAAAAAATCTTAATTTTTGAATTTTTGTAAAATTCAAAAATTACCTATAATTACACTTTGTGATAATTTTAAAACATTTCTGGTGTACCTGGGTGCATGAGAAACTCTATAAATTTGGAATTTTTAATGATATTTTTATGTTATTTTTAACAATTTGTCGTGTACCCCGGTACATGAAAAATTTTTAATTTTTCAATTTTTGTAAAATTCAAAAATTACCTATAATGACACTTTGTGATCATTTTAAACATTTCTGGTGTACCTAGGTTCATGAGAAACTCCTTAAATTTTGAATTTTTAATGATGTTTTTTCTGTTATTTTTAACAATTTGTCGTGTACCCCGGTACATAAAAAATTCTTAATTTTTGAATTTTTGTAAAATTCAAAAATTACCTATAATTACACTTTGTGATCATTTTAAACATTTCTGGTATACCTGGGTTCATGAGAAAATCCTTAAATTTTGAATTTTTAATGATGTTTTTTCTGTTATTTTTAACAATTTGTCGTGTACCCCGGTACATGAAAAATTCTTAATTTTTGAATTTTTGTAAAATTCAAAAATTACCTAAAATTACACTTTGTGATCATTTTAAAACATTTCTGTTGTACCTGGGTTCATGAGAAACGCCTTAAATTTTGAATTTTTTTATGTTATTTTTAACAATTTGTCGTGTACCCTGGTACATGAAAAATTCTTAATTTTTCAATTTTTGTAAAATTCAAAAATTACCTATAATTACAATTTGTGATCATTTTAAACATTTCTGGTGTACCTGGGTTCATGAGAAACTCCTTAAATTTTGAATTTTTTAATGATATTTTTTCTGTTATTTTTAACAATTTGTCATGTATCCCGGTACATGAAAAATTCTTAAATTTTGAATTTTTGTAAAATTCAAATATTACCTATAATTACACTTTATGATCATTTTAAACATTTCTGGTGTACCTGGGTTCATGAGAAACTCCTTAAATTTTGAATTTTTTAAAGTTGTTTTTTTTTGTTATTTATAACAATTTGTCGTGTACCCCGGTACATGAAAAATTCTTAATTTTTGAATTTTTGTAAAATTCAAAAATTACCTATAATTACACTTTGTGATCATTTTAAAACATTTCTGGTGTACCTGCGTTCATGACAAACTCCTTAAATTTTGAATTTTTTATGATATTTTTATGTTATTTTTAACAATTTGTTGTGTACCCCGGTACATGAAAAATTCTTAATTTTTCAATTTTTGTAAAATTCAAAAATTACCTATAATTACACTATGTGATCATTTTAAACATTTCTGCTGTACCTAGGTTCATGAGAAACTCCTTAAATTTTGAATTTTTTAATGATATTTTTTTAACAATTTGTCATGTACCCCGGTACATGAAAAATTCTTAATTTTTGAATTTCTGTAAAATTCCAAAATTACCTATAATTACACTTTGTGATCATTTTAAAACATTTCTGGTGTACCTGGGTTCATGAGAAAATCCTTAAATTTTGAATTTATTAATGATATTTTTTATGTTATTTTTCACAATTTGTCGTATCCCCCGATACATGAAAAATTCTTAATTTTTGAATTTTTGTAAAAATCAAAAATTACCTATAATTACACTTTGTGATCATTTTAAACATTTCTGGTGTACCTGGGTTCATGAGAAACTCCTTAAATTTTGAATTTTTTAATGATGTTTTTTCTGTTATTTTTAACAAATTGTCGTGTACCCCGGTACATGAAAAATTCTTAATTTTTGAATTTTTGTAAAATTCAAAAATTACCTATAATTACACTTTGTGATCATTTTAAACATTTCTGGTGCACCTTGGTTCATGCAAAACACCTTAAATTTTGAATTTTTTAATGCTATTTTTTAACAATTTGTCTTGTACCCCGGTACATGAAAAATTCTTAATTTTTGAATTTCTGTAAAATTCATAAATTACCTATAATTACACTTTGTGATAATTTTAAAACATTTCTGGTGTACCTGGGTGCATGAGAAACTCCTTAAATTTTGAATTTTTAATGATATTTTTATGTTATTTTTAACAATTTGTCGTGTACTCCGGTACATGAAAAATTCTTAATTTTTCAATTTTTGTAAAATTCAAAAATTACCTATAATTACACTTTGTGATCATTTTAAACATTTCTGGTGTACCTAAGTTCATGAGAAACTCCTTAAATTTTGAATTTTTTAATGATATTTTTCTGTTATTTTTAACAATTTCTCGTGTACCCCGGTACATGAAAAATTCTTAATTTTTGAATTTTTGTAAAATTCAAAAATTACCTATAATTACACTTTGTGATCATTTTAAACATTTCTGGTATACCTGGGTTTATGAGAAAATCCTTAAATTTTGAATTTTTAATGATGTTTTTTCTGTTATTTTTAACAATTTGTCATGTACCCCGGTACATGAAAAATTCTTAATTTTTGAATTTTTGTAAAATTCAAAAATTACCTATAATTACACTTTGTGATCATTTTAAAACATTTCTGTTGTACCTGGGTTCATGAGAAACGCCTTAAATTTTGATTTTTTTATGTTATTTTTAACAATTTGTCGTGTACCCTAGTACATTAAAAATTCTTAATTTTTCAATTATTGTAAAATTCAAAAATTACCTATAATTACACTTTGTGATTATTTTAAACATTTCTGGTGTACCTGGGTTCATGAGAAACTCCTTAAATTTTGAATTTTTTAATGATATTTTTTCTGTTATTTTTAACAATTTATCGTGTATCTCGGTACATGAAAAATTCTTAATTTTTGAATTTTTGTAAAATTCAAATATTACCTATAATTACACTTTGTGATCATTTTAAACATTTCTGGTGTACCTGGGTTCATGAGAAACTCCTTAAATTTTGAATTTTTTAAAGTTGTTTTTTTTTGTTATTTTTAACAATTTGTCGTGTACCACGGTACATGAAAAATTCTTAATTTTTGAATTTTTGTAAAATTCAAAAATTACCTATAATTACACTTTGTGATCATTTTAAAACATTTCTGGTGTACCTGCGTTCATGAGAAACTCCTTAAATTTTGAATTTTTTTATGATATTTTTATGTTATTTTTAACAATTTGTTGTGTACCCCGGTACATGAAAAATTCTTAATTTTTCAATTTTTGTAAAATTCAAAAATTACCTATAATTACACTTTGTGATCATTTTAAACATTTCTGCTGTACCTAGGTTCATGAGAAACTCCTTAAATTTTGAATTTTTTAATAATATTTTTTTTTAACAATTTGTCATGTACCCCGGTCTATGAAAAATTCTTAATTTTTGAATTTCTGTAAAATTCCAAAATTACATATAATTACACTTTGTGATCATTTTAAAACATTTCTGGTGTACCTGGGTTCTTGAGAAAATCCTTAAATTTTGAATTTTTTAATGATATCTTTATGTTATTTTTCACAATTTGTCGTGTACCCCGGTACATGAAAAATTCTTAATATTTGAATTTTTGTAAAATTTAAAAATTACCTATAATTACACTTTGTGATCATTTTAAACATTTCTGGTGTACCTGGGTTCATGAGAAACTCCTTAAATTTTGAATTTTTTAATGATGTTTTTTCTGTTATTTTTAACAATTTGTCGTGTACCCCGGTACATGAAAAATTCTTAATTTTTGAATTTTTGTAAAATTCAAAAATTACCTATAATTACACTTTGTGATCATTTTAAAACATTTCTGGTGTTCCTGGGTTCATGAGAAACTCCTTAAATTTTGAATTTTTTAATGATATTTTTAATAATTTGTCCTGTACCTCGGTACATGAAAATTTCTTAATTTTTCAATTTTTGTAAAATTCAAAAATTACCTATAATTACACTTTGTGATCATTTTAAACATTTCTGGTGTACCTAGGTTCATGAGAAACTCCTTAAATTTTGAATTTTTTAATGATATTTTTCTGTTATTTTTAACAATTTGTCGTATACCCCGGTACATGAAAAATTCTTAATTTTTCAATTTTTGTAAAATTCAAAAATTACCTATAATGACACTTTGTGATGATTTTAAACATTTCTGGTGTACCTAGGTTCATGAGAAACTCCTTAAATTTTGAATTTTTAATGATGTTTTTTCTGTTATTTTTAACAATTTGTCGTGTACCCCGGTACATGAAATTTTTTTAATTTTTGAGTTTTTGTAATATTCAAAAATTACCTATAATTACACTTTGTGATCATTTTAAACATTTCTGGTATACCTGGGTTCATGAGAAAATCCTTAAATTTTGAATTTTTTAATGATGTTTTTTCTGTTATTTTTAACAATTTGTCGTGTACCCCGGTACATGAAAAATTCTTAATTTTTGAATTTTTGTAAAATTCAAAAATTACCTAAAATTACAATTTGTGATCATTTTAAAACATTTCTGTTGTACCTGGGTTCATGAGAAACGCCTTAAATTTTGAATTTTTTTATGTTATTTTTAACAATTTGTCGTGTACCCTGGTACATGAAAAATTCTTAATTTTTCAATTTTTGTAAAATTCAAAAATTACCTATAATTACAATTTGTGATCATTTTAAACATTTCTGGTGTACCTGGGTTCATGAGAAACTCCTTAAATTTTGAATTTTTTAATGATATTTTTTCTGTTATTTTTAACAATTTGTCATGTATCCCGGTACATGAAAAATTCTTAAATTTTGAATTTTTGTAAAATTCAAATATTACCTATAATTACACTTTGTGATCATTTTAAAAATTTCTGGTGTACCTGGATTCATGAGAAACTCCTTAAATTTTGAATTTTTTAAAGTTGTTTTTTTTGTTATTTATAACAATTTGTCGTGTACCCCGGTACATGAAAAATTCTTAATTTTTGAATTTTTGTAAAATTCAAAAATTACCTATAATTACACTTTGTGGTCATTTTAAAACATTTCTGGTGTACCTGCGTTCATGAGAAAATCCTTAAATTTTGAATTTTTTATGATATTTTTATGTTATTTTTAACAATTTGTTGTGTACCCCGGTACATGAAAAATTCTTAATTTTTCAATTTTTGTAAAATTCAAAAATTACCTATAATTACACTTTGTGATCATTTTAAACATTTCTGCTGTACCTAGGTTCATGAGAAACTCCTTAAATTTTGAATTTTTTAATGATATTTTTTTAACAATTTGTCATGTACCCCGGTACATGAAAAATTCTTAATTTTTGAATTTCTGTAAAATTCCAAAATTACCTATAATTACACTTTGTGATCATTTTAAAACATTTCTGGTGTACCTGGGTTCATGAGAAAATCCTTAAATTTTGAATTTATTAATGATATTTTTTATGTTATTTTTCACAATTTGTCGTATCCCCCGATACATGAAAAATTCTTAATTTTTAAATTTTTGTAAAAATCAAAAATTACCTATAATTACACTTTGTGATCATTTTAAACATTTCTGGTGTACCTGGGTTCATGAGAAACTCCTTAAATTTTGAATTTTTTAATGATGTTTTTTCTGTTATTTTTAACAAATTGTCGTGTACCCCGGTACATGAAAAATTCTTAATTTTTGAATTTTTGTAAAATTCAAAAATTACCTATAATTACACTTTGTGATCATTTTAAACATTTCTGGTGCACCTTGGTTCATGCAAAACACCTTAAATTTTGAATTTTTTAATGCTATTTTTTAACAATTTGTCTTGTACCCCGGTACATGAAAAATTCTTAATTTTTGAATTTCTGTAAAATTCAAAAATTACCTATAATTACACTTTGTGATAATTTTAAAACATTTCTGGTGTACCTGGGTGCATGAGAAACTTCTTAAATTTTGAATTTTTAATGATATTTTTATGTTATTTTTAACAATTTGTCGTGTACTCCGGTACATGAAAAATTCTTAATTTTTCAATTTTTGTAAAATTCAAAAATTACCTATAATTACACTTTGTGATCATTTTAAACATTTCTGGTGTACCTAAGTTCATGAGAAACTCCTTAAATTTTGAATTTTTTAATGATATTTTTCTGTTATTTTTAACAATTTCTCGTGTACCCCGGTACATGAAAAATTCTTAATTTTTGAATTTTTGTAAAATTCAAAAATTACCTATAATTACACTTTGTGATCATTTTAAACATTTCTGGTATACCTGGGTTTATGAGAAAATCCTTAAATTTTGAATTTTTAATGATGTTTTTTCTGTTATTTTTAACAATTTGTCGTGTACCCCGGTACATGAAAAATTCTTAATTTTTGAATTTTTGTAAAATTCAAAAATTACCTATAATTACACTTTGTGATCATTTTAAAACATTTCTGTTGTACCTGGGTTCATGAGAAACGCCTTAAATTTTGATTTTTTTTATGTTATTTTTAACAATTTGTCGTGTACCCTAGTACATGAAAAATTCTTAATTTTTCAATTTTTGTAAAATTCAAAAATTACCTATAATTACACATTGTGATCATTTTAAACATTTCTGGTGTACCTGGGTTCATGAGAAACTCCTTTAATTTTGATTTTTTTAATGATGTTTTTTTTGTTATTTTTAACAATTTGTCGTGTACCCCGGTACATGAAATATTCTTAATTTTTGAATTTTTGTAAAATTCAAAAATTACCTATAATTACACTTTGTGATCATTTTAAAACATTTCTGGTGTACCTGCGTTCATGAAAAACTCCTTAAATTTTGAATTTTTTTATGATATTTTTATGTTATTTTTAACAATTTGTTGTGTACCCCGGTACATGAAAAATTCTTAATTTTTCAATTTTTGTAAAATTCAAAAATTACCTATAATTACACTTTGTGATCATTTTAAACATTTCTGCTGTACCTAGGTTCATGAGAAACTCCTTAAATTTTGAATTTTTTAATGATATTTTTTTTAACAATTTGTCATGTACCCCGGTCTATGAAAAATTCTTAATTTTTGAATTTCTGTAAAATTCCAAAATTACCTATAATTACACTTTGTGATCATTTTAAAACATTTCTGGTGTACCAGGGTTCTTGAGAAAATCCTTAAATTTTGAATTTTTTAATGATATTTTTATGTTATTTTTCACAATTTGTCGTGTACCCCGGTACATGAAAAATTCTTAATATTTGAATTTTTGTAAAATTTAAAAATTACCTATAATTACACTTTGTGATCATTTTAAACATTTCTGGTGTACCTGGGTTCATGAGAAACTCCTTAAATTTTGAATTTTTTAATGATGTTTTTTCTGTTATTTTTAACAATTTGTCGTGTACCCCGGTACATGAAAAATTCTTAATTTTTGAATTTTTGTAAAATTCAAAAATTACCTATAATTACACTTTGTGATCATTTTAAAACATTTCTGGTGTTCCTGGGTTCATGAGAAACTCCTTAAATTTTGAATTTTTTAATGATATTTTTAATAATTTGTCGTGTACCTCGGTACATGAAAATTTCTTAATTTTTCAATTTTTGTAAAATTCAAAAATTACCTATAATTACACTTTGTGATCATTTTAAACATTTCTGGTGTACCTAGGTTCATGAGAAACTCCTTAAATTTTGAATTTTTTAATGATATTTTTCTGTTATTTTTAACAATTTGTCGTATACCCCGGTACATGAAAAATTCTTAATTTTTCAATTTTTGTAAAATTCAAAAATTACCTATAATTACACTTTGTGATGATTTTAAACATTTCTGGTGTACATTGGTTCATGAGAAACTTCTTAAATTTTGAATTTTCTAAAGATATTTTTTCTGTTATTTTTAACAATTTGTCGTGTATCCCGGTACATGAAAATTTTTTAATTTTTGAGTTTTTGTAATATTCAAAAATTACCTATAATTACACATTGTGATCATTTTAAACATTTCTGGTGTACCTGGGTTCATGAGAAACTCCTTTAATTTTGATTTTTTTAATGATGTTTTTTTGTTATTTTTAACAATTTGTCGTGTACCCCGGTACATGAAATATTCTTAATTTTTGAATTTTTGTAAAATTCAAAAATTACCTATAATTACACTTTGTGATCATTTTAAAACATTTCTGGTGTACCAGGGTGCATGAGAAACTCCTTAAATTTTGAATTTTTAATGATATTTTTATGTTATTTTTAACAATTTGTCGTGTACCCCGGTACATGAAAAATTCTTAATTTTTCAATTTTTGTAAAATTCAAAAATTACCTATAATTACACTTTGTGATCATTTTAAACATTTTTGGGGTTCCTAAGTTCATGAGAAACTCCTTAAATTTTGAATTTTTTAATGATATTTTTTCTGTTATTTTTAACAATTTCTCGTGTACCCCGGTACATGAAAAATTCTTAATTTTTGAATTTTTGTAAAATTCAAAAATTACCTATGATTACACTTTGTGATCATTTTATACATTTCTGGTATACCTGGGTTCATGACAAAATCCTTAAATTTTGAATCTTTAATGATGTTTTTTCTGTTATTTTTAACAATTTGTCGTGTACCCCGGTACATGAAAAATTCTTAATTTTTGAATTTTTGTAAAATTCAAAAATTACCTATAATTACACTTTGTGATCATTTTAAAACATTTCTGTTGTACCTGGGTTCATGAGAAACGCCTTAAATTTTGAATTTTTTTATGTTATTTTTAACAATTTGTCGTGTACCCTAGTACATGAAAAATTCTTAATTTTTCAATTTTTGTAAATTTCAAAAATTACCTATAATTACACTTTGTGATCATTTTAAACATTTCTGGTGTACCTGGGTTCATGAGATACTCCTTAAATTTTGAATTTTTTAATGATATTTTTTCTGTTATTTTTAACAATTTGTCGTGTATCTCGGTACATGAAAAATTCTTAATTTTTGAATTTTTGTAAAATTCAAATATTACCTATAATTACACTTTGTGATCATTTTAAACATTTCTGGTGTACCTGGGTTCATGAGAAACTTCTTAAAATTTGAATTTTTTAAAGTTGTTTTTTTGTTATTTTTAACAATTTGTCGTGTACCCCGGTACATGAAAAATTCTTAATTTTTGAATTTTTGTAAAATTCAAAAATTACCTATAATTACACTTTGTGATCATTTTAAAACATTTCTGGTGTACCTGCGTTCATGAGAAACTCCTTAAATTTTGAATTTTTTTATGATATTTTTATGTTATTTTTAACAATTTATTGTGTACCCCGGTACATGAAAAATTCTTAATTTTTCAATTTTTGTAAAATTCAAAAATTACCTATAATTACACTTTGTGATCATTTTAAACATTTCTGCTGTACCTAGGTTCATGAGAAACTCCTTAAATTTTGAATTTTTTAATGATATTTTTTAACAATTTGTCATGTACCCCGGTACATGAAAAATTCTTAATTTTTGAATTTCTGTAAAATTCCAAAATTACCTATAATTACACTTTGTGATCATTTTAAAACATTTCTGGTGTACCTGGGTTCTTGTGAAAATCCTTAAATTTTGAATTTTTAATGATGTTTTTTCTGTTATTTTTAACAATTTGTCGTGTACCCCGGTACATGAAAAATTCTTAATTTTTGAATTTTTGTAAAATTCAAAAATTACCTATAATTACACTTTGTGATCATTTTAAAACATTTCTGTTGTACCTGGGTTCATGAGAAACGCCTTAAATTTTGAATTTTTTTATGTTATTTTTAACAATTTGTCGTGTACCCTAGTACATGAAAAATTCTTCATTTTTCAATTTTTGTAAAATTCAAAAATTACCTATAATTACACTTTGTGATCATTTTAAACATTTCTGGTGTACCTGGGTTCATGAGAAACTCCTTAAATTTTGAATTTTTTAATGATATTTTTTCTGTTATTTTTAACAATTTGTCGTATACCCCGGTACATGAAAAATTCTTAATTTTTCAATTTTTGTAAAATTCAAAAATTACCTATAATTACACTTTGTGATGATTTTAAACATTTTTGGTGTACATTGGTTCATGAGAAACTTCTTAAATTTTGAATTTTTTAATGATATTTTTTCTGTTATTTTTAACAATTTGTCGTGTATCCCGGTACATGAAAAATTTTTAATTTTTGAGTTTTTGTAATATTCAAAAATTACCTATAATTACACATTGTGATCATTTTAAACATTTCTGGTGTACCTGGGTTCATGAGAAACTCCTTTAATTTTGATTTTTTTAATGATGTTTTTTTGTTATTTTTAACAATTTGTCGTGTACCCCGGTACATGAAATATTCTTAATTTTTGAATTTTTGTAAAATTCAAAAATTACCTATAATTACACTTTGTGATCATTTTAAAACATTTCTGGTGTACCAGGGTGCATGAGAAACTCCTTAAATTTTGAATTTTTAATGATATTTTTATGTTATTTTTAACAATTTGTCGTGTACCCCGGTACATGAAAAATTCTTAATTTTTCAATTTTTGTAAAATTCAAAAATTACCTATAATTACACTTTGTGATCATTTTAAACATTTTTGGTGTTCCTAAGTTCATGAGAAACTTCTTAAATTTTGAATTTTTTAATGATATTTTTTCTGTTATTTTTAACAATTTCTCGTGTACCCCGGTACATGAAAAATTCTTAATTTTTGAATTTTTTTAAAATTCAAAAATTACCTATAATTACACTTTGTGATCATTTTAAACATTTCTGGTATACCTGGGTTCATGAGAAAATCCTTAAATTTTGAATTTTTAATGATGTTTTTTCTGTTATTTTTAACAATTTGTCGTGTACCCCGGTACATGAAAAATTCTTAATTTTTGAATTTTTGTAAAATTCAAAAATTACCTATAATTACACTTTGTGATCATTTTAAAACATTTCTGTTGTACCTGGGTTCATGAGAAACGCCTTAAATTTTGAATTTTTTTATGTTATTTTTAACAATTTGTCGTGTACCCTAGTACATGAAAAATTCTTAATTTTTCAATTTTTGTAAAATTCAAAAATTACCTATAATTACACTTTGTGATCATTTTAAACATTTCTGGTGTACCTGGGTTCATGAGAAACTCCTTCAATTTTGAATTTTTTAATGATATTTTTTCTGTTATTTTTAACAATTTGTCGTGTATCTCGGTACATGAAAAATTCTTAATTTTTGAATTTTTGTAAAATTCAAATATTACCTATAATTACACTTTGTGATCATTTTAAACATTTCTGGTGTACCTGGGTTCATGAGAAACTCCTTAAATTTTGAATTTTTTAAAGTTGTTTTTTTGTTATTTTTAACAATTTGTTGTGTACCCCGGTACATGAAAAATTCTTAATTTTTGAATTTTTGTAAAATTCAAAAATTACCTATAATTACACTTTGTGATCATTTTAAAACATTTCTGGTGTACCTGCGTTCATGAGAAACTCCTTAAATTTTGAATTTTTTTATGATATTTTTATGTTATTTTTAACAATTTGTTGTGTACCCCGGTACATGAAAAATTCTTAATTTTTCAATTTTTGTAAAATTCAAAAATTACCTATAATTACACTTTGTGATCATTTTAAACATTTCTGCTGTACCTAGGTTCATGAGAAACTCCTTAAATTTTGAATTTTTTAATGATATTTTTTTAACAATTTGTCATGTACCCCGGTACATGAAAAATTCTTAATTTTTGAATTTCTGTAAAATTCCAAAATTACCTATAATTACACTTTGTGATCATTTTAAAACATTTCTGGTGTACCTGGGTTCTTGAGAAAATCCTTAAATTTTGAATTTTTAATGATGTTTTTTCTGTTATTTTTAACAATTTGTCGTGTACCCCGGTACATGAAAAATTCTTAATTTTTGAACTTTTGTAAAATTCAAAAATTACCTATAATTACACTTTGTGATCATTTTAAAACATTTCTGATCATTTTAAACATTTCTGGTGTACCTGGGTTCATGAGAAACTCCTTTAATTTTGAATTTTTTAATGATGTTTTTTTTTGTTATTTTTAACAATTTGTCGTGTACCCGGGTACATGAAATATTCTTAATTTTTGAATTTTTGTAAAATTCAAAAATTACCTATAATTACACTTTGTGATCATTTTAAAACATTTCTGGTGTACCTGGGTTCATGAGAAACTCCTTAAATTTTGAATTTTTTTATGATATTTTTTATGTTATTTTTAACAATTTGTCGTATACCCCGGTACGTGAAAAATTCTTAATTTTTCAATTTTTATAAAATTCAAAAATTACCTATAATTACACT
Source organism: Cichorium intybus (assembly GCA_023525715.1). Classification (NCBI taxonomy): domain Eukaryota; kingdom Viridiplantae; phylum Streptophyta; class Magnoliopsida; order Asterales; family Asteraceae; genus Cichorium; species Cichorium intybus. The sequence continues at coordinate 119,070,738 of CM042015.1, forward strand.
TTGTGATCATTTTAAACATTTATGGTGTACCTAGGTTCATGAGAAACTCCTTAAATTTTGAATTTTTAATGATATTTTTTAACAATTTGTCATGTACCCCGGTACATGAAAAATTCTTAATTTTTAAATTTCTGTAAAATTCAAAAATTACCTATAATTACACTTTGTGATCATTTTAAAGCATTTCTGGTGTACCTGGGTTCATGAGAAAATCCTTAAATTTTGAATTTTTTAATGATATTTTTTATGTTATTGTTAACAATTTGTCGTATACCCTGGTACATGAAAAATTCTTAATTTTTCAAATTTTGTAAAATTCAAAAATTACCTATAATTACACTTTATGACCATTTTAAACATTTCTGGTGTACATAGGTTCATGAGAAACTCCTTAAATTTTGAATTTTTTAATTATGTTTTTTATGTTATTTTTAACAATTTGTCGTGTACCCCGGTATATGAAAAATTCTTAATTTTTGAATTTTTGTAAAATTCAAAAATTACCTAAAATTACACTTTGTAATCATTTTAAACATATCTAATGTACCTAGGTTCATGAGAAACTCCTTAATTTTTGAAATTTATAATGATGTTTTTTCTGTTATTTTTAACAATTTGTCGTGTACCCCGGTACATGAAAAATTCTTAATTTTTGAATTTTTGTAAAATTCAAAAATGACCTATAATTACAATTTGTGATCATTATAAAACATTTCTGGAGTACCTGGGTTCATGAGAAACTCCTTAAATTTTGAATTTTTTTATGATATTTTTATGTTATTTTTAACAATTTGTTGTGTACCCCGGTACATGAAAAATTCTTAATTTTTCAATTTTTGTAAAATTCAAAAATTACATATAATTACACTTTGTGATCATTTTAAACATTTCTGCTGTACCTAGGTTCATGAGAAAATCCTTAAATTTTGAATTTTTTAATGATATTTTTTTAACAGTTTGTCATGTACCCCGGTATATGAAAAATTCTTAATTTTTGAAGTTGTATAAAATTCCAAAATTACCTATAATTACACTTTGTGATCATTTTAAAACATTTCTGGTGTACCTGGGTTCATGAAAAAATCCTTAAATTTTGAATTTTTTTAATGATATTTTTTATATTATTTTTCACAATTTGTCGTGTACCCCAGTACATGAAAAATTCTTAATTTTTGAATTTTTGTAAAATTCAAAAATTACCTATAATTACACTTTGTGATCATTTTAAACATTTCTGGTGTACCTGGGTTCATGAGAAACTCCTTAAATTTTGAATTTTTTAATGATGTTTTTTCTGTTATTGTTAACAATTTGTCGTGTACCCCGGTACATGAAAAATTCTTAATTATTGAATTTTTGTAAAATTCAAAAATTACCTATAATTACACATTGTGATCATTTTAAACATTTCTGGTGTACCTGGGTTCATGAGAAACTCCTTTAATTTTGAATTTTTTAATGATGTTTTTTTTTGTTATTTTTAACAATTTGTCGTGTACCCCGGTACATGAAAAATTCTTAATTTTTGAATTTTTGTAAAATTCAAAAATTACCTATAATTACACTTTGTGATCATTTTAAAACATATCTAATGTACCTAGGTTCATGAGAAACTCCTTAATTTTTGAAATTTTTAATGATGTTTTTTCTGTTATTTTTAACAATTTGTCGTGTACCCCGGTACATGAAAAATTCTTAATTTTTGAATTTTTGTAAAATTCAAAAATGACCTATAATTACAATTTGTGATCATTTTAAAACATTTCTGGTGTACCTAGGTTCATGAGAAACTCCTTAAATTTTGAATTTTTTTATGATATTTTTATGTTATTTTTAACAATTTGTTGTGTACCCCGGTACATCAAAAATTCTTAATTTTTCAATTTTTGTAAAATTCAAAAATTACCTATAATTACACTTTGTGATCATTTTAAACATTTCTGCTGTACGTAGGTTCATGAGAAAATCCTTAAATTTTGAATTTTTTAATGATATTTTTTATGTTATTTTTCACAATTTGTGGTGTACCCTAGTACATGAAAAATTCTTAATTTTTGAATTTTTGTAAAATTCAAAAATTACCTATAATTACACTTTTTGATCATTTTAAACATTTCTGGTGTACCTGGGTTCATGAGAAACTCCTTAAATTTTGAATTTTTTAATGATGTTTTTTCTGTTATTTTTAATAATTTGTCGTGTACCCCGGTACATGAAAAATTCTTAATTTTTCAATTTTTGAAAAATTCAAAAATTACCTATAATTAAACTTTGTGATCATTTTAAACATTTTTGGTGTACCTGGGTTCATGAGAAACTTCTTAAATTTTGAATTTTTTAATGATATTTTTTCTGTTATTTTTAACAATTTGTCGTGTATCCCGGTACATGAAAAATTCTTAATTTTTGAATTTTTGTTAAATTCAAAAATTACCTATAACAACACATTGTGATCATTTTAAACATTTCTGGTGTACCTGGGTTCATGAGAAACTCCTTTAATTTTGAATTTTTTAATGATGTTTTTTTTTTGTTATTTTTAACAATTTGTCGTGTACCCCGGTACATGAAAAATTCTTAATTTTTGAATTTTTGTAAAATTCAAAAATTACCTATAATTACACTTTGTGATCATTTTAAAACATTTCTGGTGTACCTAGGTTCATGAGAAACTCCTTAAATTTTGAATTTTTTAATGATATTTTTTTAACAATTTGTCATGTACCCCGGTACATGAAAAATTCTTAATTTTTGAATTTCTGTAAAATTCCAAAATTACCTATAATTACACTTTGTGATCATTTTTAAACATTTCTGGTGTTCCTGGGTTCATGAGAAACTTCTTAAATTTTGAATTTTTTAATGTATTTTTAAGTTATATTTAATAATTTGTCGTGTACCCCGGTACATTAAAATTTCTTAATTTTTCAATTTTTGTAAAATTCAAAAATTACCTATAATTACACTTTGTGATCATTTTAAACATTTCTTGTATACCTAGGTTCATGAGAAACTCCTTAAATTTTTAATTTTTTAATGATATTTTTTTTTATTTTTAACAATTTGTCGTGTACCCCGGTACATGAAAAATTCTTAATTTTTCAATTTTTGTAAAATTCAAAAATTACCTATAAGTACACTTTGTGATCATTTTAAACATTTCTGGTGTACCTGGGTTTAAGAGAAACTTCTTAAATTTTGAATTTTTTAATGATATTTTTTCTGTTATTTTTAACAATTTGTCGTGTATCCCGGTACATGAAAAATTCTTAATTTTTGAATTTTTGTAAAATTTAAAAATTACCTATAATTACACATTGTGATCATTTTAAACATTTCTGGTGTACCTGGGTTCATGAGAAACTCCTTTAATTTTGAATTTTTTAATGATGTTTTTTTTGTTATTTTTAACAATTTGTCGTATACCCCGGTACATGAAAAATTCTTAATTTTTGAATTTTTGTAAAATTCAAAAATTACCTATAATTACACTTTGTGATCATTATAAAACATTTCTGGTGTACCTGGGGTTCATGAAAAACTCCTTAAATTTTGAATTTTTGAATGTTGTTTTTTTTTTTTGTTTTTTTTAACAATTTGTCGTGTACCCCGGTACATGAAAAATTCTTAATTTTTGAATTTTTGTAAAATTCAAAAATTACTTATAATTACACTATGTGATCATTTTAAAACATTTCTGGTGTACGTGGGTTCATGAGAAACTCCTTAAATTTTGTATTTTTATGATATTTTTATGTTATTTTTAACAATTTGTTGTGTACCCCGGTAAATGAAAAATTATTAATTTTTGAATTTTTGTAAAATTCAAAAATTACATATAATTACACTTTGTGATCATTTTAAAACATTTCTAGTGTTCCTGGGTTCATGAGAAACTCCTTAAATTTTGAATTTTTTAATGATATTTTTATGTTATTTTTAATAATTTGTCGTGTACCCCGATACATTAAAATTTCTTAATTTTTCAATTTTTGTAAAATTCAAAAATTACCTATAATTACACTTTGTGATCATTTTAAACATTTCTGTTGTACCTGGGTTCATGAGAAACTCCTTAATTTTTGAATTTTTTAATGATATTTTTCTGTAATTTTTAACAATTTGTCGTGTACCCCGGTACATGAAAAATTTTTAATTTTTCAATTTTTGTAAAATTCAAAAATTACCTATAATTACACTTTGTGATCATTTTAAACATTTCTAGTGTACCTGGGTTCAAGAGGAACTTCTTAAATTCTGAATTTTTAATGATTTTTTTTCTGTTATTTTTAACAATTTGTCGTGTATCCCGGTACATGAAAAATTTTTAATTTTTGAATTTTTGTAAAATTCAAAAATTACCTATAATTACACATTGTGATCATTTTAAACATTTCTTGTGTACCTGGGTTCATGAGAAACTTCTTAAATTTTGAATTTTTTAATGATGTTTTTTATGTTATTTTTAACAATTTGTCGTGTACCCCGGTACATGAAAAATTCTTAATTTTTTGAATTTTTGTAAAATTCAAAAATTACCTATAATTACACATTGTGATCATTTTAAACATTTCTGGTGTACCTGGGTTCATGAGAAACTCCTTTAATTTTGAATTTTTTTAATGATGTTTTTTTTGTTATTTTTAACAATTTGTCGTGTACCCCGGTACATGAAAAATTCTTAATTTTTGAAGTTTTGTAAAATTCAAAAATTAACTATAATTAAACTTTGTGATCATTTTAAAACATTTCTGGTGTACCTGGGTTCATGAGAAACTCCTTAAATTTTGAATTTTTTTATGATATTTTTTATGTTATTTTTAACAATTTGTCGTGTACCCCGGTACGTGAAAAATTCTTAATTTTTCAATTTTTGTAAAATTCAAAAATTACCTATAATTACACTTTGTGATCATTTCAAAACATTTCTGGTGTACCTGGGTTAATGAGAAACTCCTTAAATTTTGAATTTTTTAATGATATTTTTATGTTATTTTTAACAATTTTTCGTGTACCCCCGTACATGAAAAATTCTAAATTTTTCAATTTTTGTAAAATTCAAAAATTACCTATAATTACACTTTGTGATCATTTTAAACATATCTGGTGTACCTGGGTTCATGAGAAACTCCTTAATTTTTGAATTTTTTAATGATGTTTTTTCTGTTATTTTTAACAATTTGTCGTGTACCCCGGTACATGAAAAATTCTTAATTTTTGAATTTTTGTAAAATTCAAAAATTACCTATAATTACAATTTGTGATCATTTTAAAACATTTCTGGTATACCTGGGTTCAAGAGAAACTCCTTAAATTTTGAATTTTTTTATGTTATTTTTAACAATTTGTCGTGTACCCCGGTACGTGAAAAATTCTTAATTTTTTGAATTTTTGTAAAATTCAAAAATTACCTATAATTACACATTGTGATCATTTTAAACATTTCTGGTGTACGTGGGTTCATGAGAAACTCCTTTAATTTTGAATTTTTTTAATGATGTTTTTTTTGTTATTTTTAACAATTTGTCGTGTACCCCGGTACATGAAAAATTCTTAATTTTTGATTTTTTGTAAAATTCAAAAATTAACTATAATTAAACTTTGTGATCATTTTAAAACATTTCTGGTGTACCTTGGTTCATGAGAAACTCCTTAAATTTTGAATTTTTTTATGATATTTTTAACAATTTGTCGTGTACCCCGGTACGTGAAAAATTCTTAATTTTTCAATTTTTGTAAAATTCAAAAATTACCTATAATTACACTTTGTGATCATTTCAAAACATTTCTGGTGTACCTGGGTTAATGAGAAACTCCTTAAATTTTGAATTTTTTAATGATATTTTTATGTTATTTTTAACAATTTTTCGTGTACCCCCGTACATGAAAAATTCTAAATTTTTCAATTTTTGTAAAATTCAAAAATTACCTATAATTACACTTTGTGATCATTTTAAACATATCTGGTGTACCTGGGTTCATGAGAAACTCCTTAATTTTTGAATTTTTTAATGATGTTTTTTCTGTTATTTTTAACAATTTGTCGTGTACCCCGGTACATGAAAAATTCTTAATTTTTGAATTTTTGTAAAATTCAAAAATTACCTATAATTACAATTTGTGATCATTTTAAAACATTTCTGGTATACCTGGGTTCAAGAGAAACTCCTTAAATTTTGAATTTTTTTATGATATTTTTTATGTTATTTTTAACAATTTGTCGTGTACCCCGGTACGTGAAAAATTCTTAATTTTTTGAATTTTTGTAAAATTCAAAAATTACCTATAATTACACATTGTGATCATTTTAAACATTTCTGGTGTACGTGGGTTCATGAGAAACTCCTTTAATTTTGAATTTTTTTAATGATGTTTTTTTTGTTATTTTTAACAATTTGTCGTGTACCCCGGTACATGAAAAATTCTTAATTTTTGATTTTTTGTAAAATTCAAAAATTAACTATAATTAAACTTTGTGATCATTTTAAAACATTTCTGGTGTACCTTGGTTCATGAGAAACTCCTTAAATTTTGAATTTTTTTATGATATTTTTAACAATTTGTCGTGTACCCCGGTACGTGAAAAATTCTTAATTTTTCAATTTTTGTAAAATTCAAAAATTACCTATAATTACACTTTGTGATCATTTCAAAACATTTCTGGTGTACCTGGGTTAATGAGAAACTCCTTAAATTTTGAATTTTTTAATGATATTTTTATGTTATTTTTAACAATTTTTCGTGTACCCCCGTACATGAAAAATTCTAAATTTTTCAATTTTTGTAAAATTCAAAAATTACCTATAATTACACTTTGTGATCATTTTAAACATATCTGGTGTACCTGGGTTTATGAGAAACTACTTAATTTTTGAATTTTTTAATGATGTTTTTTCTGTTATTTTTAACAATTTGTCGTGTACCCCGGTACATGAAAAATTCTTAATTTTTGAATTTTTGTAAAATTCAAAAATTACCTATAATTACAATTTGTGATCATTTTAAAACATTTCTGGTATACCTGGGTTCAAGAGAAACTCCTTAAATTTTGAATTTTTTTATGATATTTTTTATGTTATTTTTAACAATTTGTCGTGTACCCCGGTACGTGAAAAATTCTTAATTTTTTGAATTTTTTGTAAAATTCAAAAATTACCTATAATTACACATTGTGATCATTTTAAACATTTCTGGTGTACGTGGGTTCATGAGAAACTCCTTTAATTTTGAATTTTTTTAATGATGTTTTTTTTTGTTATTTTTAACAATTTGTCGTGTACCCCGGTACATGAAAAATTCTTAATTTTTGAATTTTTGTAAAATTCAAAAATTAACTATAATTAAACTTTGTGATCATTTTAAAACATTTCTGGTGTACCTTGGTTCATGAGAAACTCCTTAAATTTTGAATTTTTTTATGATATTTTTTATGTTATTTTTAACAATTTGTCGTGTACCCCGGTACGTGAAAAATTCTTAATTTTTCAATTTTTGTAAAATTCAAAAATTACCTATAATTACACTTTGTGATCATTTCAAAACATTTCTGGTGTACCTGGGTTAATGAGAAACTCCTTAAATTTTGAATTTTTTAATGATATTTTTATGTTATTTTTAACAATTTTTCGTGTACCCCCGTACATGAAAAATTCTAAATTTTTCAATTTTTGTAAAATTCAAAAATTACCTATAATTACACTTTGTGATCATTTTAAACATATCTGGTGTACCTGGGTTCATGAGAAACTCCTTAATTTTTGAATTTTTTAATGATGTTTTTTCTGTTATTTTTAACAATTTGTCGTGTACCCCGGTACATGAAAAATTCTTAATTTTTGAATTTTTGTAAAATTCAAAAATTACCTATAATTACAATTTGTGATCATTTTAAAACATTTCTGGTGTACCTGGGTTCAAGAGAAACTCCTTAAATTTTGAATTTTTTAATGATATTTTTTATGTTATTTTTAACAATTTGTCGTGTACCCCGGTACGTGAAAAATTCTTAATTTTTCAATTTTTGTAAAATTCAAAAATTACCTATAATTACACTTTGTGATCATTTTAAACATTTCTGGTGTACCTGGGTTCATGAGAAACTCCTTAAATTTTGAATTTTTTTATGATATTTTATGTTATTTTTAACAATTTGTTGTGTACCCCGGTACATTAAAAATTCTTAATATTTCAATTTTTGTAAAATTCAAAAATTACCTATAATTACACTTTGTGATCATTTTAAACATTTCTGTTGTACCTAGGTTCATGAGAAACTCCTTAAATTTTGAATTTTTTAATGATATTTTTTTTAACAATTTGTCATGTACTCCGGTACATGAAAAATTCTTAATTTTTGATTTTATGTAAAATTCAAAAATTACCTATAATTACACTTTGTGATCATTTTAAAACATTTCTGGTGTACCTGGGTTCATGAGAAAATCCTTAAATTTTGAATTTTTTAATGATATTTTTTATGTTATTGTTAACAATTTGTCGTGTACCCCGGTACATGAAAAATTCTTAATTTTTCAAATTTTGTAAAATTCAAAAATTACCTATAATTACACTTTATGACCATTTTAAACATTTCTGGTGTACCTAGGTTCATTAGAAACTCCTTCAATTTTGAATTTTTTAATGATGTTTTTTATGTTATTTTTAACAATTTGCCGTGTACCCCGGTACATGAAAAATTCTTAATTTTTGAATTTTTGTAAAATTCAAAAATTACCTATAATTACACTTTGTGATCATTTTAAACATATATGGTGTACCTGGGTTCATGAGAAACTCCTTAAATTTTGAATTTTTTAATGATGTTTTTTCTGTTATTTTTAACAATTTGTCGTGTACCCCGGTACATGAAATATTCTTAATTTTTGAATTTTTGTAAAATTCAAAAATTAACTATAATTACACTTTGTGATCATTTCAAAACATTTCTGGTGTACCTGGGTTCATGAGAAACTCCTTAAATTTTGAATTTTTTAATGATATTTTTTTAACAATTTGTCATGTACCCCGGTACATGAAAAATTCTTAATTTTTGAATTTCTGTAAAATTCAAAAATTACCTATAATTACACTTTGTGATCATTTTAAAACATTTCTTGTGTACCTGGGTTTATGAGAAACTACTTAAATTTTGAATTTTTAATGATATTTTTTCTGTTATTTTTAACAATTTGTCTTGTACCCCGGTACATGAAAAATTCTTAATTTTTGAATTTCTGTAAAATTCAAAAATTACCTATAATTACACTTTGTGATCATTTTAAAACATTTCTGGTGTACCTGGGTTTATGAGAAACTACTTAAATTTTGAATTTTTAATGATATTTTTTCTGTTATTTTTAACAATTTGTCTTGTACCCCGGTACATGAAAAATTCTTAATTTTTGAATTTTTGTAAAATTCAAAAATTACCTATAATTACACTTTATGATCATTTTAAACATATCTGGTGTACCTCGGTTCATGAGAAACTCCTTAAATTTTGAATTTTTTAATGATGTTTTTTCTGTTATTTTTTACAATTTGTCGTGTACCCCGGTACATGAAAAATTCTTAATTTTTGAATTTTTGTAAAATTTCAAAAATTAACTATAATTACACTTTGTGATCATTTCAAAACATTTCTGGTGTACCTGGGTTCATGAGAAACTCCTTAAATTTTGAATTTTTTAATGATATTTTTTTAAAAATTTGTCATGTACCCCGGTACATGAAAAATTCTTAATTTTTGAATTTCTGAAAAATTCAAAAATTACCTATAATTACACTTTGTGATCATTTTAAAACATTTCTGGTGTACCTGGGTTCATGAGAAAATCCTTAAATTTTGAATTTTTTAATGATATTTTTATGTTATTGTTAACAATTTGTCGTGTACCCCGGTACATGAAAAATTCTTAATTTTTCAATTTTTGTAAAATTCAAAAATTACCTATAATTACACTTTGTGATCATTTTAAAACATTTCTGGTGTACCTGGGTTCATGAGAAAATCCTTAAATTTTGAATTTTTTAATGATATTTTTTATGTTATTGTTAACAATTTGTCGTGTACCCCGGTACATGAAAAATTCTTAATTTTTCAAATTTTGTAAAATTCAAAAATTACCTATAATTACACTTTATGACCATTTTAAACATTTCTGGTGTACCTAGGTTCATTAGAAACTCCTTAAATTTTGAATTTTTTAATGATGTTTTTTATGTTATTTTTAACAATTTGCCGTGTACCCCGGTACATGAAAAATTCTTAATTTTTGAATTTTTGTAAAATTCAAAAATTACCTATAATTACACTTTGTGATCATTTTAAACATATATGGTGTACCTGGGTTCATGAGAAACTCCTTAAATTTTGAATTTTTTAATGATGTTTTTTCTGTTATTTTTAACAATTTGTCGTGTACCCCGGTACATGAAAAATTCTTAATTTTTGAATTTTTGTAAAATTCAAAAATTAACTATAATTACACTTTGTGATCATTTCAAAACATTTCTGGTGTACCTGGGTTCATGAGAAACTCCTTAAATTTTGAATTTTTTAATGATATTTTTTTAACAATTTGTCATGTACCCCGGTACATGAAAAATTCTTAATTTTTCAATTTTTGTAAAATTCAAAAATTACCTATAATTACACTTTATGACCATTTTAAACATTTCTGGTGTACCTAGGTTCATGAGAAACTCCTTAAATTTTGAATTTTTTAATGATGTTTTTATGTTATTTTTAACAATTTGTCGTGTACCCCGGTACATGAAAAATTCTTAATTTTTGAATTTTTGTAAAATTCAAAAATTACCTATAATTACACTTTGTGATCATTTTAAACATATCTGGTGTACCTGGGTTCATGAGAAACTCCTTAAATTTTGAATTTTTTAATGATGTTTTTTCTGTTATTTTTAACAATTTGTCGTGTACCCCGGTACATGGAAAATTCTTGATTTTTGAATTTTTGTAAAATTCAAAAATTAACTACAATTACACTTTGTGATCATTTCAAAACATTTCTGGTGTACCTGGGTTCATGAGAAACACCTTAAAATTTGAATTTTTTAATGATATTTTTTATGTTATTTTTAACAATTTGTCGTGTACCCCGGTACATGAAAAATTCTAAATTTTTCAATTTTTGTAAAATTCAAAAATTACCTATAATTACACTTTGTGATCATTTTAAACATATCTGGTGTACCTCGGTTCATGAGAAACTCCTTAAATTTTGAATTTTTTAATGATGTTTTTTCTGTTATTTTTTACAATTTGTCGTGTACCCCGGTACATGAAAAATTCTTAATTTTTGAATTTTTGTAAAATTTCAAAAATTAACTATAATTACACTTTGTGATCATTTCAAAACATTTCTGGTGTACCTGGGTTCATGAGAAACTCCTTAAATTTTGAATTTTTTAATGATATTTTTTTAAAAATTTGTCATGTACCCCGGTACATGAAAAATTCTTAATTTTTGAATTTCTGAAAAATTCAAAAATTACCTATAATTACACTTTGTGATCATTTTAAAACATTTCTGGTGTACCTGGGTTCATGAGAAAATCCTTAAATTTTGAATTTTTTAATGATATTTTTATGTTATTGTTAACAATTTGTCGTGTACCCCGGTACATGAAAAATTCTTAATTTTTCAAATTTTGTAAAATTCAAAAATTACCTATAATTACACTTTATGACCATTTTAAACATTTCTGGTGTACCTAGGTTCATTAGAAACTCCTTAAATTTTGAATTTTTTAATGATGTTTTTTATGTTATTTTTAACAATTTGCCGTGTACCCCGGTACATGAAAAATTCTTAATTTTTGAATTTTTGTAAAATTCAAAAATTACCTATAATTACACTTTGTGATCATTTTAAACATATATGGTGTACCTGGGTTCATGAGAAACTCCTTAAATTTTGAATTTTTTAATGATGTTTTTTCTGTTATTTTTAACAATTTGTCGTGTACCCCGGTACATGAAAAATTCTTAATTTTTGAATTTTTGTAAAATTCAAAAATTAACTATAATTACACTTTGTGATCATTTCAAAACATTTCTGGTGTACCTGGGTTCATGAGAAACTCCTTAAATTTTGAATTTTTTAATGATATTTTTTTAACAATTTGTCATGTACCCCGGTACATGAAAAATTCTTAATTTTTCAATTTTTGTAAAATTCAAAAATTACCTATAATTACACTTTATGACCATTTTAAACATTTCTGGTGTACCTAGGTTCATGAGAAACTCCTTAAATTTTGAATTTTTTAATGATGTTTTTATGTTATTTTTAACAATTTGTCGTGTACCCCGGTACATGAAAAATTCTTAATTTTTGAATTTTTGTAAAATTCAAAAATTACCTATAATTACACTTTGTGATCATTTTAAACATATCTGGTGTACCTGGGTTCATGAGAAACTCCTTAAATTTTGAATTTTTTAATGATGTTTTTTCTGTTATTTTTAACAATTTGTCGTGTACCCCGGTACATGGAAAATTCTTGATTTTTGAATTTTTGTAAAATTCAAAAATTAACTACAATTACACTTTGTGATCATTTCAAAACATTTCTGGTGTACCTGGGTTCATGAGAAACACCTTAAAATTTGAATTTTTTAATGATATTTTTTATGTTATTTTTAACAATTTGTCGTGTACCCCGGTACATGAAAAATTCTAAATTTTTCAATTTTTGTAAAATTCAAAAATTACCTATAATTACACTTTGTGATCATTTTAAACATATCTGGTGTACCTCGGTTCATGAGAAACTCCTTAAATTTTGAATTTTTTAATGATGTTTTTTCTGTTATTTTTTACAATTTGTCGTGTACCCCGGTACATGAAAAATTCTTAATTTTTGAATTTTTGTAAAATTTCAAAAATTAACTATAATTACACTTTGTGATCATTTCAAAACATTTCTGGTGTACCTGGGTTCATGAGAAACTCCTTAAATTTTGAATTTTTTAATGATATTTTTTTAAAAATTTGTCATGTACCCCGGTACATGAAAAATTCTTAATTTTTGAATTTCTGAAAAATTCAAAAATTACCTATAATTACACTTTGTGATCATTTTAAAACATTTCTGGTGTACCTGGGTTCATGAGAAAATCCTTAAATTTTGAATTTTTTAATGATATTTTTATGTTATTGTTAACAATTTGTCGTGTACCCCGGTACATGAAAAATTCTTAATTTTTCAATTTTTGTAAAATTCAAAAATTACCTATAATTACACTTTGTGATCATTTTAAAACATTTCTGGTGTACCTGGGTTCATGAGAAAATCCTTAAATTTTGAATTTTTTAATGATATTTTTTATGTTATTGTTAACAATTTGTCGTGTACCCCGGTACATGAAAAATTCTTAATTTTTCAAATTTTGTAAAATTCAAAAATTACCTATAATTACACTTTATGACCATTTTAAACATTTCTGGTGTACCTAGGTTCATTAGAAACTCCTTAAATTTTGAATTTTTTAATGATGTTTTTTATGTTATTTTTAACAATTTGCCGTGTACCCCGGTACATGAAAAATTCTTAATTTTTGAATTTTTGTAAAATTCAAAAATTACCTATAATTACACTTTGTGATCATTTTAAACATATATGGTGTACCTGGGTTCATGAGAAACTCCTTAAATTTTGAATTTTTTAATGATGTTTTTTCTGTTATTTTTAACAATTTGTCGTGTACCCCGGTACATGAAAAATTCTTAATTTTTGAATTTTTGTAAAATTCAAAAATTAACTATAATTACACTTTGTGATCATTTCAAAACATTTCTGGTGTACCTGGGTTCATGAGAAACTCCTTAAATTTTGAATTTTTTAATGATATTTTTTTAACAATTTGTCATGTACCCCGGTACATGAAAAATTCTTAATTTTTCAATTTTTGTAAAATTCAAAAATTACCTATAATTACACTTTATGACCATTTTAAACATTTCTGGTGTACCTAGGTTCATGAGAAACTCCTTAAATTTTGAATTTTTTAATGATGTTTTTATGTTATTTTTAACAATTTGTCGTGTACCCCGGTACATGAAAAATTCTTAATTTTTGAATTTTTGTAAAATTCAAAAATTACCTATAATTACACTTTGTGATCATTTTAAACATATCTGGTGTACCTGGGTTCATGAGAAACTCCTTAAATTTTGAATTTTTTAATGATGTTTTTTCTGTTATTTTTAACAATTTGTCGTGTACCCCGGTACATGGAAAATTCTTGATTTTTGAATTTTTGTAAAATTCAAAAATTAACTACAATTACACTTTGTGATCATTTCAAAACATTTCTGGTGTACCTGGGTTCATGAGAAACTCCTTAAAATTTGAATTTTTTAATGATATTTTTTATGTTATTTTTAACAATTTGTCGTGTACCCCGGTACATGAAAAATTCTAAATTTTTCAATTTTTGTAAAATTCAAAAATTACCTATAATTACACTTTGTGATCATTTTAAACATATCTGGTGTACTTGGGTTCATGAGAAACTCCTTAATTTTTGAATTTTTTAATGATGTTTTTTTGTTATTTTTAACAATTTGTCGTGTACCCCGGTACATGAAAAATTCTTAATTTTTGAATTTTTGTAAAATTCAAAAATTACCTATAATTACAATTTGTGATCATTTTAAAACATTTATGGTGTACCTGGGTTCATGAGAAATTCCTTATATTTCGAATTTTTTATGATATTTTTTATGTTATTTTTAACAATTTGTTGTGTACCCCGGTACATGAAAAATTCTTAATTTTTCAATTTTTGTAAAATTCAAAAATTACCTATAATTACACTTTGTGATCATTTTAAACATTTCTGCTGTACCTAGGTTCATGAGAAACTCATTAAATTTTGAATTTTTTAATGATATTTTTTTTAACAATTTGTCATGTACCCCGGTACATGAAAAATTCTTAATTTTTGAATTTCTGTAAAATTCCAAAATTACCTATAATTACACTTTGTGATCATTTTAAAACATTTCTGGTGTACCTGGGTTTGGGTTCATGAGAAAATCCTTAAATTTTGAATTTTTTAATGATATTTTTTATGTTATTTTTCACAATTTGTCGTGTACCCCGGTACAAGAAAAATTCTTAAATTTTCAATTTTTGTAAAATTCAAAAATTACCTATAATTACACTTTGTGACCATTTTAAACATTTCTGGTGTGCCTAGGTTCATGAGAAACTCCTTAAATTTTGAATTTTTTAATGATGTCTTTTATGTTATTTTTAACAATTTGTCGTGTACCCCGGTACATGAAAAATTCTTAATTTTTGAATTTTTGTAAAATTCAAAAATTACCTATAATTACACTTTGTGATCATTTTAAACATTTCTGGTGTACCTAGGTTCATGAGAAACTCCTTAAATTTTGAATTTTTTAATGATGTTTTTTCTGTTATTTTTAACAATTTGTCGTGTACCTCGGTACATGAAAAATTCTTAATTTTTCAATTTTTGTAAAATTCAAAAACTACCTATAATTACACTTTGTGATCATTTTAAACATTTCTGGTGTTCCTGGGTTCATGAGAAACTCCTTAAAATTTGAATTTTTTAATGATATTTTTTCTGTTATTTTTAACAATTTGTCGTGTACCCCGGTACATGAAAAATTCTTAATTTTTGAATTTTTGTAAAATTCAAAAATTGCCTATAATTACACTTTGTGATCATTTTAAACATTTATGGTGTACCTGGGTTCATGAGAAACTCCTTAAATTTTGAATTTTTTAATGATGTTTTTTCTGTTATTTTTAACAATTTGTCGTGTACCCCGGTACATGAAAAATTCTTAATTTTTCAATTTTTGTAAAATTCAAAAATTACCTATAATTACACTTTGTGATCATTTTAAACATTTCTGCCTGGGTTCATGAGAAACTCCTTTAATTTTGAATTTTTTAATGATGTTTTTTCTGTTATTTTTAACAATTTGTCGTGTACCCCGGTACATGAAAAATTCTTAATTTTTGAATTTTTGTAAAATTCAAAAATTACCTATAATTACAATTTGTGATCATTTTTTACATTTTTGGTGTACCTGGGTTCATGAGAAACTCTTTAAATTTTGAATTTTTTTATGATATTTTTTATGTTATTTTTAACAATTTGTCGTGTACCCCGGTACGTGAAAAATTCTTAATTTTTCAATTTTTGTAAAATTTAAAAATTACCTATAATTACACTTCGTGATCATTTTAAACATTTCTGGTGTACCTGGGTTCATGAGAAACTCCTTAAATTTTGAATTTTTTAATGTTTTTTTTTGTTATTTTTAACAATTTGTCGTGTACCCCGGTACATGAAAAATTCTTAATTTTTGAATTTTTGTAAAATTCAAAAATTACCTATAATTACACTTTGTGATCATTTTAGAACATTTCTGGAGTACGTGGGTTCATGAGAAACTCCTTAAATTTTGAATTTTTTATGATATTTTTATGTTATTTTTAACAATTTGTCGTGGACCCCGGTACATGAAAAATTCTTAATTTTTGAATTTTTGTAAAATTCAAAAATTACCTATAATTACACTTTGTGATCATTTTAAACATTTCTAGTGCACCTGGGTTCATGAGAAACTCCTTAAAATTTGAATTTTTTAATGATATTTTTTTTAACAATTTGTCATGTACCCCGGTACATGAAAAATTCTTAATTTTTGATTTTATGTAAAATTCAAAAATTACCTATAATTACACTTTGTGATCATTTTAAAACATTTCTGGTGTACCTGGGTTCATGAGAAAATCCTTAAATTTTGAATTTTTTAATGATATTTTTATGTTATTGTTAACAATTTGTCGTGTACCCCGGTACATGAAATATTCTTAATTTTTCAAATTTTGTAAAATTCAAAAATTACCTATAATTACTCTTTATGATCATTTTAAACATTTCTGGTGTATCTAGGTTCATGAGAAACTCCTTAAATTTTGAATTTTTTAATGATGTTTTTTATGTTATTTTTAACAATTTGTCGTGTACCCCGGTACATGAAAAATTCTTAATTTTTGAATTTTTGTAAAATTCAAAAATTACCTATAATTACACTTTGTGATCATTTTAAACATATCTGGTGTACCTGGGTTCATGAGAAACTCCTTAAATTTTGAATTTTTTAATGATGTTTTTTCTGTTATTTTTAACAATATGTCGTGTACACCGGTAAATGAAAAATTCTTAATTTTTGAATTTTTGTAAAATTCAAAAATTAACTATAATTACACTTTGTGATCATTTCAAAACATTTCTGGTGTACCTGGGTTCATGAGAAACTCCTTAAATTTTGAATTTTTTAATGACATTTTTTTAACAATTTGTCATGTACCCCGGTACATGAAAAATTCTTAATTTTTGAATTTCTGTAAAATTCAAAAATTACCTATAATTACACTTTGAAATCATTTTAAAACATTTCTGGTGTACCTGGGTTCATGAGAAAATCCTTAAATTTTGAATTTTTTAATGATATTTTTATGTTATTGTTAATAATTTGCCGTGTACTCCGGTACATGAAAAATTCTTAATTTTTCAATTTTTGTAAAATTCAAAAATTACCTATAATTACACTTTATGACCATTTTAAACATTTCTGGTGTACCTAGGTTCATGAGAAACTCCTTAAATTTTGAATTTTTTAATGATGTTTTTTATGTTATTTTTAACAATTTGTCGTGTACCCCGGTACATGAAAAATTCTTAATTTTTGAATTTTTGTAAAATTCAAAAATTACCTATAATTACACTTTGTGATCATTTTAAACATATCTGGTGTACCTCGGTTCATGAGAAACTCCTTAAATTTTGAATTTTTTAATGATGTTTTTTCTGTTATTTTTAACAATTTGTCGTGTACCCCGGTACATGAAAAATTCTTAATTTTTGAATTTTTGTAAAATTCAAAAATTAACTATAATTACACTTTGTGATCATTTCAAAACATTTCTGGTGTACCTGGGTTCATGAGAAACTCCTTAAATTTTGAATTTTTTAATGATATTTTTTTAACAATTTGTTATGTACCCCGGTACATGAAAAATTCTTAATTTTTGAATTTCTGTAAAATTCAAAAATTACCTATAATTACACTTTGTGATCATTTTAAAACATTTCTGGTGTACCTGGGTTCATGAGAAAATCCTTAAATTTTGAATTTTTTAATGATATTTTTATGTTATTGTTAACAATTTGTCGTGTACCCCGGTACATGAAAAATTCTTAATTTTTCAATTTTTGTAAAATTCAAAAATTACCTATAATTACTCTTTATGACCATTTTAAACATTTCTGGTGTATCTAGGTTCATGAGAAACTCCTTAAAATTTGAATTTTTTAATGATGTTTTTTATGTTATTTTTAACAATTTGTCGTGTACCCCGGTACATGAAAAATTCTTAATTTTTGAATTTTTGTAAAATTCAAAAATTACCTATAATTACACTTTGTGATCATTTTAAACATTTCTAGTGCACCTGGGTTCATGAGAAACTCCTTAAAATTTGAATTTTTTAATGATATTTTTTTTAACAATTTGTCATGTACCCCGGTACATGAAAAATTCTTAATTTTTGATTTTATGTAAAATTCAAAAATTACCTATAATTACACTTTGTGATCATTTTAAAACATTTCTGGTGTACCTGGGTTCATGAGAAAATCCTTAAATTTTGAATTTTTTAATGATATTTTTATGTTATTGTTAACAATTTGTCGTGTACCCCGGTACATGAAATATTCTTAATTTTTCAAATTTTGTAAAATTCAAAAATTACCTATAATTACTCTTTATGATCATTTTAAACATTTCTGGTGTATCTAAGTTCATGAGAAACTCCTTAAATTTTGAATTTTTTAATGATGTTTTTTATGTTATTTTTAACAATTTGTCGTGTACCCCGGTACATGAAAAATTCTTAATTTTTGAATTTTTGTAAAATTCAAAAATTACCTATAATTACACTTTGTGATCATTTTAAACATATCTGGTGTACCTGGGTTCATGAGAAACTCCTTAAATTTTGAATTTTTTAATGATGTTTTTTCTGTTATTTTTAACAATATGTCGTGTACACCGGTAAATGAAAAATTCTTAATTTTTGAATTTTTGTAAAATTCAAAAATTAACTATAATTACACTTTGTGATCATTTCAAAACATTTCTGGTGTACCTGGGTTCATGAGAAACTCCTTAAATTTTGAATTTTTTAATGACATTTTTTTAACAATTTGTCATGTACCCCGGTACATGAAAAATTCTTAATTTTTGAATTTCTGTAAAATTCAAAAATTACCTATAATTACACTTTGAAATCATTTTAAAACATTTCTGGTGTACCTGGGTTCATGAGAAAATCCTTAAATTTTGAATTTTTTAATGATATTTTTATGTTATTGTTAATAATTTGCCGTGTACTCCGGTACATGAAAAATTCTTAATTTTTCAATTTTTGTAAAATTCAAAAATTACCTATAATTACACTTTATGACCATTTTAAACATTTCTGGTGTACCTAGGTTCATGAGAAACTCCTTAAATTTTGAATTTTTTAATGATGTTTTTTATGTTATTTTTAACAATTTGTCGTGTACCCCGGTACATGAAAAATTCTTAATTTTTGAATTTTTGTAAAATTCAAAAATTACCTATAATTACACTTTGTGATCATTTTAAACATATCTGGTGTACCTCGGTTCATGAGAAACTCCTTAAATTTTGAATTTTTTAATGATGTTTTTTCTGTTATTTTTAACAATTTGTCGTGTACCCCGGTACATGAAAAATTCTTAATTTTTGAATTTTTGTAAAATTCAAAAATTAACTATAATTACACTTTGTGATCATTTCAAAACATTTCTGGTGTACCTGGGTTCATGAGAAACTCCTTAAATTTTGAATTTTTTAATGATATTTTTTTAACAATTTGTTATGTACCCCGGTACATGAAAAATTCTTAATTTTTGAATTTCTGTAAAATTCAAAAATTACCTATAATTACACTTTGTGATCATTTTAAAACATTTCTGGTGTACCTGGGTTCATGAGAAAATCCTTAAATTTTGAATTTTTTAATGATATTTTTATGTTATTGTTAACAATTTGTCGTGTACCCCGGTACATGAAAAATTCTTAATTTTTCAATTTTTGTAAAATTCAAAAATTACCTATAATTACTCTTTATGACCATTTTAAACATTTCTGGTGTATCTAGGTTCATGAGAAACTCCTTAAAATTTGAATTTTTTAATGATGTTTTTTATGTTATTTTTAACAATTTGTCGTGTACCCCGGTACATGAAAAATTCTTAATTTTTGAATTTTTGTAAAATTCAAAAATTACCTATAATTACACTTTGTGATCATTTTAAACATATCTGGTGTACCTCGGTTCATGAGAAACTCCTTAAATTTTGAATTTTTTAATGATGTTTTTTCTGTTATTTTTAACAATTTGTCGTGTACCCCGGTACATGAAAAATTCTTAATTTTTGAATTTTTGTAAAATTCAAAAATTAACTATAATTACACTTTGTGATCATTTCAAAACATTTCTGGTGTACCTGGGTTCATGAGAAACTCCTTAAATTTTGAATTTTTTAATGATATTTTTTTAACAATTTGTTATGTACCCCGGTACATGAAAAATTCTTAATTTTTGAATTTCTGTAAAATTCAAAAATTACCTATAATTACACTTTGTGATCATTTTAAAACATTTCTGGTGTACCTGGGTTCATGAGAAAATCCTTAAATTTTGAATTTTTTAATGATATTTTTATGTTATTGTTAACAATTTGTCGTGTACCCCGGTACATGAAAAATTCTTAATTTTTCAAATTTTGTAAAATTCAAAAATTACCTATAATTACTCTTTATGACCATTTTAAACATTTCTGGTGTATCTAGGTTCATGAGAAACTCCTTAAATTTTGAATTTTTTAATGGTGTTTTTTATGTTATTTTTAACAATTTGTCGTGTACCCCGGTACATGAAAAATTCTTAATTTTTGAATTTTTGTAAAATTCAAAAATTACCTATAATTACACTTTGTGATCATTTTAAACATATCTGGTGTACCTGGGTTCATGAGAAACTCCTTAAATTTTGAATTTTTTAATGATGTTTTTTCTGTTATTTTTAACAATATGTCGTGTACCCCGGTAAATGAAAAATTCTTAATTTTTGAATTTTTGTAAAATTCAAAAATTAACTATAATTACACTTTGTGATCATTTCAAAACATTTCTGGTGTACCTGGGTTCATGAGAAACTCCTTAAATTTTGAATTTTTTAATGATATTTTTTTAACAATTTGTCATGTACCCCGGTACATGAAAAATTCTTAATTTTTGAATTTCTGTAAAATTCAAAAATTACCTATAATTACACTTTGAAATCATTTTAAAACATTTCTGGTGTAACTGGGTTCATGAGAAAATCCTTAAATTTTGAATTTTTTAATGATATTTTTATGTTATTGTTAATAATTTGCCGTGTACTCCGGTACATGAAAAATTCTTAATTTTTCAATTTTTGTAAAATTCAAAAATTACCTATAATTACACTTTATGACCATTTTAAACATTTCTGGTGTACCTAGGTTCATGAGAAACTCCTTAAATTTTGAATTTTTTAATGATGTTTTTTATGTTATTTTTAACAATTTGTCGTGTACCCCGGTACAAGAAAAATTCTTAATTTTTGAATTTTTGTAAAATTCAAAAATTACCTATAATTACACTTTGTGATCATTTTAAACATATCTGGTGTACCTCGGTTCATGAGAAACTCCTTAAATTTTGAATTTTTTAATGATGTTTTTTCTGTTATTTTTTACAATTTGTCGTGTACCCCGGTACATGAAAAATTCTTAATTTTTGAATTTTTGTAAAATTCAAAAATTAACTATAATTACACTTTGTGATCATTTCAAAACATTTCTGGTGTACCTGGGTTCATGAGAAACTCCTTAAATTTTGAATTTTTTAATGATATTTTTTTAACAATTTGTTATGTACCCCGGTACATGAAAAATTCTTAATTTTTGAATTTCTGTAAAATTCAAAAATTACCTATAATTACACTTTGTGATCATTTTAAAACATTTCTGGTGTACCTGGGTTCATGAGAAAATCCTTAAATTTTGAATTTTTTAATGATATTTTTATGTTATTGTTAACAATTTGTCGTGTACCCCGGTACATGAAAAATTCTTAATTTTCAATTTTTGTAAAATTCAAAAATTACCTATAATTACTCTTTATGACCATTTTAAACATTTCTGGTGTATCTAGGTTCATGAGAAACTCCTTAAAATTTGAATTTTTTAATGATGTTTTTTATGTTATTTTTAACAATTTGTCGTGTACCCCGGTACATGAAAAATTCTTAATTTTTGAATTTTTGTAAAATTCAAAAATTACCTATAATTACACTTTGTGATCATTTTAAACATATCTGGTGTACCTCGGTTCATGAGAAACTCCTTAAATTTTGAATTTTTTAATGATGTTTTTTCTGTTATTTTTAACAATTTGTCGTGTACCCCGGTACATGAAAAATTCTTAATTTTTGAATTTTTGTAAAATTCAAAAATTAACTATAATTACACTTTGTGATCATTTCAAAACATTTCTGGTGTACCTGGGTTCATGAGAAACTCCTTAAATTTTGAATTTTTTAATGATATTTTTTTAACAATTTGTTATGTACCCCGGTACATGAAAAATTCTTAATTTTTGAATTTCTGTAAAATTCAAAAATTACCTATAATTACACTTTGTGATCATTTTAAAACATTTCTGGTGTACCTGGGTTCATGAGAAAATCCTTAAATTTTGAATTTTTTAATGATATTTTTATGTTATTGTTAACAATTTGTCGTGTACCCCGGTACATGAAAAATTCTTAATTTTTCAATTTTTGTAAAATTCAAAAATTACCTATAATTACTCTTTATGACCATTTTAAACATTTCTGGTGTATCTAGGTTCATGAGAAACTCCTTAAAATTTGAGTTTTTTAATGATGTTTTTTATGTTATTTTTAACAATTTGTCGTGTACCCCGGTACATGAAAAATTCTTAATTTTTGAATTTTTGTAAAATTCAAAAATTACCTATAATTACACTTTGTGATCATTTTAAACATATCTGGTGTACCTCGGTTCATGAGAAACTCCTTAAATTTTGAATTTTTTAATGATGTTTTTTCTGTTATTTTTAACAATTTGTCGTGTACCCCGGTACATGAAAAATTCTTAATTTTTGAATTTTTGTAAAATTCAAAAATTAACTATAATTACACTTTGTGATCATTTCAAAACATTTTTGGTATACCTGGGTTCATGAGAAACTCCTTAAATTTTGAATTTTTTAATGATATTTTTTTAACAATTTGTTATGTACCCCGGTACATGAAAAATTCTTAATTTTTGAATTTCTGTAAAATTCAAAAATTACCTATAATTACACTTTGTGATCATTTTAAAACATTTCTGGTGTACCTGGGTTCATGATAAAATCCTTAAATTTTGAATTTTTTAATGATATTTTTATGTTATTGTTAACAATTTGTCGTGTACCCCGGTACATGAAAAATTCTTAATTTTTCAAATTTTGTAAAATTCAAAAATTACCTATAATTACTCTTTATGACCATTTTAAACATTTCTGGTGTATCTAGGTTCATGAGAAACTCCTTAAAATTTGAATTTTTTAATGATGTTTTTATGTTATTTTTAACAATTTGTCGTGTACCCCGGTACATGAAAAATTCTTAATTTTTGAATTTTTGTAAAATTCAAAAATTACCTATAATTACACTTTGTGATCATTTTAAACATATCTGGTGTACCTCGGTTCATGAGAAACTCCTTAAATTTTGAATTTTTTAATGATGTTTTTTCTGTTATTTTTAACAATTTGTCGTGTACCCCGGTACATGAAAAATTCTTAATTTTTGAATTTTTGTAAAATTCAAAAATTAACTATAATTACACTTTGTGATCATTTCAAAACATTTCTGGTGTACCTGGGTTCATGAGAAACTCCTTAAATTTTGAATTTTTTAATGATATTTTTTTAACAATTTGTTATGTACCCCGGTACATGAAAAATTCTTAATTTTTTAATTTCTGTAAAATTCAAAAATTACCTATAATTACACTTTGTGATCATTTTAAAACATTTCTGGTGTACCTGGGTTCATGAGAAAATCCTTAAATTTTGAATTTTTTAATGATATTTTTATGTTATTGTTAACAATTTGTCGTGTACCCCGGTACATGAAAAATTCTTAATTTTTCAATTTTTGTAAAATTCAAAAATTACCTATAATTACTCTTTATGACCATTTTAAACATTTCTGGTGTATCTAGGTTCATGAGAAACTCCTTAAAATTTGAATTTTTTAATGATGTTTTTTATGTTATTTTTAACAATTTGTCGTGTACCCCGGTACATGAAAAATTCTTAATTTTTGAATTTTTGTAAAATTTAAAAATTACCTATAATTACACTTTGTGATCATTTTAAACATATCTGGTGTACCTCGGTTCATGAGAAACTCCTTAAATTTTGAATTTTTTAATGATGTTTTTTCTGTTATTTTTAACAATTTGTCGTGTACCCCGGTACATGAAAAATTCTTAATTTTTGAATTTTTGTAAAATTCAAAAATTAACTATAATTACACTTTGTGATCATTTCAAAACATTTTTGGTGTACCTGGGTTCATGAGAAACTCCTTAAATTTTGAATTTTTTAATGATATTTTTTTAACAATTTGTTATGTACCCCGGTACATGAAAAATTCTTAATTTTTGAATTTCTGTAAAATTCAAAAATTACCTATAATTACACTTTGTGATCATTTTAAAACATTTCTGGTGTACCTGGGTTCATGATAAAATCCTTAAATTTTGAATTTTTTAATGATATTTTTATGTTATTGTTAACAATTTTTCGTGTACCCCGGTACATGAAAAATTCTTAATTTTTCAAATTTTGTAAAATTCAAAAATTACCTATAATTACTCTTTATGACCATTTTAAACATTTCTGGTGTATCTAGGTTCATGAGAAACTCCTTAAAATTTGAATTTTTTAATGATGTTTTTATGTTATTTTTAACAATTTGTCGTGTACCCCGGTACATGAAAAATTCTTAATTTTTGAATTTTTGTAAAATTCAAAAATTACCTATAATTACACTTTGTGATCATTTTAAACATATCTGGTGTACCTCGGTTCATGAGAAACTCCTTAAATTTTGAATTTTTTAATGATGTTTTTTCTGTTATTTTTAACAATTTGTCGTGTACCCCGGTACATGAAAAATTCTTAATTTTTGAATTTTTGTAAAATTCAAAAATTAACTATAATTACACTTTGTGATCATTTCAAAACATTTCTGGTGTACCTGGGTTCATGAGAAACTCCTTAAATTTTGAATTTTTTATGATATTTTTTTAACAATTTGTTATGTACCCCGGTACATGAAAAATTCTTAATTTTTGAATTTCTGTAAAATTCAAAAATTACCTATAATTACACTTTGTGATCATTTTAAAACATTTCTGGTGTACCTGGGTTCATGAGAAAATCCTTAAATTTTGAATTTTTTAATGATATTTTTATGTTATTGTTAACAATTTGTCGTGTACCCCGGTACATGAAAAATTCTTAATTTTTCAATTTTTGTAAAATTCAAAAATTTCCTATAATTACACTTTATGACCATTTTAAACATTTCTGGTGTACCTAGGTTCATGAGAAACTCCTTAAATTTTGAATTTTTTAATGATGTTTTTTATGTTATTTTTAACAATTTGTCGTGTACCGCGGTACATGAAAAATTCTAAATTTTTCAATTTTTGTAAAATTCAAAAATTACCTATAATTACACTTTGTGATCATTTTAAACATATCTGGTGTACCTGGGTTCATGAGAAACTCCTTAATTTTTGAATTTTTTAATGATGTTTTTTTTGTTATTTTTAACAATTTGTCGTGTACCCCGGTACATGAAAAATTCTTAATTTTTGAATTTTTGTAAAATTCAAAAATTACCTATAATTACAATTTGTGATCATTTTAAAACATTTCTGGTGTAACTGGGTTCATGAGAAATTCCTTATATTTTGAATTTTTTATGATATTTTTTATGTTATTTTTAACAATTTGTTGTGTACCCCGGTACATGAAAAATTCTTAATTTTTCAATTTTTGTAAAATTCAAAAATTACCTATAATTACACTTTGTGATCATTTAAAACATTTCTGCTGTACCTAGGTTCATGAGAAACTCATTAAATTTTGAATTTTTTAATGATATTTTTTTTAACAATTTGTCATGTACCCCGGTACATGAAAAATTCTTAATTTTTGAATTTCTGTAAAATTCCAAAATTACCTATATTAACACTTTGTGATCATTTTAAAACATTTCTGGTGTACCTGGGTTTGGGTTCATGAGAAAATCCTTAAATTTTGAATTTTTTAATGATATTTTTTATGTTATTTTATCACAATTTGTCGTGTACCCCGGCACAAGAAAAATTCTTAAATTTTCAATTTTTGTAAAATTCAAAAATTACCTATAATTACACTTTGTGACCATTTTAAACATTTCTGGTGTGCCTAGGTTCATGAGAAACTCCTTAAATTTTGAATTTTTTAATGATGTCTTTTATGTTATTTTTAACAATTTGTCGTGTACCCCGGTACAGGAAAAATTCTTAATTTTTGAATTTTTGTAAAATTCAAAAATTACCTATAGTTACACTTTGTGATCATTTTAAACATTTCTGGTGTACCTGGGTTCATGAGAAACTCCTTAAATTTTGAATTTTTTAATGATGTTTTTATGTTATTTTTAACAATTTGTAGTGTACCCCGGTACATGAAAAATTCTTAATTTTTGAATTTTTGTAAAATTCAAAAATTACCTATAATTACACTTTGTGATCATTTTAAAGATTTCTGGTGTAGCTGGGTTCATGAGAAACTCCTTAAATTTTGAATTTTTTAATGATGTTTTTTCTGTTATTTTTAACAATTTGTCGTGTACCCCGGTACATGAAAAATTCTTAATTTTTCAATTTTTGTAAAATTCAAAAATTACCTATAATTACACTTTGTGATCATTTTAAACATTTATGGTGTACCTGGGTTCATGAGAAACTCCTTAAATTTTGAATTTTTTTAATGATGTTTTTTCTGTTATTTTTAACAATTTGTCGTGTACCTCGGTACATGAAAAATTCTTAATTTTTGAATTTTTGTAAAATTCAAAAATTAACTATAATTACACTTTGTGATCATTTCAAAACATTTCTGGTGTACCTGGGTTCATGAGAAACTCCTTAAATTTTGAATTTTTTAATGATATTTTTTTAACAATTTGTCATGTACCCCGGTACATGAAAAATTCTTAATTTTTGAATTTCTTTAAAATTCAAAAATTACCTATAATTACACTTTGTGATCATTTTAAAACATTTCTGGTGTACCTGGGTTCATGAGAAAATCCTTAAATTTTGAATTTTTAATGATATTTTTATGTTATTGTTAACAATTTGTCGTGTACCCCGGTACATGAAAAATTCTTAATTTTTCAATTTTTGTAAAATTCAAAAATTACCTATAATTACACTTTATGACCATTTTAAACATTTCTGGTGTACCTAGGTTCATGAGAAACTCCTTAAATTTTGAATTTTTTAATGATGTTTTTTATGTTATTTTTAACAATTTGTCGTGTACCCCGGTACATGAAAAATTCTTAATTTTTGAATTTTTGTAAAATTCAAAAATTACCTATAATTACACTTTGTGATCATTTTAGAACATTTCTGGAGTACGTGGGTTCATGAGAAACTCCTTAAATTTTGAATTTTTTATGATATTTTTATGTTATTTTTAACAATTTGTTGTGTACCCCGGTACATGAAAAATTCTTAATTTTTCAATTTTTGTAAAATTCAAAAATTACCTATAATTACAATTTGTGATCATTTTAAACATTTCTGCTGTACCTAGGTTCATGAGAAACTCATTAAATTTTGAATTTTTTAATGATATTTTTTTTAACAATTTGTCATGTACCCCGGTACATGAAAAATTCTTAATTTTTGAATTTCTGTAAAATTCCAAAATTACCTATAATTACACTTTGTGATCATTTTAGAACATTTCTGGTGTACCTGGGTTCATGAGAAAATCCTTAAATTTTGAATTTTTAATGATATTTTTTATGTTATTTTTCACAATTTGTCGTGTACCCCGGTACATGAAAAATTCTTAATTTTTGAATTTTTGTAAAATTAAAAAATTACCTATAATTACACTTTGTGATCATTTTAAACATTTCTGGTGCACCTGGGTTCATGAGAAACTCCTTAAATTTTGAATTTTTTAATGATGTTTTTTCTGTTATTTTTAACAATTTGTTGTGTACCCCGGTACATGAAAAATTTTTAATTTTTCAATTTTTGTAAAATTCAAAAATTACCTATAATTACACTTTGTGATCATTTTAAACATTTCTAGTGTACCTGGGTTCATGAGAAACTCCTTAAATTTTGAATTTTTTAATGATGTTTTTTCTGTTATTTTTAACAATTTGTCGTGTACCCCGGTACATGAAAAATTCTTAATTTTTGAATTTTTGTAAAATTCAAAAATTACCTATAATTACACTTTGTGATCATTTTAAACATTTCTGGTGTACCTGGGTTCATGAGAAACTCCTTAAATTTTGAATTTTTTAATGATGTTTTTTCTGTTATTTTTAACAATTTGTCGTGTACCCCGGTACATGAAAAATTCTTAATTTTTCAATTTTTGTAAAATTCAATAATTACCTATAATTACACTTTGTGATCATTTTAAACATTTCTGGTGTACCTGGGTTCATGAGAAACTCCTTAAATTTTGAATTTTTTAATGATATTTTTTCTGTTATTTTTAACAATTTGTCGTGTATCCCGGTACATGAAAAATTCTTAATTTTTGAATTTTTGTAAAATTCAAAAATTACCTATAATTACACTTTGTGATCATTTTAAACATTTCTGGTGTACCTGGGTTCATGAGAAACTCCTTTAATTTTGAATTTTTTAATGATGTTTTTTCTGTTATTTTTAACAATTTGTCGTATACCCCGGTACATGAAAAATTCTTAATTTTTGAATTTTTGTAAAATTCAAAAAATACCTATAATTACAATTTGTGATCATTTTAAAACATTTCTGGTGTACCTGGGTTCATGAGAAACTCTTTAAATTTTGTATTTTTTATGATATTTTTTATGGTATTTTTAACAATTTGTCGTGTACCCCGGTACGTGAAAAATTCTTAATTTTTCAATTTTTGTAAAATTTAAAAATTACCTATAATTACACTTTGTGATCATTTTAAACATTTCTGGTGTACCTGGGTTCATGAGAAACTCCTTAAAATTTGAATTTTTTAATGTTGTTTTTTTTGTTATTTTTAACAATTTGTCGTGTACCCCGGTAAATGAAAAATTCTTAATTTTTGAATTTTTGTAAAATTCAAAAATTACCTATAATTACACTTTGTGATCATTTTAGAACATTTCTGGAGTACGTGGGTTCATGAGAAACTCCTTAAATTTTGAATTTTTTATGATATTTTTAAGTTATTTTTAACAATTTGTTGTGTACCCCGGTACATGAAAAATTCTTAATTTTTCAATTTTTGTAAAATTCAAAAATTACCTATAATTACACTTTGTGATCATTTTAAACATTTCTGCTGTACCTAGGTTCATGAGAAACTCATTAAATTTTGAATTTTTTAATGATATTTTTTTAACAATTTGTCATATACCCCGGTACATGAAAAATTCTTAATTTTTGAATTTCTGTAAAATTCCAAAATTACCTATAATTACACTTTGTGATCATTTTAAAACATTTCTGGTGTACCTGGGTTCATGAGAAAATCCTAAATTTTTAATTTTTAATGATATTTTTTATGTTATTTTTCACAATTTGTCGAGTACCCCGGTACATGAAAAATTCTTAAAATTTCAATTTTTGTAAAATTCAAAAATTACCTATAATTACACTTTGTGACCATTTTAAACATTTCTGGTGTGCCTAGGTTCATGAGAAACTCCTTAAATTTTGAATTTTTTAATGATGTCTTTTATGTTATTTTTAACAATTTGTCGTGTACCCCGGTACATGAAAAATTCTTAATTTTTGAATTTTTGTAAAATTCAAAAATTACCTATAATTACACTTTGTGATCATTTTAAACATTTCTGGTGCACCTGGGTTCATGAGAAACTCCTTAAATTTTGAATTTTTTAATGATGTTTTTTCTGTTATTTTTAACAATTTGTTGTGTACCCCGGTACATGAAAAATTCTTAATTTTTCAATTTTTGTAAAATTCAAAAATTACCTATAATTACACTTTGTGATCATTTTAAACATTTCTAGTGTTTCTAGGTTCATGAGAAACTCCTTAAATTTTGAATTTTTTAATGATATTTTTATGTAATTTTTAACAATTTGTCGTGTACCCCGGTACATGAAAATTTCTTAATTTTTCAATTTTTGTAAAATTCAAAAATTACCTATAATTACACTTTGTGACCATTTTAAACATTTATGGTGTACCTAGGTTCATGAGAAACTCCTTAAATTTTGAATTTTTTAATGATGTTTTTATGTTATTATTATCAATTTGTCGTGTACCCCGGTACATGAAAATTCTTAATTTTTGAATTTTTGTAAAATTCAAAAATTACCTATAATTACACTTTGTGATCATTTTAAACATTTCTGGTGTACCTGGGGTTCATGAGAAACTCCTTAAATTTTGAATTTTTTAATGATATTTTTTATGCTATTTTTAATAATTTGTCGTGTACCCCGGTACATGAAAATTTCTTAATTTTTCAATTTTTATAAAATTCAAAAATTACCTATAATTACACTTTGTGATCATTTTAAACATTTCTGGTGTACCTAGGTTCATGAGAAACTCGTTAAATTTTGAATTTTTTAATGATATTTTTCTGTTATTTTTAACAATTTGTCGTGTACCCCGGTACATGAAAAATTCTTAATTTTTCAATTTTTGTAGAATTCAAAAATAACCTATAATTACACTTTGTGATCATTTTAAACATTTCTGGTGTACCTAGGTTCATGAGAAACACCTTAAATTTTGAATTTTTTTAATGATATTTTTCTGTTATTTATAACAATTTGTCGTGTACCCTGGTACATGAAAATTTCTTAATTTTTCAATTTTTGTAAAATTCAAAAATTACCTATAATTACACTTTGTGATCATTTTAAACATTTCTAGTGTTTCTAGGTTCATGAGAAACTCCTTAAATTTTGAATTTTTTAATGATATTTTTATGTAATTTTTAACAATTTGTCGTGTACCCCGGTACATGAAAATTTCTTAATTTTTCAATTTTTGTAAAATTCAAAAATTACCTATAATTACACTTTGTGACCATTTTAAACATTTATGGTGTACCTAGGTTCATGAGAAACTCCTTAAATTTTGAATTTTTTAATGATGTTTTTATGTTATTATTATCAATTTGTCGTGTACCCCGGTACATGAAAATTCTTAATTTTTGAATTTTTGTAAAATTCAAAAATTACCTATAATTACACTTTGTGATCATTTTAAACATTTCTGGTGTACCTGGGGTTCATGAGAAACTCCTTAAATTTTGAATTTTTTAATGATATTTTTTATGCTATTTTTAATAATTTGTCGTGTACCCCGGTACATGAAAATTTCTTAATTTTTCAATTTTTATAAAATTCAAAAATTACCTATAATTACACTTTGTGATCATTTTAAACATTTCTGGTGTACCTAGGTTCATGAGAAACTCGTTAAATTTTGAATTTTTTAATGATATTTTTCTGTTATTTTTAACAATTTGTCGTGTACCCCGGTACATGAAAAATTCTTAATTTTTCAATTTTTGTAGAATTCAAAAATAACCTATAATTACACTTTGTGATCATTTTAAACATTTCTGGTGTACCTAGGTTCATGAGAAACACCTTAAATTTTGAATTTTTTTAATGATATTTTTCTGTTATTTATAACAATTTGTCGTGTACCCTGGTACATGAAAATTTCTTAATTTTTCAATTTTTGTAAAATTCAAAAATTACCTATAATTACACTTTGTGATCATTTTAAACATTTCTGGTTTACCTAGGTTAATGAGAAACTCCTTAAATTTTGAATTTTTTAATGATATTTTTCTGTTATTTTTAACAATTTGTCGTGTACCCCGGTACATGAAAAATTCTTAATTTTTCAATTTTTGTAAAATTCAAAAATTACCTATAATTACACTTTGTGATCATTTTAAACATTTCTGGTGTACCTGGGTTCATGAGAAACTCCTTAAATTTTGAATTTTTTAATGATGTTTTTTCTGTTATTTTTAACAATTTATCGTGTACCCCGGTACATGAAAAATTCTTAATTTTTGAATTTTTGTAAAATTCAAAAATTACCTATAATTACACTCTGTGATCATTTTAAAACATTTCTGGTGTACCTGGGTTCATGAGAAACTCCTTAAATTTTGAATTTTTTATGATATTTTTTATGTTATTTTTAACAATTTGTCGTGTACCCGGTACACGAAAAATTCTTATTTTTTCAATTTTTGTAAAATTCAAAAATTACCTATAATTACACTTTGTGATCATTTTAAAACATTTCTGGTGTACCTGAGTTCATGAGAAACTCTTTAAATTTTGAATTTTTTAATGATATTTATATGCTATTTTTAATAATTTGTCGTGTACCTCGGTACATGAAAATTTCTTAATTTTTCAATTTTTGTAAAATTCAAAAATTACCTATAATTACACTTTGTGATCATTTTAAACATTTCTGGTGTACCTGGGTTCATGAGAAACTCCTTAAATTTTGAATTTTTTAATGATGTTTTTTCTGTTATTTTTAACAATTTATCGTGTACCCCGGTACATGAAAAATTCCTAATTTTTGAATTTTTGTAAAATTCAAAAATTACCTATAATTACACTCTGTGATCATTTTAAAACATTTCTGGTGTACCTGGGTTCATGAGAAACTCCTTAAATTTTGAATTTTTTATGATATTTTTTATGTTATTTTTAACAATTTGTCGTGTACCCCGGTACATGAAAAATTCTTAATTTTTGAATTTTTGTAAAATTCAAAAATTACCTATAATTACACTTTGTGATCATTTTAGAACATTTCTGGAGTACGTGGGTTCATGAGAAACTCCTTAAATTTTGAATTTTTTATGATATTTTTAAGTTATTTTTAACAATTTGTTGTGTACCCCGGTACATGAAAAATTCTTAATTTTTCAATTTTTGTAAAATTCAAAAATTACCTATAATTACACTTTGTGATCATTTTAAACATTTCTGCTGTACCTAGGTTCATGAGAAACTCATTAAATTTTGAATTTTTTAATGATATTTTTTTAACAATTTGTCATATACCCCGGTACATGAAAAATTCTTAATTTTTGAATTTCTGTAAAATTCCAAAATTACCTATAATTACACTTTGTGATCATTTTAAAACATTTCTGGTGTACCTGGGTTCATGAGAAAATCCTAAATTTTTAATTTTTAATGATATTTTTTAAGTTATTTTTCACAATTTGTCGAGTACCCCGGTACATGAAAAATTCTTAAAATTTCAATTTTTGTAAAATTCAAAAATTACCTATAATTACACTTTGTGACCATTTTAAACATTTCTGGTGTGCCTAGGTTCATGAGAAACTCCTTAAATTTTGAATTTTTTAATGATGTCTTTTATGTTATTTTTAACAATTTGTCGTGTACCCCGGTACATGAAAAATTCTTAATTTTTGAATTTTTGTAAAATTCAAAAATTACCTATAATTACACTTTGTGATCATTTTAAACATTTCTGGTGCACCTGGGTTCATGAGAAACTCCTGAAATTTTGAATTTTTTAATGATGTTTTTTCTGTTATTTTTAACAATTTGTTGTGTACCCCGGTACATGAAAAATTCTTAATTTTTCAATTTTTGTAAAATTCAAAAATTACCTATAATTACACTTTGTGATCATTTTAAACATTTCTAGTGTTTCTAGGTTCATGAGAAACTCCTTAAATTTTGAATTTTTTAATGATATTTTTATGTAATTTTTAACAATTTGTCGTGTACCCCGGTACATGAAAATTTCTTAATTTTTCAATTTTTGTAAAATTCAAAAATTACCTATAATTACACTTTGTGACCATTTTAAACATTTATGGTGTACCTAGGTTCATGAGAAACTCCTTAAATTTTGAATTTTTTAATGATGTTTTTATGTTATTATTAACAATTTGTCGTGTACCCCGGTACATGAAAATTCTTAATTTTTGAATTTTTGTAAAATTCAAAAATTACCTATAATTACACTTTGTGATCATTTTAAACATTTCTGGTGTACCTGGGGTTCATGAGAAACTCCTTAAATTTTGAATTTTTTAATGATATTTTTTATGCTATTTTTAATAATTTGTCGTGTACCCCGGTACATGAAAATTTCTTAATTTTTCAATTTTTATAAAATTCAAAAATTACCTATAATTACACTTTGTGATCATTTTAAACATTTCTGGTGTACCTAGGTTCATGAGAAACTCGTTAAATTTTGAATTTTTTAATGATATTTTTCTGTTATTTTTAACAATTTGTCGTGTACCCCGGTACATGAAAAATTCTTAATTTTTCAATTTTTGTAGAATTCAAAAATAACCTATAATTACACTTTGTGATCATTTTAAACATTTCTGGTGTACCTAGGTTCATGAGAAACACCTTAAATTTTGAATTTTTTTAATGATATTTTTCTGTTATTTATAACAATTTGTCGTGTACCCTGGTACATGAAAATTTCTTAATTTTTCAATTTTTGTAAAATTCAAAAATTACCTATAATTACACTTTGTGATCATTTTAAACATTTCTGGTTTACCTAGGTTAATGAGAAACTCCTTAAATTTTGAATTTTTTAATGATATTTTTCTGTTAGTTTTAACAATTTGTCGTGTACCCCGGTACATGAAAAATTCTTAATTTTTCAATTTTTGTAAAATTCAAAAATTACCTATAATTACACTTTGTGATCATTTTAAACATTTCTGGTGTACCTGGGTTCATGAGAAACTCCTTAAATTTTGAATTTTTTAATGATGTTTTTTCTGTTATTTTTAACAATTTATCGTGTACCCCGGTACATGAAAAATTCTTAATTTTTGAATTTTTGTAAAATTCAAAAATTACCTATAATTACACTCTGTGATCATTTTAAAACATTTCTGGTGTACCTGGGTTCATGAGAAACTCCTTAAATTTTGAATTTTTTATGATATTTTTTATGTTATTTTTAACAATTTGTCGTGTACCCCGGTACACGAAAAATTCTTATTTTTTCAATTTTTGTAAAATTCAAAAATTACCTATAATTACACTTTGTGATCATTTTAAAACATTTCTGGTGTACCTGAGTTCATGAGAA
The DNA here is from genome assembly GCA_023525715.1 of Cichorium intybus. Classification (NCBI taxonomy): domain Eukaryota; kingdom Viridiplantae; phylum Streptophyta; class Magnoliopsida; order Asterales; family Asteraceae; genus Cichorium; species Cichorium intybus. The sequence continues at coordinate 119,106,379 of CM042015.1, forward strand.
ACTCTTTAAATTTTGAATTTTTAATGATATTTTTATGCTATTTTTAATAATTTGTCGTGTACCTCGGTACATGAAAATTTCTTAATTTTTCAATTTTTGTAAAATTCAAAAATTACCTATAATTACACTTTGTGATCATTTTAAACATTTCTGGTGTACCTGGGTTCATGAGAAACTCCTTAAATTTTGAATTTTTTAATGATGTTTTTTCTGTTATTTTTAACAATTTATCGTGTACCCCGGTACATGAAAAATTCTTAATTTTTGAATTTTTGTAAAATTCAAAAATTACCTATAATTACACTCTGTGATCATTTTAAAACATTTCTGGTGTACCTGGGTTCATGAGAAACTCCTTAAATTTTGAATTTTTTATGATATTTTTTATGTTATTTTTAACAATTTGTCGTGTACCCCGGTACACGAAAAATTCTTATTTTTTCAATTTTTGTAAAATTCAAAAATTACCTATAATTACACTTTGTGATCATTTTAAAACATTTCTGGTGTACCTGAGTTCATGAGAAACTCTTTAAATTTTGAATTTTTTAATGATATTTTTATGCTATTTTTAATAATTTGTCGTGTACCTCGGTACATGAAAATTTCTTAATTTTTCAATTTTTGTAAAATTCAAAAATTACCTATAATTACACTTTGTGATCATTTTAAACATTTCTGGTGTACCTGGGTTCATGAGAAACTCCTTAAATTTTGAATTTTTTAATGATGTTTTTTCTGTTATTTTTAACAATTTATCGTGTACCCCGGTACATGAAAAATTCCTAATTTTTGAATTTTTGTAAAATTCAAAAATTACCTATAATTACACTCTGTGATCATTTTAAAACATTTCTGGTGTACCTGGGTTCATGAGAAACTCCTTAAATTTTGAATTTTTTATGATATTTTTTATGTTATTTTTAACAATTTGTCGTGTACCTCGGTACATGAAAAATTCTTAATTTTTGAATTTTTGTAAAATTCAAAAATTACCTATAATTACACTTTGTGATCATTTTAAACATTTCTGGTGTACCTGGGTTCATGAGAAACTCCTTAAATTTTGAATTTTTTTAATGATGTTTTTTCTGTTATTTTTAACAATTTGTCGTGTACCCCGGTACATGAAAAATTCTTATTTTTTCAATTTTTGTAAAATTCAATAATTACCTATAATTACACTTTGTGATCATTTTAAACATTTCTGGTGTACCTGGGTTCATGAGAAACTCCTTAAATTTTGAATTTTTTAATGATATTTTTTCTGTTATTTTTAACAATTTGTCGTGTATCCCGGTACATGAAAAATTCTTAATTTTTGAATTTTTGTAAAATTCAAAAATTACCTATAATTACACTTTGTGATCATTTTAAACATTTCTGGTGTACCTGGGGTTCATGAGAAACTCCTTAAATTTTGAATTTTTTAATGATATTTTTTATGCTATTTTTAATAATTTGTCGTGTACCCCGGTACATGAAAATTTCTTAATTTTTCAATTTTTATAAAATTCAAAAATTACCTATAATTACACTTTGTGATCATTTTAAACATTTCTGGTGTACCTAGGTTCATGAGAAACTCGTTAAATTTTGAATTTTTTAATGATATTTTTCTGTTATTTTTAATAATTTGTCGTGTACCTCGGTACATGAAAATTTCTTAATTTTTCAATTTTTGTAAAATTCAAAAATTACCTATAATTACACTTTGTGATCATTTTAAACATTTCTGGTGTACCTGGGTTCATGAGAAACTCCTTAAATTTTGAATTTTTTAATGATGTTTTTTCTGTTATTTTTAACAATTTATCGTGTACCCCGGTACATGAAAAATTCCTAATTTTTGAATTTTTGTAAAATTCAAAAATTACCTATAATTACACTCTGTGATCATTTTAAAACATTTCTGGTGTACCTGGGTTCATGAGAAACTCCTTAAATTTTGAATTTTTTATGATATTTTTTATGTTATTTTTAACAATTTGTCGTGTACCTCGGTACATGAAAAATTCTTAATTTTTGAATTTTTGTAAAATTCAAAAATTACCTATAATTACACTTTGTGATCATTTTAAACATTTCTGGTGTACCTGGGTTCATGAGAAACTCCTTAAATTTTGAATTTTTTTAATGATGTTTTTTCTGTTATTTTTAACAATTTGTCGTGTACCCCGGTACATGAAAAATTCTTATTTTTTCAATTTTTGTAAAATTCAATAATTACCTATAATTACACTTTGTGATCATTTTAAACATTTCTGGTGTACCTGGGTTCATGAGAAACTCCTTAAATTTTGAATTTTTTAATGATATTTTTTCTGTTATTTTTAACAATTTGTCGTGTATCCCGGTACATGAAAAATTCTTAATTTTTGAATTTTTGTAAAATTCAAAAATTACCTATAATTACACTTTGTGATCATTTTAAACATTTCTGGTGTACCTGGGGTTCATGAGAAACTCCTTAAATTTTGAATTTTTTAATGATATTTTTTATGCTATTTTTAATAATTTGTCGTGTACCCCGGTACATGAAAATTTCTTAATTTTTCAATTTTTATAAAATTCAAAAATTACCTATAATTACACTTTGTGATCATTTTAAACATTTCTGGTGTACCTAGGTTCATGAGAAACTCGTTAAATTTTGAATTTTTTAATGATATTTTTCTGTTATTTTTAACAATTTGTCGTGTACCCCGGTACATGAAAAATTCTTAATTTTTCAATTTTTGTAGAATTCAAAAATAACCTATAATTACACTTTGTGATCATTTTAAACATTTCTGGTGTACCTAGGTTCATGAGAAACACCTTAAATTTTGAATTTTTTTAATGATATTTTTCTGTTATTTATAACAATTTGTCGTGTACCCTGGTACATGAAAATTTCTTAATTTTTCAATTTTTGTAAAATTCAAAAATTACCTATAATTACACTTTGTGATCATTTTAAACATTTCTGGTTTACCTAGGTTAATGAGAAACTCCTTAAATTTTGAATTTTTTAATGATATTTTTCTGTTATTTTTAACAATTTGTCGTGTACCCCGGTACATGAAAAATTCTTAATTTTTCAATTTTTGTAAAATTAAAAAATTACCTATAATTACACTTTGTGATCATTTTAAACATTTCTGGTGTACCTGGGTTCATGAGAAACTCCTTAAATTTTGAATTTTTTAATGATGTTTTTTCTGTTATTTTTAACAATTTATCGTGTACCCCGGTACATGAAAAATTCTTAATTTTTGAATTTTTGTAAAATTCAAAAATTACCTATAATTACACTCTGTGATCATTTTAAAACATTTCTGGTGTACCTGGGTTCATGAGAAACTCCTTAAATTTTGAATTTTTTATGATATTTTTTATGTTATTTTTAACAATTTGTCGTGTACCCCGGTACACGAAAAATTCTTATTTTTTCAATTTTTGTAAAATTCAAAAATTACCTATAATTACACTTTGTGATCATTTTAAAACATTTCTGGTGTACCTGAGTTCATGAGAAACTCTTTAAATTTTGAATTTTTTAATGATATTTTTATGCTATTTTTAATAATTTGTCGTGTACCTCGGTACATGAAAATTTCTTAATTTTTCAATTTTTGTAAAATTCAAAAATTACCTATAATTACACTTTGTGATCATTTTAAACATTTCTGGTGTACCTGGGTTCATGAGAAACTCCTTAAATTTTGAATTTTTTAATGATGTTTTTTCTGTTATTTTTAACAATTTATCGTGTACCCCGGTACATGAAAAATTCCTAATTTTTGAATTTTTGTAAAATTCAAAAATTACCTATAATTACACTCTGTGATCATTTTAAAACATTTCTGGTGTACCTGGGTTCATGAGAAACTCCTTAAATTTTGAATTTTTTATGATATTTTTTATGTTATTTTTAACAATTTGTCGTGTACCCCGGTACATGAAAAATTCTTAATTTTTGAATTTTTGTAAAATTCAAAAATTACCTATAATTACACTTTGTGATCATTTTAAACATTTCTGGTGTACCTGGGTTCATGAGAAACTCCTTAAATTTTGAATTTTTTAATGATGTTTTTTCTGTTATTTTTAACAATTTGTCGTGTACCCCGGTACATGAAAAATTCTTATTTTTTCAATTTTTGTAAAATTCAATAATTACCTATAATTACACTTTGTGATCATTTTAAACATTTCTGGTGTACCTGGGTTCATGAGAAACTCCTTAAATTTTGAATTTTTTAATGATATTTTTTCTGTTATTTTTAACAATTTGTCGTGTATCCCGGTACATGAAAAATTCTTAATTTTTGAATTTTTGTAAAATTCAAAAATTACCTATAATTACACTTTGTGATCATTTTAAACATTTCTGGTGTACCTGGGGTTCATGAGAAACTCCTTAAATTTTGAATTTTTTAATGATATTTTTTATGCTATTTTTAATAATTTGTCGTGTACCCCGGTACATGAAAATTTCTTAATTTTTCAATTTTTATAAAATTCAAAAATTACCTATAATTACACTTTGTGATCATTTTAAACATTTCTGGTGTACCTAGGTTCATGAGAAACTCGTTAAATTTTGAATTTTTTAATGATATTTTTCTGTTATTTTTAACAATTTGTCGTGTACCCCGGTACATGAAAAATTCTTAATTTTTCAATTTTTGTAGAATTCAAAAATAACCTATAATTACACTTTGTGATCATTTTAAACATTTCTGGTGTACCTAGGTTCATGAGAAACACCTTAAATTTTGAATTTTTTTAATGATATTTTTCTGTTATTTATAACAATTTGTCGTGTACCCTGGTACATGAAAATTTCTTAATTTTTCAATTTTTGTAAAATTCAAAAATTACCTATAATTACACTTTGTGATCATTTTAAACATTTCTGGTTTACCTAGGTTAATGAGAAACTCCTTAAATTTTGAATTTTTTAATGATATTTTTCTGTTATTTTTAACAATTTGTTGTGTACCCCGGTACATGAAAAATTCTTAATTTTTCAATTTTTGTAAAATTCAAAAATTACCTATAATTACACTTTGTGATCATTTTAAACATTTCTGGTGTACCTGGGTTCATGAGAAACTCCTTAAATTTTGAATTTTTTAATGATGTTTTTTCTGTTATTTTTAACAATTTATCGTGTACCCCGGTACATGAAAAATTCTTAATTTTTGAATTTTTGTAAAATTCAAAAATTACCTATAATTACACTCTGTGATCATTTTAAAACATTTCTGGTGTACCTGGGTTCATGAGAAACTCCTTAAATTTTGAATTTTTTATGATATTTTTTATGTTATTTTTAACAATTTGTCGTGTACCCCGGTACATGAAAAATTCTTAATTTTTGAATTTTTGTAAAATTCAAAAATTACCTATAATTACACTTTGTGATCATTTTAAACATTTCTGGTGTACCTGGGTTCATGAGAAACTCCTTAAATTTTGAATTTTTTAATGATGTTTTTTCTGTTATTTTTAACAATTTGTCGTGTACCCCGGTACATGAAAAATTCTTATTTTTTCAATTTTTGTAAAATTCAATAATTACCTATAATTACACTTTGTGATCATTTTAAACATTTCTGGTGTACCTGGGTTCATGAGAAACTCCTTAAATTTTGAATTTTTTAATGATATTTTTTCTGTTATTTTTAACAATTTGTCGTGTATCCCGGTACATGAAAAATTCTTAATTTTTGAATTTTTGTAAAATTCAAAAATTACCTATAATTACACTTTGTGATCATTTTAAACATTTCTGGTGTACCTGGGGTTCATGAGAAACTCCTTAAATTTTGAATTTTTTAATGATATTTTTTATGCTATTTTTAATAATTTGTCGTGTACCCCGGTACATGAAAATTTCTTAATTTTTCAATTTTTATAAAATTCAAAAATTACCTATAATTACACTTTGTGATCATTTTAAACATTTCTGGTGTACCTAGGTTCATGAGAAACTCGTTAAATTTTGAATTTTTTAATGATATTTTTCTGTTATTTTTAACAATTTGTCGTGTACCCCGGTACATGAAAAATTCTTAATTTTTCAATTTTTGTAGAATTCAAAAATAACCTATAATTACACTTTGTGATCATTTTAAACATTTCTGGTGTACCTAGGTTCATGAGAAACACCTTAAATTTTGAATTTTTTTAATGATATTTTTCTGTTATTTATAACAATTTGTCGTGTACCCTGGTACATGAAAATTTCTTAATTTTTCAATTTTTGTAAAATTCAAAAATTACCTATAATTACACTTTGTGATCATTTTAAACATTTCTGGTTTACCTAGGTTAATGAGAAACTCCTTAAATTTTGAATTTTTTAATGATATTTTTCTGTTATTTTTAACAATTTGTTGTGTACCCCGGTACATGAAAAATTCTTAATTTTTCAATTTTTGTAAAATTCAAAAATTACCTATAATTACACTTTGTGATCATTTTAAACATTTCTGGTGTACCTGGGTTCATGAGAAACTCCTTAAATTTTGAATTTTTTAATGATGTTTTTTCTGTTATTTTTAACAATTTATCGTGTACCCCGGTACATGAAAAATTCTTAATTTTTGAATTTTTGTAAAATTCAAAAATTACCTATAATTACACTCTGTGATCATTTTAAAACATTTCTGGTGTACCTGGGTTCATGAGAAACTCCTTAAATTTTGAATTTTTTATGATATTTTTTATGTTATTTTTAACAATTTGTCGTGTACCCCGGTACATGAAAAATTCTTAATTTTTGAATTTTTGTAAAATTCAAAAATTACCTATAATTACACTTTGTGATCATTTTAAACATTTTTGGTGTACCTGGGTTCATGAGAAACTCCTTAAATTTTGAATTTTTTAATGATGTTTTTTCTGTTATTTTTAACAATTTGTCGTGTACCCCGGTACATGAAAAATTCTTAATTTTTCAATTTTTTTAAAATTCAATAATTACCTATAATTACACTTTGTGATCATTTTAAACATTTCTGGTGTACCTGGGTTCATGAGAAACTCCTTAAATTTTGAATTTTTTAATGATATTTTTTCTGTTATTTTTAACAATTTGTCGTGTATCCCGGTACATGAAAAATTCTTAATTTTTGAATTTTTGTAAAATTCAAAAATTACCTATAATTACACTTTGTGATCATTTTAAACATTTCTGGTGTACCTGGGTTCATGAGAAACTCCTTTAATTTTGAATTTTTTAATGATGTTTTTTCTGTTATTTTTAACAATTTGTCGTATACCCCGGTACATGAAAAATTCTTAATTTTTGAATTTTTGTAAAATTCAAAAAATACCTATAATTACAATTTGTGATGATTTTAAAACATTTCTGGTGTACCTGGGTTCATGAGAAACTCTTTAAATTTTGTATTTTTTATGATATTTTTTATGTTATTTTTAACAATTTGTCGTGTACCCTGGTACGTGAAAAATTCTTAATTTTTCAATTTTTGTAAAATTTAAAAATTACCTATAATTACACTTTGTGATCATTTTAAACATTTCTGGTGTACCTGGGTTCATGAGAAACTCCTTAAATTTTGAATTTTTTAATGTTGTTTTTTTTGTTATTTTTAACAATTTGTCGTGTACCCCGGTACATGAAAAATTCTTAATTTTTGAATTTTTGTAAAATTCAAAAATTACCTATAATTACACTTTGTGATCATTTTAGAACATTTCTGGAGTACGTGGGTTCATGAGAAACTCCTTAAATTTTGAATTTTTTATGATATTTTTAAGTTATTTTTAACAATTTGCTGTGTACCCCGGTACATGAAAAATTCTTAATTTTTCAATTTTTGTAAAATTCAAAAATTACCTATAATTACACTTTGTGATCATTTTAAACATTTCTGCTGTACCTAGGTTCATGAGAAACTCATTAAATTTTGAATTTTTTAATGATATTTTTTTAACAATTTGTCATATACCCCGGTACATGAAAAATTCTTAATTTTTGAATTTCTGTAAAATTCCAAAATTACCTATAATTACACTTTGTGATCATTTTAAAACATTTTTGTTGTACCTGGGTTCATGAGAAAATCCTAAATATTTAATTTTTAATGATATTTTTATGTTATTTTTCACAATTTGTCGAGTACCCCGGTACATGAAAAATTCTTAAAATTTCAATTTTTGTAAAATTCAAAAATTACCTATAATTACACTTTGTGACCATTTTAAACATTTCTGGTGTGCCTAGGTTCATGAGAAACTCCTTAAATTTTGAATTTTTTAATGATGTCTTTTATGTTATTTTTAACAATTTGTCGTGTACCCCGGTACATGAAAAATTCTTAATTTTTGAATTTTTGTAAAATTCAAAAATTACCTATAATTACACTTTGTGATCATTTTAAACATTTCTGGTGCACCTGGGTTCATGAGAAACTCCTTAAATTTTGAATTTTTTAATGATGTTTTTTCTGTTATTTTTAACAATTTGTTGTGTACCCCGGTACATGAAAAATTCTTAATTTTTCAATTTTTGTAAAATTCAAAAATTACCTATAATTACACTTTGTGATCATTTTAAACATTTCTAGTGTTTCTAGGTTCATGAGAAACTCCTTAAATTTTGAATTTTTTAATGATATTTTTATGTAATTTTTAACAATTTGTCGTGTACCCCGGTACATGAAAATTTCTTAATTTTTCAATTTTTGTAAAATTCAAAAATTACCTATAATTACACTTTGTGACCATTTTAAACATTTATGGTGTACCTAGGTTCATGAGAAACTCCTTAAATTTTGAATTTTTTAATGATGTTTTTATGTTATTATTAACAATTTGTCGTGTACCCCGGTACATGAAAAATTCTTAATTTTTGAATTTTTGTAAAATTCAAAAATTACCTATAATTACACTTTGTGATCATTTTAAACATTTCTGGTGCACTTGGGTTCATGAGAAACTCCTTAAATTTTGAATTTTTTAATGATGTTTTTTCTGTTATTTTTAACAATTTGTTGTGTACCCCGGTACATGAAAAATTCTTAATTTTTCAATTTTTGTAAAATTCAAAAATTAACTATAATTACACTTTGTGATCATTTCAAAACATTTCTGGTGTACCTGGGTTCATGAGAAACTCCTTAAATTTTGAATTTTTTAATGATATTTTTATGTAATTTTTAACAATTTGTCGTGTACCCCGGTACATGAAAATTTCTTAATTTTTCAATTTTTGTAAAATTCAAAAATTACCTATAATTACACTTTGTGACTATTTTAAACATTTATGGTGTACCTAGGTTCATGAGAAACTCCTTAAATTTTGAATTTTTTAATGATGTTTTTATGTTATTATTAACAATTTGTCGTGTACCCCGGTACATGAAAAATTCTTAATTTTTGAATTTTTGTAAAATTCAAAAATTACCTATAATTACACTTTGTGATCATTTTAAACATTTCTGGTGTACCTGGGGTTCATGAGAAACTCCTTAAATTTTGAATTTTTTAATGATATTTTTTATGCTATTTTTAATAATTTATCGTGTACCCCGGTACACGAAAATTTCTTAATTTTTCAATTTTTGTAAAATTCAAAAATTACCTATAATTACACTTTGTGATCATTTTAAACATTTCTGGTGTACCTAGGTTCATGAGAAACTCGTTAAATTTTGAATTTTTTAATGATATTTTTCTGTTATTTTTAACAATTTGTCGTGTACCCCGGTACATGAAAAATTCTTAATTTTTCAATTTTTGTAGAATTCAAAAATAACCTATAATTACACTTTGTGATCATTTTAAACATTTCTGGTGTACCTAGGTTCATGAGAAACACCTTAAATTTTGAATTTTTTAATGATATTTTTCTGTTATTTTTAACAATTTGTCGTGTACCCTGGTACATGAAAATTTCTTAATTTTTCAATTTTTGTAAAATTCAAAAATTACCTATAATTACACTTTGTGATCATTTTAAACATTTCTGGTGTACCTAGGTTAATGAGAAACTCCTTAAATTTTGAATTTTTTAATGATATTTTTCTGTTATTTTTAACAATTTGTCGTGTACCCCGGTACATGAAAAATTCTTAATTTTTCAATTTTTGTAAAATTCAAAAATTACCTATAATTACACTTTGTGATCATTTTAAACATTTCTGGTGTACCTGGGTTCATGAGAAACTCCTTAAATTTTGAATTTTTTAATGATGTTTTTTCTGTTATTTTTAACAATTTATCGTGTACCCCGGTACATGAAAAATTCTTAATTTTTGAATTTTTGTAAAATTCAAAAATTACCTATAATTACACTCTGTGATCATTTTAAAACATTTCTCGTGTACCTGGGTTCATGAGAAACTCCTTAAATTTTGAATTTTTTATGATATTTTTTATGTTATTTTTAACAATTTGTCGTGTACCCCTGTACACGAAAAATTCTTATTTTTTCAATTTTTGTAAAATTCAAAAATTACCTATAATTACACTTTGTGATCATTTTAAAACATTTCTGGTGTACCTGAGTTCATGAGAAACTCTTTAAATTTTGAATTTTTTAATGATATTTTTATGCTATTTTTAATAATTTGTCGTGTACCTCGGTACATGAAAATTTCTTAATTTTTCAATTTTTGTAAAATTCAAAAATTACCTATAATTACACTTTGTGATCATTTTAAACATTTCTGGTGTACCTAGGTTCATGAGAAACTTCTTAAATTTTGAATTTTTAATGATATTTTTCTGTTATTTTTAACAATTTGTCGTGTACCCCGGTACATGAAAAATTCTTAATTTTTCAATTTTTGTAAAATTCACAAATAACCTATAATTACACTTTGTGATTATTTTAAACATTTCTGGTGTACCTAGGTTCATGAGAAACTCCTTAAATTTTGAATTTTTTAATGATATTTTTCTGTTATTTTTAACAATTTGTCGTGTACCCCGGTACATGAAAATTTCTTAATTTTTCAATTTTTGTAAAATTAAAAAATTACCTATAATTACACTTTGTGATCATTTTAAACATTTCTGGTGAACCTAGGTTCATGAGAAACTCCTTAAATTTTGAATTTTTTAATGATATTTTTTTTAACAATTTGTCATGTACCCCGGTACATGAAAAATTCTTAATTTTTGAATTTCTGTAAAATTAAAAAATTACCTATAATTACACTTTGTGATCATTTTAAAACATTTCTGGTGTACCTGGGTTCATGAGAAACTCCTTAAATTTTGAATTTTTTAATGATATTTTTATGTTATTTTTAACAATTTGTCGTGTACCCCGGTACATGAAAAATTCTTATTTTTTCAATTTTTTGTAAAATTCAAAAATTACCTATAATTACACTTTGTGATCATTTTAAACATTTATGGTGTACCTAGGTTCATGAGAAACTCCTTAAATTTTGAATTTTTTAATGATATTTTTTTTAACAATTTGTCATGTATCCCGGTACATGAAAAATTCTTAATTTTTGAATTTCTGTAAAATTCAAAAATTACCTATAATTACACTTTGTGACCGTTTTAAAACATTTCTGGTGTACCTGGGTTCATCAGAAACTCCTTAAATTTTGAATTTTTTAATGATATTTTTTATGTTATTTTTAACAATTTGTCGTGTACCCCGGTACATGAAAAATTCTTAATTTTTCAATTTTTTGTAAAATTTAAAATTTACCTATAATTACACTTTGTGATCATTTTAAACATTTATGGTGTACCTAGGTTCATGAGAAACTCCTTAAATTTTGAATTTTTTAATGATATTTTTCTGTTATTTTTAACAATTTGTCGTGTACCCCGGTACATGAAAAATTCTTAATTTTTCAATTTTTGTAAAATTCAAAAATTACCTATAATTACACTTTGTGATCATTTTAAACAATTCTGGTGTACCTAGGTTCATGAGAAACTCCTTAAATTTTGAATTTTTTAATGATATTTTTCTGTTATTTTTAACAATTTGTCGTGTACCCCGGTACATAAAAAATTCTTAATTTTTCAATTTTTGTAGAATTCAAAAATTACCTATAATTACTCTTTGTGATCATTTTAAACATTTATGGTGTACCTGGGTTCATGAGAAACTCCTTAAATTTTGTATTTTTTAATGATGTTTTTTCTCTTATTTTTCACAATTTATCGTGTACCCCGGTATATGAAAAATTCTTAATTTTTGAATTTTTGTAAAATTCAAAAATTACCTATAATTACACTCTGTGATCATTTTAAAACATTTCTGGTGTACCTGGGTTCATGAGAAACTCCTAAAATCTTGAATTTTTTATGATATTTTTTATGTTATTTTTAACAATTAGTCGTGTACCCTGGTACACGAAAAATTCTTATTTTTTCAATTTTTGTAAAATTCAAAAATTACCTATAATTACACTTTGTGATCATTTTAAAACATTTCTGGTGTACCTGAGTTCATGAGAAACTCTTTAAATTTTGAATTTTTAATGATATTTTTTATGCTATTTTTAATAATTTGTCGTGTACCTCGGTACATGAAAATTTCTTAATTTTTCAATTTTTGTAAAATTCAAAAATTACCTATAATTACACTTTGTGATCATTTTAAACATTTCTGGTGTACATAGGTTCATGAGAAACTCCTTAAATTTTGAATTTTTTAATGATATTTTTTTTTAACAATTTGTCATGTACCCCGGTACATGAAAAATTCTTAATTTTTGAATTTCTGTAAAATTCAAAAATTACCTATAATTACACTTTGTGACCGTTTTAAAACATTTCTGGTGTACCTGGGTTCATCAGAAACTCCTTAAATTTTGAATTTTTTAATAATATTTTTTATGTTATTTTTAACAATTTGTCGTGTACCCCGGTACATGAAAAATTCTTAATTTTTCAATTTTTTGTAAAATTCAAAAATTACCTATAATTACACTTTGTGATCATTTTAAACATTTATGGTGTACCTAGGTTCATGAGAAACTCCTTAAATTTTGAATTTTTTAATGATATTTTTCTGTTATTTTTAACAATTTGTCGTGTACCCCGGTACATGAAAAATTCTTAATTTTTCAATTTTTGTAAAATTCAAAAATTACCTATAATTACACTTTGTGATCATTTTAAACAATTCTGGTGTACCTAGGTTCATGAGAAACTCCTTAAATTTTGAATTTTTTAATGATATTTTTCTGTTATTTTTAACAATTTGTCGTGTACCCCGGTACATGAAAAATTCTTAATTTTTCAATTTTTGTAAAATTCAAAAATTACCTATAATTACACTTTGTGATCATTTTAAACATTTATGGTGTACCTGGGTTCATGAGAAACTCCTTAAATTTTGAATTTTTTAATGATGTTTTTTCTGTTATTTTTAACAATTTATCGTGTACCCCGGTACATGAAAAATTCTTAATTTTTGAATTTTTGTAAAATTCAAAAATTACCTATAATTACACTCTGTGATCATTTTAAAACATTTCTGGTGTACCTGGGTTCATGAGAAACTCCTAAAATTTTGTATTTTTTATGTTATTTTTAACAATTTGTCGTGTACCCCGGTACACGAAAAATTCTTCTTTTTTCAATTTTTGTAAAATTCAAAAATTACCTATAATTACACTTTGTGATCATTTTAAAACATTTGTGGTGTACCTGAGTTCATGAGAAACTCTTTAAATTTTGAATTTTTTAATGATATTTTTATGCTATTTTTAATAATTTGTCGTGTACCTCGGTACATGAAAATTTCTTAATTTTTCAATTTTTGTAAAATTCAAAAATTACCTATAATTACACTTTGTGATCATTTTAAACATTTCTGGTGTACCTAGGTTCATGAGAAACTCCTTAAATTTTGAATTTTTTAATGATATTTTTTTTAACAATTTGTCATGTACCCCGGTACATGAAAAATTCTTAATTTCTGAATTTCTGTAAAATTCAAAAATTACCTATAATTACACTTTGTGACCGTTTTAAAACATTTCTGGTGTACCTGGGTTCATCAAAAACTCCTTAAATTTTGAATTTTTTAATGATGTTTTTTCTGTTATTTTTAATAATTTATCGTGTACCCCGGTACATGAAGAATTCTTAATTTTTGAATTTTTGTAAAATTCAAAAATTACCTATAATTACACTCTGTGATCATTTTAAAACATTTCTGGTGTACCTGGGTTCATGAGAAACTCCTTAAATTTTGAATTTTTTATGTTATTTTTAACAATTTGTCGTGTACCCCGGTACACGAAAAATTCTTATTTTTTCAATTTTTGTAAAATTCAAAAATTACCTATAATTACACTTTGTGATCATTTTAAAACATTTCTGGTGTACCTGAGTTCATGAGAAACTCTTTAAATTTTGAATTTTTTAATGATATTTTTATGCTATTTTTAATAATTTGTCGTGTACCTCGGTACATGAAAATTTCTTAATTTTTCAATTTTTGTAAAATTCAAAAATTACCTATAATTACACTTTGTGATCATTTTAAACATTTCTGGTGTACCTGGGTTCATGAGAAACTCCTTAAATTATGAATTTTTTAATGATGTTTTTTCTGTTATTTTTAACAATTTATTGTGTACCCCGGCACATGAAAAATTCTTAATTTTTGAATTTTTGTAAAATTCAAAAATTACCTATAATTACACTCTGTGATCATTTTAAAACATTTCTGGTGTACCTGGGTTCATGAGAAACTCCTTAAATTTTGAATTTTTTATGATATTTTTTATGTTATTTTTAACAATTTGTCGTGTACCCCGGTACACGAAAAATTCTTATTTTTTCAATTTTTGTAAAATTCAAAAATTACCTATAATTACACTTTGTGATCATTTTAAAACATTTCTGGTGTACCTGATTTCATGAGAAACTCTTTAAATTTTGAATTTTTTAATGATATTTTTATGCTATTTTTAATAATTTGTCGTGTACCTCGGTACATGAAAATTTCTTAATTTTTCAATTTTTGTAAAATTCAAAAATTACCTATAATTACACTTTGTGATCATTTTAAACATTTCTGGTGTACCTAGGTTCATGAGAAACTTCTTAAATTTTTAATTTTTTAATGATATTTTTCTGTTATTTTTAACAATTTGTCGTGTACCCCGGTACATGAAAAATTATTAATTTTTCAATTTTTTGTAAAATTCAAAAATTAACTATAATTACACTTTGTGATCATTTTAAACATTTATGGAGTACCTAGGTTCATGAGAAACTCCTTAAATTTTGAATTTTTTAATGATATTTTTTTTAACAATTTGTCATGTACCCCGGTACATGAAAAATTCTTAATTTTTGAATTTCTGTAAAATTCAAAAGTTACCTATAATTACACTTTGTGACCGTTTTAAAACATTTATGGTGTACCTGGGTTCATCAGAAACTCCTTAAATTTTGAATTTTTTAATGATATTTTTTATGTTATTTTTAACAATTTGTCGTGTACCCCGGTACATGAAAAATTCTTAATTTTTCAATTTTTTGTAAAATTCAAAAATTACCTATAATTACACTTTGTGATCATTTTAAACATTTATGGTGTACCTAGGTTCATGAGAAACTCCTTAAATTTTGAATTTTTTAATGATATTTTTCTGTTATTTTTAACAATTTGTCGTGTACCCCGGTACATGAAAAATTCTTAATTTTTCAATTTTTGTAAAATTCAAAAATTACCTATAATTACACTTTGTGATCATTTTAAACAATTCTGGTGTACCTAGGTTCATGAGAAACTCCTTAAATTTTGAATTTTTTAATGATATTTTTATGTTATTTTTAACAATTTGTCGTGTACCCCGGTACATGAAAAATTCTTAATTTTTCAATTTTTGTAAAATTTAAAAATTACCTATAATTACACTTTGTGATCATTTTAAACATTTATGGTGTACCTGGGTTCATGAGAAACTCCTTAAATTTTGAATTTTTTAATGATGTTTTTTCTGTTATTTTTAACAATTTATCGTGTATCCCGGTACATGAAAAATTCTTAATTTTTGAATTTTTGTAAAATTCAAAAATTACCTATAATTACACTGTGTTATCATTTTAAAACATTTCTGGTGTACCTGGGTTCATGAGAAACTCCTAAAATTTTGTATTTTTTATGTTATTTTTAACAATTTGTCGTGTACCCTGGTACACGAAAAATTCTTATTTTTTCAATTTTTGTAAAATTCAAAAATTACCTATAATTACACTTTGTGATCATTTTAAAACATTTGTGGTGTACCTGAGTTCATGAGAAACTCTTTAAATTTTGAATTTTTAATGATATTTTTTATGCCATTTTTAATAATTTGTCGTGTACCTCGGTACATGAAAATTTCTTAATTTTTCAATTTTTGTAAAATTCAAAAATTACCTATAATTACACTTTGTGATTATTTTAAACATTTCTGGTGTACCTAGGTTCATGAGAAACTCCTTAAATTTTGAATTTTTTAATGATATTTTTTTTTAACAATTTGTCATGTACCCCGGTACATGAAAAATTCTTAATTTTTGAATTTCTGTAAAATTCAAAAATTACCTATAATTAGACTTTGTGACCGTTTTAAAACATTTCTGGTGTACCTGGGTTCATCAGAAACTCCTTAAATTTTGAATTTTTTAATGATATTTTTTATGTTATTTTTAACAATTTGTCGTGTACCCCGGTACATGAAAAATTCTTAATTTTTCAATTTTTTGTAAAATTCAAAAATTACCTATAATTACACTTTGTGATCATTTTAAACATTTATGGTGTACCTAGGTTCATGAGAAACTCCTTAAATTTTGAATTTTTTAATGATATTTTTCTATTATTTTTAACAATTTGTCGTGTACCCCGGTACATGAAAAATTCTTAATTTTTCAATTTTTGTAAAATTCAAAAATTACCTATAATTACACTTTGTGATCATTTTAAACAATTCTGGTGTACCTAGGTTCATGAGAAACTCCTTAAATTTTGAATTTTTTAATGATATTTTTCTGTTATTTTTAACAATTTGTCGTGTACCCCGGTACATGAAAAATTCTTAATTTTTCAATTTTTGTAAAATTCAAAAATTACCTATAATTACACTTTGTGATCATTTTAAACATTTATGGTGTACCTGGGTTCATGAGAAACTCCTTAAATTTTGAATTTTTTAATGATGTTTTTTCTGTTATTTTTAACAATTTATCGTGTACCCCGGTACATGAAAAATTCTTAATTTTTGAATTTTTGTAAAATTAAAAAATTACCTATAATTACACTCTGTGATCATTTTAAAACATTTCTGGTGTACCTGGGTTCATGAGAAACTCCTAAAATTTTGTATTTTTTATGTTATTTTTAACAATTTGTCGTGTACCCCGGTACACGAAAAATTCTTATTTTTTCAATTTTTGTAAAATTCAAAAATTACCTATAATTACACTTTGTGATCATTTTAAAACATTTGTGGTGTACCTGAGTTCATGAGAAACTCTTTAAATTTTGAATTTTTGAATGATATTTTTATGCTATTTTTAATAATTTGTCGTGTACCTCGGTACATGAAAATTTCTTAATTTTTCAATTTTTGTAAAATTCAAAAATTACCTATAATTACACTTTGTGATCATTTTAAACATTTCTGGTGTACCTAGGTTCATGAGAAACTCCTTAAATTTTGAATTTTTTAATGATATTTTTTTTAACAATTTGTCATGTACCCCGGTACATGAAAAATTCTTAATTTCTGAATTTCTGTAAAATTCAAAAATTACCTATAATTACACTTTGTGACCGTTTTAAAACATTTCTGGTGTACCTGGGTTCATCAAAAACTTCTTAAATTTTGAATTTTTTAATGATGTTTTTTCTGTTATTTTTAACAATTTATCGTGTACCCCGGTACATGAAAAATTCTTAATTTTTGAATTTTTGTAAAATTCAAAAATTACCTATAATTACACTCTGTGATCATTTTAAAACATTTCTGGTGTACCTGGGTTCATGAGAAACTCCTTAAATTTTGAATTTTTTATGTTATTTTTAACAATTTGTCGTGTACCCCGGTACACGAAAAATTCTTATTTTTTCAATTTTTGTAAAATTCAAAAATTACCTATAATTACACTTTGTGATCATTTTAAAACATTTCTGGTGTACCTGAGTTCATGAGAAACTCTTTAAATTTTGAATTTTTTAATGATATTTTTATGCTATTTTTAATAATTTGTCGTGTACCTCGGTACATGAAAATTTCTTAATTTTTCAATTTTTGTAAAATTCAAAAATTACCTATAATTACACTTTGTGATCATTTTAAACATTTCTGGTGTACCTGGGTTCATGAGAAACTCCTTAAATTATGAATTTTTTAATGATGTTTTTTCTGTTATTTTTAACAATTTATCGTGTACCCCGGCACATGAAAAATTCTTAATTTTTGAATTTTTGTAAAATTCAAAAGTTACCTATAATTACACTCTGTGATCATTTTAAAACATTTCTGGTGTACCTGGGTTCATGAGAAACTCCTTAAATTTTGAATTTTTTATGATATTTTTTATGTTATTTTTAACAATTTGTCGTGTACCCCGGTACACGAAAAATTCTTATTTTTTCAATTTTTGTAAAATTCAAAAATTACCTATAATTACACTTTGTGATCATTTTAAAACATTTCTGGTGTACCTGATTTCATGAGAAACTCTTTAAATTTTGAATTTTTTAATGATATTTTTATGCTATTTTTAATAATTTGTCGTGTACCTCGGTACATGAAAATTTCTTAATTTTTCAATTTTTGTAAAATTCAAAAATTACCTATAATTACACTTTGTGATCATTTTAAACATTTCTGGTGTACCTAGGTTCATGAGAAACTTCTTAAATTTTGAATTTTTTAATGATATTTTTATGTTATTTTTAACAATTTGTCGTGTACCCCGGTACATGAAAAATTCTTAATTTTTCAATTTTTTGTAAAATTCAAAAATTATCTATAATTACACTTTGTGATCATTTTAAACATTTATGGTGTACCTAGGTTCATGAGAAACTCCTTAAATTTTGAATTTTTTAATGATATTTTTTTTAACAATTTGTCATGTACCCCGGTACATGAAAAATTCTTAATTTTTGAATTTCTGTAAAATTCAAAAGTTACCTATAATTACACTTTGTGACCGTTTTAAAACATTTCTGGTGTACCTGGGTTCATCAAAAACTCCTTAAATTTTGAATTTTTTAATGATGTTTTTTCTGTTATTTTTAACAATTTATCGTGTACCCCGGTACATGAAAAATTCTTAATTTTTGAATTTTTGTAAAATTCAAAAATTACCTATAATTACACTCTGTGATCATTTTAAAACATTTCTGGTGTACCTGGGTTCATGAGAAACTCCTGAAATTTTGAATTTTTTATGATATTTTTAACAATTTGTCGTGTACCCCGGTACACGAAAAATTCTTATTTTTTCAATTTTTGTAAAATTCAAAAATTACCTATAATTACACTTTGTAATCATTTTAAAACATTTCTGGTGTACCTGAGTTCATGAGAAACTCTTTAAATTTTGAATTTTTAATGATATTTTTATGCTATTTTTAATAATTTGTCGTGTACCTCGGTACATGAAAATTTCTTAATTTTTCAATTTTTGTAAAATTCAAAAATTACCTATAATTACACTTTGTGATCATTTTAAACATTTCTGGTGTACCTAGGTTCATGAGAAACTTCTTAAATTTTGAATTTTTAATGATATTTTTCTGTTATTTTTAACAATTTGTCGTGTACCCCGGTACATGAAAAATTCTTAATTTTTCAATTTTTGTAAAATTCAAAAATAACCTATAATTACACTTTGTGATTATTTTAAACATTTCTGGTGTACCTAGGTTCATGAGAAACTCCTTAAATTTTGAATTTTTTAATGATATTTTTTTAACAATTTGTCATGTACCCCGGTACATGAAAAATTCTTAATTTTTGAATTTCTGTAAAATTAAAAAATTACCTATAATTACACTTTGTGATCGTTTTAAAACATTTCTGGTGTACCTGGGTTCATGAGAAACTCCTTAAATTTTGAATTTTTTTAATGATATTTTTATGTTATTTTTAACAATTTGTCGTGTACCCCGGTACATGAAAAATTCTTATTTTTTCAATTTTTTGTAAAATTCAAAAATTACCTATAATTACACTTTGTGATCATTTTAAACATTTATGGTGTACCTAGGTTCATGAGAAACTCCTTAAATTTTGAATTTTTTAATGATATTTTTTTTAACAATTTGTCATGTATCCCGGTACATGAAAAATTCTTAATTTTTGAATTTCTGTAAAATTCAAAAATTACCTATAATTACACTTTGTGACCGTTTTAAAACATTTCTGGTGTACCTGGGTTCATCAGAAACTCCTTAAATTTTGAATTTTTTAATGATATTTTTTATGTTATTTTTAACAATTTGTCGTGTACCCCGGTACATGAAAAATTCTTAATTTTTCAATTTTTTGTAAAATTTAAAATTTACCTATAATTACACTTTGTGATCATTTTAAACATTTATGGTGTACCTAGGTTCATGAGATACTCCTTAAATTTTGAATTTTTTAATGATATTTTTCTGTTATTTTTAACAATTTGTTGTGTACCCCGGTACATGAAAAATTCTTAATTTTTCAATTTTTGTAAAATTCAAAAATTACCTATAATTACACTTTGTGATCATTTTAAACAATTCTGGTGTACCTAGGTTCATGAGAAACTCCTTAAATTTTGAATTTTTTAATGATATTTTTCTGTTATTTTTAACAATTTGTCGTGTACCCCGGTACATGAAAAATTCTTAATTTTTCAATTTTTGTAGAATTCAAAAATTACCTATAATTACACTTTGTGATCATTTTAAACATTTATGGTGTACCTGGGTTCATGAGAAACTCCTTAAATTTTGTATTTTTTAATGATGTTTTTTCTGTTATTTTTCACAATTTATCGTGTACCCCGGTATATGAAAAATTCTTAATTTTTGATTTTTTGTAAAATTCAAAAATTACCTATAATTACACTCTGTGATCATTTTAAAACATTTCTGGTGTACCTGGGTTCATGAGAAACTCCTAAAATCTTGAATTTTTTATGATATTTTTTATGTTATTTTTAACAATTTGTCGTGTACCCTGGTACACGAAAAATTCTTATTTTTTCAATTTTTGTAAAATTCAAAAATTACCTATAATTACACTTTGTGATCATTTTAAAACATTTCTGGTGTACCTGAGTTCATGAGAAACTCTTTAAATTTTGAATTTTTAATGATATTTTTTATGCTATTTTTAATAATTTGCCGTGTACCTCGGTACATGAAAATTTCTTAATTTTTCAATTTTTGTAAAATTCAAAAATTGCCTATAATTACACTTTGTGATCATTTTAAACATTTCTGGTGTACATAGGTTCATGAGAAACTCCTTAAATTTTGAATTTTTTAATGATATTTTTTTTAACAATTTGTCATGTACCCCGGTACATGAAAAATTCTTAATTTTTCAATTTCTGTAAAATTCAAAAATTACCTATAATTACACTTTGTGACCGTTTTAAAACATTTCTGGTGTACCTGGGTTCATCAGAAACTCCTTAAATTTTGAATTTTTTAATGATATTTTTTATGTTATTTTTAACAATTTGTCGTGTACCCCGGTACATGAAAAATTCTTAATTTTTCAATTTTTGTAAAATTCAAAAATTACCTATAATTACACTTTGTGATCATTTTAAACAATTCTGGTGTACCTAGGTTCATGAGAAACTCCTTAAATTTTGAATTTTTTAATGATATTTTTCTGTTATTTTTAACAATTTGTCGTGTACCCCGGTACATGAAAAATTCTTAATTTTTCAATTTTTGTAGAATTCAAAAATTACCTATAATTACACTTTGTGATCATTTTAAACATTTATGGTGTACCTGGGTTCATGAGAAACTCCTTAAATTTTGTATTTTTTAATGATGTTTTTTCTGTTATTTTTCACAATTTATCGTGTACCCCGGTATATGAAAAATTCTTAATTTTTGATTTTTTGTAAAATTCAAAAATTACCTATAATTACACTCTGTGATCATTTTAAAACATTTCTGGTGTACCTGGGTTCATGAGAAACTCCTAAAATCTTGAATTTTTTATGATATTTTTTATGTTATTTTTAACAATTTGTCGTGTACCCTGGTACACGAAAAATTCTTATTTTTTCAATTTTTGTAAAATTCAAAAATTACCTATAATTACACTTTGTGATCATTTTAAAACATTTCTGGTGTACCTGAGTTCATGAGAAACTCTTTAAATTTTGAATTTTTAATGATATTTTTTATGCTATTTTTAATAATTTGCCGTGTACCTCGGTACATGAAAATTTCTTAATTTTTCAATTTTTGTAAAATTCAAAAATTACCTATAATTACACTTTGTGATCATTTTAAACATTTCTGGTGTACATAGGTTCATGAGAAACTCCTTAAATTTTGAATTTTTTAATGATATTTTTTTAACAATTTGTCATGTACCCCGGTACATGAAAAATTCTTAATTTTTGAATTTCTGTAAAATTCAAAAATTACCTATAATTACACTTTGTGACCGTTTTAAAACATTTCTGGTGTACCTGGGTTCATCAGAAACTCCTTAAATTTTGAATTTTTTAATGATATTTTTTATGTTATTTTTAACAATTTGTCGTGTACCCCGGTACATGAAAAATTCTTAATTTTTCAATTTTTTGTAAAATTCAAAAATTACCTATAATTACACTTTGTGATCATTTTAAACATTTATGGTCTACCTAGGTTCATGAGAAACTTCTTAAATTTTGAATTTTTTAATGTTATTTTTCTGTTATTTTTAACAATTTGTCGTGTACCCCGGTACATGAAAAATTCTTAATTTTTCAATTTTTGTAAAATTCAAAAATTACCTATAATTACACTTTGTGATCATTTTAAACAATTCTGGTGTACCTAGGTTCATGAGAAACTCCTTAAATTTTGAATTTTTTAATGATATTTTTCTGTTATTTTTAACAATTTGTCGTGTACCCCGGTACATGAAAAATTCTTAATTTTTCAATTTTTGTAAAATTCAAAAATTACCTATAATTACACTTTGTGATCATTTTAAACATTTATGGTGTACCTGGGTTCATGAGAAACTCCTTAAATTTTGAATTTTTTAATGATATTTTTTATGTTATTTTTAACAATTTGTCGTGTACCCCGGTACATGAAAAATTCTTAATTTTTCAATTTTTTGTAAAATTTAAAATTTACCTATAATTACACTTTGTGATCATTTTAAACATTTATGGTGTACCTAGGTTCATGAGAAACTCCTTAAATTTTGAATTTTTTAATGATATTTTTCTGTTATTTTTAACAATTTGTCGTGTACCCCGGTACATGAAAAATTCTTAATTTTTCAATTTTTGTAAAATTCAAAAATTACCTATAATTACACTTTGTGATCATTTTAAACAATTCTGGTGTACCTAGGTTCATGAGAAACTCCTTAAATTTTGAATTTTTTAATGATATTTTTCTGTTATTTTTAACAATTTGTCGTGTACCCCGGTACATGAAAAATTCTTAATTTTTCAATTTTTGTAGAATTCAAAAATTACCTATAATTACACTTTGTGATCATTTTAAACATTTATGGTGTACCTGGGTTCATGAGAAACTCCTTAAATTTTGTATTTTTTAATGATGTTTTTTCTGTTATTTTTCACAATTTATCGTGTACCCCGGTATATGAAAAATTCTTAATTTTTGATTTTTTGTAAAATTCAAAAATTACCTATAATTACACTCTGTGATCATTTTAAAACATTTCTGGTGTACCTGGGTTCATGAGAAACTCCTAAAATCTTGAATTTTTTATGATATTTTTTATGTTATTTTTAACAATTTGTCGTGTACCCTGGTACACGAAAAATTCTTATTTTTTCAATTTTTGTAAAATTCAAAAATTACCTATAATTACACTTTGTGATCATTTTAAAACATTTCTGGTGTACCTGAGTTCATGAGAAACTCTTTAAATTTTGAATTTTTAATGATATTTTTTATGCTATTTTTAATAATTTGCCGTGTACCTCGGTACATGAAAATTTCTTAATTTTTCAATTTTTGTAAAATTCAAAAATTACCTATAATTACACTTTGTGATCATTTTAAACATTTCTGGTGTACATAGGTTCATGAGAAACTCCTTAAATTTTGAATTTTTTAATGATATTTTTTTAACAATTTGTCATGTACCCCGGTACATGAAAAATTCTTAATTTTTGAATTTCTGTAAAATTCAAAAATTACCTATAATTACACTTTGTGACCGTTTTAAAACATTTCTGGTGTACCTGGGTTCATCAAAAACTTCTTAAATTTTGAATTTTTTAATGATGTTTTTTCTGTTATTTTTAACAATTTATCGTGTACCCCGGTACATGAAAAATTCTTAATTTTTGAATTTTTGTAAAATTAAAAAATTACCTATAATTACACTCTGTGATCATTTTAAAACATTTCTGGTGTACCTGGGTTCATGAGAAACTCCTAAAATTTTGTATTTTTTATGTTATTTTTCTGTTATTTTTAACAATTTGTCGTGTACCCCGGTACATGAAAAATTCTTAATTTTTGAATTTTTGTAAAATTCAAAAATTACCTATAATTACACTTTGTGATCATTTTAAACAATTCTGGTGTACCTAGGTTCATGAGAAACTCCTTAAATTTTGAATTTTTTAATGATATTTTTCTGTTATTTTTAACAATTTGTCGTGTACCCCGGTACATGAAAAATTCTTAATTTTTCAATTTTTGTAAAATTCAAAAATTACCTATAATTACACTTTGTGATCATTTTAAACATTTATGGTGTACCTGGGTTCATGAGAAACTCCTTAAATTTTGAATTTTTTAATGATATTTTTTATGTTATTTTTAACAATTTGTCGTGTACCCCGGTACATGAAAAATTCTTAATTTTTCAATTTTTTGTAAAATTTAAAATTTACCTATAATTACACTTTGTGATCATTTTAAACATTTATGGTGTACCTAGGTTCATGAGAAACTCCTTAAATTTTGAATTTTTTAATGATATTTTTCTGTTATTTTTAACAATTTGTCGTGTACCCCGGTACATGAAAAATTCTTAATTTTTCAATTTTTGTAAAATTCAAAAATTACCTATAATTACACTTTGTGATCATTTTAAACAATTCTGGTGTACCTAGGTTCATGAGAAACTCCTTAAATTTTGAATTTTTTAATGATATTTTTCTGTTATTTTTAACAATTTGTCGTGTACCCCGGTACATGAAAAATTCTTAATTTTTCAATTTTTGTAGAATTCAAAAATTACCTATAATTACACTTTGTGATCATTTTAAACATTTATGGTGTACCTGGGTTCATGAGAAACTCCTTAAATTTTGTATTTTTTAATGATGTTTTTTCTGTTATTTTTCACAATTTATCGTGTACCCCGGTATATGAAAAATTCTTAATTTTTGAATTTTTGTAAAATTCAAAAATTACCTATAATTACACTCTGTGATCATTTTAAAACATTTCTGGTGTACCTGGGTTCATGAGAAACTCCTAAAATCTTGAATTTTTTATGATATTTTTTATGTTATTTTTAACAATTTGTCGTGTACCCTGGTACACGAAAAATTCTTATTTTTTCAATTTTTGTAAAATTCAAAAATTACCTATAATTACACTTTGTGATCATTTTAAAACATTTCTGGTGTACCTGAGTTCATGAGAAACTCTTTAAATTTTGAATTTTTAATGATATTTTTTATGCTATTTTTAATAATTTGCCGTGTACCTCGGTACATGAAAATTTCTTAATTTTTCAATTTTTGTAAAATTCAAAAATTACCTATAATTACACTTTGTGATCATTTTAAACATTTCTGGTGTACATAGGTTCATGAGAAACTCCTTAAATTTTGAATTTTTTAATGATATTTTTTTTAACAATTTGTCATGTACCCCGGTACATGAAAAATTCTTAATTTTTGAATTTCTGTAAAATTCAAAAATTACCTATAATTACACTTTGTGACCGTTTTAAAACATTTCTGGTGTACCTGGGTTCATCAGAAACTCCTTAAATTTTGAATTTTTTAATGATATTTTTTATGTTATTTTTAACAATTTGTCGTGTACCCCGGTACATGAAAAATTCTTAATTTTTCAATTTTTTGTAAAATTCAAAAATTACCTATAATTACACTTTGTGATCATTTTAAACATTTATGATCTACCTAGGTTCATGAGAAACTCCTTAAATTTTGAATTTTTTAATGATATTTTTCTGTTATTTTTAACAATTTGTCGTGTACCCCGGTACATGAAAAATTCTTAATTTTTCAATTTTTGGAAAATTCAAAAATTACCTATAATTACACTTTGTGATCATTTTAAACATTTATGGTGTACCTGGGTTCATGAGAAACTCCTTAAATTTTGAATTTTTGTAATGATGTTTTTTCTGTTATTTTTAACAATTTATCGTGTACCCCGGTACATGAAAAATTCTTAATTTTTGAATTTTTGTAAAATTCAAAAATTACCTATAATTACACTCTGTGATCATTTTAAAACATTTCTGGTGTACCTTGGTTCATGAGAAACTCCTAAAATTTTGTATTTTTTATGTTATTTTTAACAATTTGTCGTGTACCCCGGTACACGAAAAATTCTTATTTTTTCAATTTTTGTAAAATTCAAAAATTACCTATAATTACACTTTGTGATCATTTTAAAACATTTGTGGTGTACCTGAGTTCATGAGAAACTCTTTAAATTTTGAATTTTTAATGATATTTTTTATGCCATTTTTAATAATTTGTCGTGTACCTCGGTACATGAAAATTTCTTAATTTTTCAATTTTTGTAAAATTCAAAAATTACCTATAATTACACTTTGTGATCATTTTAAACATTTCTGGTGTACCTAGGTTCATGAGAAACTCCTTAAATTTTGAATTTTTTAATGATATTTTTTTTAACAATTTGTCATGTACCCCGGTACATGAAAAATTCTTAATTTTTGAATTTCTGTAAAATTCAAAAATTACCTATAATTACACTTTGTGACCGTTTTAAAACATTTCTGGTGTACCTGGGTTCATCAGAAACTCCTTAAATTTTGAATTTTTTAATGATATTTTTTATGTTATTTTTAACAATTTGTCGTGTACCCCGGTACATGAAAAATTCTTAATTTTTCAATTTTTTGTAAAATTCAAAAATTACCTATAATTACACTTTGTGATCATTTTAAACATTTATGGTCTACCTAGGTTCATGAGAAACTCCTTAAATTTTGAATTTTTTAATGTTATTTTTAACAATTTGTCGTGTACCCCGGTACATGAAAAATTCTTAATTTTTCAATTTTTGTAAAATTCAAAAATTACCTATAATTACACTTTGTGATCATTTTAAACAATTCTGGTGTACCTAGGTTCATGAGAAACTCCTTAAATTTTGAATTTTTTAATGATATTTTTCTGTTATTTTTAACAATTTGTCGTGTACCCCGGTACATGAAAAATTCTTAATTTTTCAATTTTTGTAAAATTCAAAAATTACCTATAATTACACTTTGTGATCATTTTAAACATTTATGGTGTACCTGGGTTCATGAGAAACTCCTTAAATTTTGAATTTTTTAATGATGTTTTTTCTGTTATTTTTCACAATTTATCGTGTACCCCGGTATATGAAAAATTCTTAATTTTTGAATTTTTGTAAAATTCAAAAATTACCTATAATTACACTCTGTGATCATTTTAAAACATTTATGGTGTACCTGGGTTCATGAGAAACTCCTAAAATCTTGAATTTTTTATGATATTTTTTATGTTATTTTTAACAATTTGTCGTGTACCCTGGTACACGAAAAATTCTTATTTTTTCAATTTTTGTAAAATTCAAAAATTACCTATAATTACACTTTGTGATCATTTTAAAACATTTCTGGTGTACCTGAGTTCATGAGAAACTCTTTAAATTTTGAATTTTTAATGATATTTTTTATGCTATTTTTAATAATTTGCCGTGTACCTCGGTACATGAAAATTTCTTAATTTTTCAATTTTTGTAAAATTCAAAAATTACCTATAATTACACTTTGTGATCATTTTAAACATTTCTGGTGTACATAGGTTCATGAGAAACTCCTTAAATTTTGAATTTTTTAATGATATTTTTTTTAACAATTTGTCATGTACCCCGGTACATGAAAAATTCTTAATTTTTGAATTTCTGTAAAATTCAAAAATTACCTATAATTACACTTTGTGACCGTTTTAAAACATTTCTGGTGTACCTGGGTTCATCAGAAACTCCTTAAATTTTGAATTTTTTAATGATATTTTTTATGTTATTTTTAACAATTTGTCGTGTACCCCGGTACATGAAAAATTCTTAATTTTTCAATTTTTTGTAAAATTCAAAAATTACCTATAATTACACTTTGTGATCATTTTAAACATTTATGATCTACCTAGGTTCATGAGAAACTCCTTAAATTTTGAATTTTTTAATGATATTTTTCTGTTATTTTTAACAATTTGTCGTGTACCCCGGTACATGAAAAATTCTTAATTTTTCAATTTTTGGAAAATTCAAAAATTACCTATAATTACACTTTGTGATCATTTTAAACATTTATGGTGTACCTGGGTTCATGAGAAACTCCTTAAATTTTGAATTTTTGTAATGATGTTTTTTCTGTTATTTTTAACAATTTATCGTGTACCCCGGTACATGAAAAATTCTTAATTTTTGAATTTTTGTAAAATTCAAAAATTACCTATAATTACACTCTGTGATCATTTTAAAACATTTCTGGTGTACCTTGGTTCATGAGAAACTCCTAAAATTTTGTATTTTTTATGTTATTTTTAACAATTTGTCGTGTACCCCGGTACACGAAAAATTCTTATTTTTTCAATTTTTGTAAAATTCAAAAATTACCTATAATTACACTTTGTGATCATTTTAAAACATTTGTGGTGTACCTGAGTTCATGAGAAACTCTTTAAATTTTGAATTTTTAATGATATTTTTTATGCCATTTTTAATAATTTGTCGTGTACCTCGGTACATGAAAATTTCTTAATTTTTCAATTTTTGTAAAATTCAAAAATTACCTATAATTACACTTTGTGATCATTTTAAACATTTCTGGTGTACCTAGGTTCATGAGAAACTCCTTAAATTTTGAATTTTTTAATGATATTTTTTTTAACAATTTGTCATGTACCCCGGTACATGAAAAATTCTTAATTTTTGAATTTCTGTAAAATTCAAAAATTACCTATAATTACACTTTGTGACCGTTTTAAAACATTTCTGGTGTACCTGGGTTCATCAGAAACTCCTTAAATTTTGAATTTTTTAATGATATTTTTTATGTTATTTTTAACAATTTGTCGTGTACCCCGGTACATGAAAAATTCTTAATTTTTCAATTTTTTGTAAAATTCAAAAATTACCTATAATTACACTTTGTGATCATTTTAAACATTTATGGTCTACCTAGGTTCATGAGAAACTCCTTAAATTTTGAATTTTTTAATGTTATTTTTAACAATTTGTCGTGTACCCCGGTACATGAAAAATTCTTAATTTTTCAATTTTTGTAAAATTCAAAAATTACCTATAATTACACTTTGTGATCATTTTAAACAATTCTGGTGTACCTAGGTTCATGAGAAACTCCTTAAATTTTGAATTTTTTAATGATATTTTTCTGTTATTTTTAACAATTTGTCGTGTACCCCGGTACATGAAAAATTCTTAATTTTTCAATTTTTGTAAAATTCAAAAATTACCTATAATTACACTTTGTGATCATTTTAAACATTTATGGTGTACCTGGGTTCATGAGAAACTCCTTAAATTTTGAATTTTTTAATGATATTTTTTATGTTATTTTTAACAATTTGTCGTGTACCCTGGTACATGAAAAATTCTTAATTTTTCAATTTTTTGTAAAATTTAAAATTTACCTATAATTACACTTTGTGATCATTTTAAACATTTATGGTGTACCTAGGTTCATGAGAAACTCCTTAAATTTTGAATTTTTTAATGATATTTTTCTGTTATTTTTAACAATTTGTCGTGTACCCCGGTACATGAAAAATTCTTAATTTTTCAATTTTTGTAAAATTCAAAAATTACCTATAATTACACTTTGTGATCATTTTAAACAATTCTGGTGTACCTAGGTTCATGAGAAACTCCTTAAATTTTGAATTTTTTAATGATATTTTTCTGTTATTTTTAACAATTTGTCGTGTACCCCGGTACATGAAAAATTCTTAATTTTTCAATTTTTGTAGAATTCAAAAATTACCTATAATTACACTTTGTGATCATTTTAAACATTTATGGTGTACCTGGGTTCATGAGAAACTCCTTAAATTTTGTATTTTTTAATGATGTTTTTTCTGTTATTTTTCACAATTTATCGTGTACCCCGGTATATGAAAAATTCTTAATTTTTGAATTTTTGTAAAATTCAAAAATTACCTATAATTACACTCTGTGATCATTTTAAAACATTTCTGGTGTACCTGGGTTCATGAGAAACTCCTAAAATCTTGAATTTTTTATGATATTTTTTATGTTATTTTTAACAATTTGTAGTGTACCCTGGTACACGAAAAATTCTTATTTTTTCAATTTTGTAAAATTCAAAAATTACCTATAATTACACTTTGTGATCATTTTAAAACATTTCTGGTGTACCTGAGTTCATGAGAAACTCTTTAAATTTTGAATTTTTAATGATATTTTTTATGCTATTTTTAATAATTTGCCGTGTACCTCGGTACATGAAAATTTCTTAATTTTTCAATTTTTGTAAAATTCAAAAATTACCTATAATTACACTTTGTGATCATTTTAAACATTTCTGGTGTACATAGGTTCATGAGAAACTCCTTAAATTTTGAATTTTTTAATGATATTTTTTTTAACAATTTGTCATGTACCCCGGTACATGAAAAATTCTTAATTTTTGAATTTCTGTAAAATTCAAAAATTACCTATAATTACACTTTGTGACCGTTTTAAAACATTTCTGGTGTACCTGGGTTCATCAGAAACTCCTTAAATTTTGAATTTTTTAATGATATTTTTTATGTTATTTTTAACAATTTGTCGTGTACCCCGGTACATGAAAAATTCTTAATTTTTCAATTTTTTGTAAAATTCAAAAATTACCTATAATTACACTTTGTGATCATTTTAAACATTTATGATCTACCTAGGTTCATGAGAAACTCCTTAAATTTTGAATTTTTTAATGATATTTTTCTGTTATTTTTAACAATTTGTCGTGTACCCCGGTACATGAAAAATTCTTAATTTTTCAATTTTTGTAAAATTCAAAAATTACCTATAATTACACTTTGTGATCATTTTAAACATTTATGGTGTACCTGGGTTCATGAGAAACTCCTTAAATTTTGAATTTTTGTAATGATGTTTTTTCTGTTATTTTTAACAATTTATCGTGTACCCCGGTACATGAAAAATTCTTAATTTTTGAATTTTTGTAAAATTCAAAAATTACCTATAATTACACTCTGTGATCATTTTAAAACATTTCTGGTGTACCTTGGTTCATGAGAAACTCCTAAAATTTTGTATTTTTTATGTTATTTTTAACAATTTGTCGTGTACCCCGGCACACGAAAAATTCTTATTTTTTCAATTTTTGTAAAATTCAAAAATTACCTATAATTACACTTTGTGATCATTTTAAAACATTTGTGGTGTACCTGAGTTCATGAGAAACTCTTTAAATTTTGAATTTTTAATGATATTTTTTATGCCATTTTTAATAATTTGTCGTGTACCTCGGTACATGAAAATTTCTTAATTTTTCAATTTTTGTAAAATTCAAAAATTACCTATAATTACACTTTGTGATCATTTTAAACATTTCTGGTGTACCTAGGTTCATGAGAAACTCCTTAAATTTTGAATTTTTTAATGATATTTTTTTTAACAATTTGTCATGTACCCCGGTACATGAAAAATTCTTAATTTTTGAATTTCTGTAAAATTCAAAAATTACCTATAATTACACTTTGTGACCGTTTTAAAACATTTCTGGTGTACCTGGGTTCATCAGAAACTCCTTAAATTTTGAATTTTTTAATGATATTTTTTATGTTATTTTTAACAATTTGTCGTGTACCCCGGTACATGAAAAATTCTTAATTTTTCAATTTTTTGTAAAATTCAAAAATTACCTATAATTACACTTTGTGATCATTTTAAACATTTATGGTGTACCTAGGTTCATGAGAAACTCCTTAAATTTTGAATTTTTTAATGATATTTTTCTGTTATTTTTAACAATTTGTCGTGTACCCCGGTACATGAAAAATTCTTAATTTTTCAATTTTTGTAAAATTCAAAAATTACCTATAATTACACTTTGTGATCATTTTAAACATTTATGGTGTACCTGGGTTCATGAGAAACTCCTTAAATTTTGAATTTTTTAATGATGTTTTTTCTGTTATTTTTAACAATTTATCGTGTACCCCGGTACATGAAAAATTCTTAATTTTTGAATTTTTGTAAAATTCAAAAATTACCTATAATTACACTCTGTGATCATTTTAAAACATTTCTGGTGTACCTGGGTTCATGAGAAACTCCTAAAATTTTGTATTTTTTATGTTATTTTTAACAATTTGTCGTGTACCCCGGTACACGAAAAATTCTTATTTTTTCAATTTTTGTAAAATTCAAAAATTACCTATAATTACACTTTGTGATCATTTTAAAACATTTGTGGTGTACCTGAGTTCATGAGAAACTCTTTAAATTTTGAATTTTTAATGATATTTTTTATGCCATTTTTAATAATTTGTCGTGTACCTCGGTACATGAAAATTTCTTAATTTTTCAATTTTTGTAAAATTCAAAAATTACCTATAATTACACTTTGTGATCATTTTAAACATTTCTGGTGTACCTAGGTTCATGAGAAACTCCTTAAATTTTGAATTTTTTAATGATATTTTTTTTAACAATTTGTCATGTACCCCGGTACATGAAAAATTCTTAATTTCTGAATTTCTGTAAAATTCAAAAATTACCTATAATTACACTTTGTGACCGTTTTAAAACATTTCTGGTGTACCTGGGTTCATCAAAAACTCCTTAAATTTTGAATTTTTTAATGATGTTTTTTCTGTTATTTTTAACAATTTATCGTGTACCCCGGTACATGAAAAATTCTTAATTTTTGAATTTTTGTAAAATTCAAAAATTACCTATAATTACACTCTGTGATCATTTTAAAACATTTCTGGTGTACCTGGGTTCATGAGAAACTCCTTAAATTTTGAATTTTTTATGATATTTTTTATGTTATTTTTAACAATTTGTCGTGTACCCCGGTACACGAAAAATTCTTATTTTTTCAATTTTTGTAAAATTCAAAAATTACCTATAATTACACTTTGTGATCATTTTAAAACATTTCTGGTGTACCTGAGTTCATGAGAAACTCTTTAAATTTTGAATTTTTTAATGATATTTTTATGCCATTTTTAATAATTTGTCGTGTACCTCGGTACATGAAAATTTCTTAATTTTTCAATTTTTGTAAAATTCAAAAATTACCTATAATTACACTTTGTGATCATTTTAAACATTTCTGGTGTACCTGGGTTCATGAGAAACTCCTTAAATTATGAATTTTTTAATGATGTTTTTTCTGTTATTTTTAAGAATTTATCGTGTACCCCGGCACATGAAAAATTCTTAATTTTTGAATTTTTGTAAAATTCAAAAATTACCTATAATTACACTCTGTGATCATTTTAAAACATTTCTGGTGTACCTGGGTTCATGAGAAACTCCTTAAATTTTGAATTTTTTAATGATGTTTTTTCTGTTATTTTTAACAATTTATCGTGTACCCCGGTACATGAAAAATTCTTAATTTTTGAATTTTTGTAAAATTCAAAAATTACCTATAATTACACTCTGTGATCATTTTAAAACATTTCTCGTGTACCTGGGTTCATGAGAAACTTTTTAAATTTTGAATTTTTAATGATATTTTTATGCTATTTTTAATAATTTGTCGTGTACCTCGGTACATGAAAATTTCTTAATTTTTCAATTTTTGTAAAATTCAAAAATTACCTATAATTACACTTTGTGATCATTTTAAACATTTCTGGTGTACCTAGGTTCATGAGAAACTTCTTAAATTTTGAATTTTTTAATGATATTTTTCTGTTATTTTTACCAATTTGTCGTGTACCCCGGTACATGAAAAATTCTTAATTTTTCAATTTTTTGTAAAATTCAAAAATTATCTATAATTACACTTTGTGATCATTTTAAACATTTATGGTGTACCTAGGTTCATGAGAAACTCCTTAAATTTTGAATTTTTTAATGATATTTTTTTAACAATTTGTCATGTACCCCGGTACATGAAAAATTCTTAATTTTTGAATTTCTGTAAAATTCAAAAGTTACCTATAATTACACTTTGTGACCGTTTTAAAACATTTCTGGTGTACCTGGGTTCATCAAAAACTCCTTAAATTTTGAATTTTTTAATGATGTTTTTTCTGTTATTTTTAACAATTTATCGTGTACCCCGGTACATGAAAAATTCTTAATTTTTGAATTTTTGTAAAATTCAAAAATTACCTATAATTACACTCTGTGATCATTTTAAAACATTTCTGGTGTACCTGGGTTCATGAGAAACTCCTTAAATTTTGAATTTTTTATGTTATTTTTAACAATTTGTCGTGTACCCCGGTACACGAAAAATTCTTATTTTTTCAATTTTTGTAAAATTCAAAAATTACCTATAATTACACTTTGTGATCATTTTAAAACATTTGTGGTGTACCTGAGTTCATGAGAAACTCTTTAAATTTTGAATTTTTAATGATATTTTTTATGCCATTTTTAATAATTTGTCGTGTACCTCGGTACATGAAAATTTCTTAATTTTTCAATTTTTGTAAAATTCAAAAATTACCTATAATTACACTTTGTGATCATTTTAAACATTTCTGGTGTACCTAGGTTCATGAGAAACTCCTTAAATTTTGAATTTTTTAATGATATTTTTTTTAACAATTTGTCATGTACCCCGGTACATGAAAAATTCTTAATTTCTGAATTTCTGTAAAATTCAAAAATTACCTATAATTACACTTTGTGACCGTTTTAAAACATTTCTGGTGTACCTGGGTTCATCAAAAACTCCTTAAATTTTGAATTTTTTAATGATGTTTTTTCTGTTATTTTTAACAATTTATCGTGTACCCCGGTACATGAAAAATTCTTAATTTTTGAATTTTTGTAAAATTCAAAAATTACCTATAATTACACTCTGTGATCATTTTAAAACATTTCTGGTGTACCTGGGTTCATGAGAAACTCCTTAAATTTTGAATTTTTTATGATATTTTTTATGTTATTTTTAACAATTTGTCGTGTACCCCGGTACACGAAAAATTCTTATTTTTTCAATTTTTGTAAAATTCAAAAATTACCTATAATTACACTTTGTGATCATTTTAAAACATTTCTGGTGTACCTGAGTTCATGAGAAACTCTTTAAATTTTGAATTTTTTAATGATATTTTTATGCCATTTTTAATAATTTGTCGTGTACCTCGGTACATGAAAATTTCTTAATTTTTCAATTTTTGTAAAATTCAAAAATTACCTATAATTACACTTTGTGATCATTTTAAACATTTCTGGTGTACCTGGGTTCATGAGAAACTCCTTAAATTATGAATTTTTTAATGATGTTTTTTCTGTTATTTTTAACAATTTATCGTGTACCCCGGCACATGAAAAATTCTTAATTTTTGAATTTTTGTAAAATTCAAAAATTACCTATAATTACACTCTGTGATCATTTTAAAACATTTCTGGTGTACCTGGGTTCATGAGAAACTCCTTAAATTTTGAATTTTTTATGATATTTTTTATGTTATTTTTAACAATTTGTCGTGTACCCCGGTACACGAAAAATTCTTATTTTTTCAATTTTTGTAAAATTCAAAAATTACCTATAATTACACTTTGTGATCATTTTAAAACATTTCTGGTGTACCTGATTTCATGAGAAACTTTTTAAATTTTGAATTTTTAATGATATTTTTATGCTATTTTTAATAATTTGTCGTGTACCTCGGTACATGAAAATTTCTTAATTTTTCAATTTTTGTAAAATTCAAAAATTACCTATAATTACACTTTGTGATCATTTTAATTTCTGGTGTACCTAGGTTCATGAGAAACTTCTTAAATTTTGAATTTTTTAATGATATTTTTCTGTTATTTTTACCAATTTGTCGTGTACCCCGGTACATGAAAAATTCTTAATTTTTCAATTTTTTGTAAAATTCAAAAATTATCTATAATTACACTTTGTGATCATTTTAAACATTTATGGTGTACCTAGGTTCATGAGAAACTCCTTAAATTTTGAATTTTTTAATGATATTTTTTTAACAATTTGTCATGTACCCCGGTACATGAAAAATTCTTAATTTTTGAATTTCTGTAAAATTCAAAAGTTACCTATAATTACACTTTGTGACCGTTTTAAAACATTTCTGGTGTACCTGGGTTCATCAAAAACTCCTTAAATTTTGAATTTTTTAATGATGTTTTTTCTGTTATTTTTAACAATTTATCGTGTACCCCGGTACATGAAAAATTCTTAATTTTTGAATTTTTGTAAAATTCAAAAATTACCTATAATTACACTTTGTGATCATTTTAAAACATTTTTGGTGTACCTGAGTTCATGAGAAACTCTTTAAATTTTGAATTTTTTAATGATATTTTTATGCTATTTTTAATAATTTGTCGTGTACCTCGGTACATGAAAATTTCTTAATTTTTCAATTTTTGTAAAATTCAAAAATTACCTATAATTACACTTTGTGATCATTTTAAACATTTCTGGTGTACCTGGGTTCATGAGAAACTCCTTAAATTATGAATTTTTTAATGATGTTTTTTCTGTTATTTTTAACAATTTATCGTGTACCCCGGTACATGAAAAATTCTTAATTTTTGAATTTTTGTAAAATTCAAAAATTACCTATAATTACACTCTGTGATCATTTTAAAACATTTCTGGTGTACCTGGGTTCATGAGAAACTCCTTAAATTTTGAATTTTTTATGATATTTTTTATGTTATTTTTAACAATTTGTCGTGTACCCCGGTACACGAAAAATTCTTATTTTTTCAATTTTTGTAAAATTCAAAAATTACCTATAATTACACTTTGTGATCATTTTAAAACATTTCTGGTGTACCTGATTTCATGAGAAACTTTTTAAATTTTGAATTTTTAATGATATTTTTATGCTATTTTTAATAATTTGTCGTGTACCTCGGTACATGAAAATTTCTTAATTTTTCAATTTTTGTAAAATTCAAAAATTACCCATAATTACACTTTGTGATCATTTTAAACATTTCTGGTGTACCTAGGTTCATGAGAAACTTCTTAAATTTTGAATTTTTTAATGATATTTTTCTGTTATTTTTAACAATTTGTCGTGTACCCCGGTACATGAAAAATTCTTAATTTTTCAATTTTTGTAAAATTCAAAAATAACCTATAATTACACATTGTGATCATTTTAAAACATTTCTCGTGTACCTGGGTTCATGAGAAACTCCTTAAATTTTGAATTTTTTATGATATTTTTTATGTTATTTTTAACAATTTGTCGTGTACCCCGGTACACAAAAAATTCTTATTTTTTCAATTTTTGTAAAATTCAAAAATTACCTATAATTACACTTTGTGATCATTTTAAAACATTTCTGGTGTACCTGAGTTCATGAGAAACTCTTTAAATTTTGAATTTTTTAATGATATTTTTATGCTATTTTTAATAATTTGTCGTGTACCTCGGTACATGAAAATTTCTTAATTTTTCAATTTTTGTAAAATTCAAAAATTACCTATAATTACACTTTGTGATCATTTTAAACATTTCTGGTGTACCTGGGTTCATGAGAAACTCCTTAAATTTTGAATTTTTTAATGATGTTTTTTCTGTTATTTTTAACAATTTATCGTGTACCCCGGTACATGAAAAATTCTTAATTTTTGAATTTTTGTAAAATTCAAAAATTACCTATAATTACACTCTGTGATCATTTTAAAACATTTCTGGTGTACCTGGGTTCATGAGAAACTCCTTAAATTTTGAATTTTTTATGATATTTTTTATGTTATTTTTAACAATTTGTCGTGTACCCCGGTACACGAAAAATTCTTATTTTTTCAATTTTTGTAAAATTCAAAAATTACCTATAATTACACTTTGTGATCATTTTAAAACATTTTTGGTGTACCTGAGTTCATGAGAAACTCTTTAAATTTTGAATTTTTTAATGATATTTTTATGCTATTTTTAATAATTTGTCGTGTACCTCGGTACATGAAAATTTCTTAATTTTTCAATTTTTGTAAAATTCAAAAATTACCTATAATTACACTTTGTGATCATTTTAAACATTTCTGGTGTACCTGGGTTCATGAGAAACTCCTTAAATTATGAATTTTTTAATGATGTTTTTTCTGTTATTTTTAACAATTTATCGTGTACCCCGGTACATGAAAAATTCTTAATTTTTGAATTTTTGTAAAATTCAAAAATTACCTATAATTACACTCTGTGATCATTTTAAAACATTTCTGGTGTACCTGGGTTCATGAGAAACTCCTTAAATTTTGAATTTTTTATGATATTTTTTATGTTATTTTTAACAATTTGTCGTGTACCCCGGTACACGAAAAATTCTTATTTTTTCAATTTTTGTAAAATTCAAAAATTACCTATAATTACACTTTGTGATCATTTTAAAACATTTCTGGTGTACCTGATTTCATGAGAAACTTTTTAAATTTTGAATTTTTAATGATATTTTTATGCTATTTTTAATAATTTGTCGTGTACCTCGGTACATGAAAATTTCTTAATTTTTCAATTTTTGTAAAATTCAAAAATTACCCATAATTACACTTTGTGATCATTTTAAACATTTCTGGTGTACCTAGGTTCATGAGAAACTTCTTAAATTTTGAATTTTTTAATGATATTTTTCTGTTATTTTTAACAATTTGTCGTGTACCCCGGTACATGAAAAATTCTTAATTTTTCAATTTTTGTAAAATTCAAAAATAACCTATAATTACACATTGTGATCATTTTAAAACATTTCTCGTGTACCTGGGTTCATGAGAAACTCCTTAAATTTTGAATTTTTTATGATATTTTTTATGTTATTTTTAACAATTTGTCGTGTACCCCGGTACACAAAAAATTCTTATTTTTTCAATTTTTGTAAAATTCAAAAATTACCTATAATTACACTTTGTGATCATTTTAAAACATTTCTGGTGTACCTGAGTTCATGAGAAACTCTTTAAATTTTGAATTTTTTAATGATATTTTTATGCTATTTTTAATAATTTGTCGTGTACCTCGGTACATGAAAATTTCTTAATTTTTCAATTTTTGTAAAATTCAAAAATTACCTATAATTACACTTTGTGATCATTTTAAACATTTCTGGTGTACCTGGGTTCATGAGAAACTCCTTAAATTTTGAATTTTTTAATGATGTTTTTTCTGTTATTTTTAACAATTTATCGTGTACCCCGGTACATGAAAAATTCTTAATTTTTGAATTTTTGTAAAATTCAAAAATTACCTATAATTACACTCTGTGATCATTTTAAAACATTTCTGGTGTACCTGGGTTCATGAGAAACTCCTTAAATTTTGAATTTTTTATGATATTTTTTATGTTATTTTTAACAATTTGTCGTGTACCCCGGTACACGAAAAATTCTTATTTTTTCAATTTTTGTAAAATTCAAAAATTACCTATAATTACACTTTGTGATCATTTTAAAACATTTTTGGTGTACCTGAGTTCATGAGAAACTCTTTAAATTTTGAATTTTTTAATGATATTTTTATGCTATTTTTA
Source organism: Cichorium intybus (assembly GCA_023525715.1). Classification (NCBI taxonomy): domain Eukaryota; kingdom Viridiplantae; phylum Streptophyta; class Magnoliopsida; order Asterales; family Asteraceae; genus Cichorium; species Cichorium intybus. Next base: position 119,146,520 of record CM042015.1, read on the forward strand.
ATAATTTGTCGTGTACCTCGGTACATGAAAATTTCTTAATTTTTCAATTTTTGTAAAATTCAAAAATTACCTATAATTACACTTTGTGATCATTTTAAACATTTCTGGTGTACCTGGGTTCATGAGAAACTCCTTAAATTATGAATTTTTTAATGATGTTTTTTCTGTTATTTTTAACAATTTATCGTGTACCCCGGTACATGAAAAATTCTTAATTTTTGAATTATTGTAAAATTCAAAAATTACCTATAATTACACTCTGTGATCATTTTAAAACATTTCTGGTGTACCTGGGTTCATGAGAAACTCCTTAAATTTTGAATTTTTTATGATATTTTTTATGTTATTTTTAACAATTTGTCGTGTACCCCGGTACACGAAAAATTCTTATTTTTTCAATTTTTGTAAAATTCAAAAATTACCTATAATTACACTTTGTGATCATTTTAAAACATTTCTGGTGTACCTGATTTCATGAGAAACTTTTTAAATTTTGAATTTTTAATGATATTTTTATGCTATTTTTAATAATTTGTCGTGTACCTCGGTACATGAAAATTTCTTAATTTTTCAATTTTTGTAAAATTCAAAAATTACCCATAATTACACTTTGTGATCATTTTAAACATTTCTGGTGTACCTAGGTTCATGAGAAACTTCTTAAATTTTGAATTTTTTAATGATATTTTTCTGTTATTTTTAACAATTTGTCGTGTACCCCGGTACATGAAAAATTCTTAATTTTTCAATTTTTGTAAAATTCAAAAATAACCTATAATTACACATTGTGATCATTTTAAAACATTTCTCGTGTACCTGGGTTCATGAGAAACTCCTTAAATTTTGAATTTTTTATGATATTTTTTATGTTATTTTTAACAATTTGTCGTGTACCCCGGTACACAAAAAATTCTTATTTTTTCAATTTTTGTAAAATTCAAAAATTACCTATAATTACACTTTGTGATCATTTTAAAACATTTCTGGTGTACCTGAGTTCATGAGAAACTCTTTAAATTTTGAATTTTTTAATGATATTTTTATGCTATTTTTAATAATTTGTCGTGTACCTCGGTACATGAAAATTTCTTAATTTTTCAATTTTTGTAAAATTCAAAAATTACCTATAATTACACTTTGTGATCATTTTAAACATTTCTGGTGTACCTGGGTTCATGAGAAACTCCTTAAATTTTGAATTTTTTAATGATGTTTTTTCTGTTATTTTTAACAATTTATCGTGTACCCCGGTACATGAAAAATTCTTAATTTTTGAATTTTTGTAAAATTCAAAAATTACCTATAATTACACTCTGTGATCATTTTAAAACATTTCTGGTGTACCTGGGTTCATGAGAAACTCCTTAAATTTTGAATTTTTTATGATATTTTTTATGTTATTTTTAACAATTTGTCGTGTACCCCGGTACACGAAAAATTCTTATTTTTTCAATTTTTGTAAAATTCAAAAATTACCTATAATTACACTTTGTGATCATTTTAAAACATTTTTGGTGTACCTGAGTTCATGAGAAACTCTTTAAATTTTGAATTTTTTAATGATATTTTTATGCTATTTTTAATAATTTGTCGTGTACCTCGGTACATGAAAATTTCTTAATTTTTCAATTTTTGTAAAATTCAAAAATTACCTATAATTACACTTTGTGATCATTTTAAACATTTCTGGTGTACCTGGGTTCATGAGAAACTCCTTAAATTATGAATTTTTTAATGATGTTTTTTCTGTTATTTTTAACAATTTATCGTGTACCCCGGTACATGAAAAATTCTTAATTTTTGAATTATTGTAAAATTCAAAAATTACCTATAATTACACTCTGTGATCATTTTAAAACATTTCTGGTGTACCTGGGTTCATGAGAAACTCCTTAAATTTTGAATTTTTTATGATATTTTTTATGTTATTTTTAACAATTTGTCGTGTACCCCGGTACACGAAAAATTCTTATTTTTTCAATTTTTGTAAAATTCAAAAATTACCTATAATTACACTTTGTGATCATTTTAAAACATTTCTGGTGTACCTGATTTCATGAGAAACTTTTTAAATTTTGAATTTTTAATGATATTTTTATGCTATTTTTAATAATTTGTCGTGTACCTCGGTACATGAAAATTTCTTAATTTTTCAATTTTTGTAAAATTCAAAAATTACCTATAATTACACTTTGTGATCATTTTAAACATTTCTGGTGTACCTAGGTTCATGAGAAACTTCTTAAATTTTGAATTTTTTAATGATATTTTTCTGTTATTTTTAACAATTTGTCGTGTACCCCGGTACATGAAAAATTCTTAATTTTTCAATTTTTGTAAAATTCAAAAATAACCTATTATTACACATTGTGATCATTTTAAAACATTTCTCGTGTACCTGGGTTCATGAGAAACTCCTTAAATTTTGAATTTTTTATTATATTTTTTATGTTATTTTTAACAATTTGTCGTGTACCCCGGTACACAAAAAATTCTTATTTTTTCAATTTTTGTAAAATTCAAAAATTACCTATAATTACACTTTGTGATCATTTTAAAACATTTCTGGTGTACCTGAGTTCATGAGAAACTCTTTAAATTTTGAATTTTTTAATGATATTTTTATGCTATTTTTAATAATTTGTCGTGTACCTCGGTACATGAAAATTTCTTAATTTTTCAATTTTTGTAAAATTCAAAAATTACCTATAATTACACTTTGTGATCATTTTAAACATTTCTGGTGTACCTAGGTTCATGAGAAACTTCTTAAATTTTGAATTTTTTAATGATATTTTTCTGTTATTTTTAACAATTTGTCGTGTACCCCGGTACATGAAAAATTCTTAATTTTTCAATTTTTGTAAAATTCAAAAATAACCTATAATTACACATTGTGATCATTTTAAAACATTTCTCGTGTACCTGGGTTCATGAGAAACTCCTTAAATTTTGAATTTTTTATGATATTTTTTATGTTATTTTTAACAATTTGTCGTGTACCCCGGTACACAAAAAATTCTTATTTTTTCAATTTTTGTAAAATTCAAAAATTACCTATAATTACACTTTGTGATCATTTTAAAACATTTCTGGTGTACCTGAGTTCATGAGAAACTCTTTAAATTTTGAATTTTTTAATGATATTTTTATGCTATTTTTAATAATTTGTCGTGTACCTCGGTACATGAAAATTTCTTAATTTTTCAATTTTTGTAAAATTCAAAAATTACCTATAATTACACTTTGTGATCATTTTAAACATTTCTGGTGTACCTGGGTTCATGAGAAACTCCTTAAATTTTGAATTTTTTAATGATGTTTTTTCTGTTATTTTTAACAATTTATCGTGTACCCCGGTACATGAAAAATTCTTAATTTTTGAATTTTTGTAAAATTCAAAAATTACCTATAATTACACTCTGTGATCATTTTAAAACATTTCTGGTGTACCTGGGTTCATGAGAAACTCCTTAAATTTTGAATTTTTTATGATATTTTTTATGTTATTTTTAACAATTTGTCGTGTACCCCGGTACACGAAAAATTCTTATTTTTTCAATTTTTGTAAAATTCAAAAATTACCTATAATTACACTTTGTGATCATTTTAAAACATTTTTGGTGTACCTGAGTTCATGAGAAACTCTTTAAATTTTGAATTTTTTAATGATATTTTTATGCTATTTTTAATAATTTGTCGTGTACCTCGGTACATGAAAATTTCTTAATTTTTCAATTTTTGTAAAATTCAAAAATTACCTATAATTACACTTTGTGATCATTTTAAACATTTCTGGTGTACCTGGGTTCATGAGAAACTCCTTAAATTATGAATTTTTTAATGATGTTTTTTCTGTTATTTTTAACAATTTATCGTGTACCCCGGTACATGAAAAATTCTTAATTTTTGAATTATTGTAAAATTCAAAAATTACCTATAATTACACTCTGTGATCATTTTAAAACATTTCTGGTGTACCTGGGTTCATGAGAAACTCCTTAAATTTTGAATTTTTTATGATATTTTTTATGTTATTTTTAACAATTTGTCGTGTACCCCGGTACACGAAAAATTCTTATTTTTTCAATTTTTGTAAAATTCAAAAATTACCTATAATTACACTTTGTGATCATTTTAAAACATTTCTGGTGTACCTGATTTCATGAGAAACTTTTTAAATTTTGAATTTTTAATGATATTTTTATGCTATTTTTAATAATTTGTCGTGTACCTCGGTACATGAAAATTTCTTAATTTTTCAATTTTTGTAAAATTCAAAAATTACCTATAATTACACTTTGTGATCATTTTAAACATTTCTGGTGTACCTAGGTTCATGAGAAACTTCTTAAATTTTGAATTTTTTAATGATATTTTTCTGTTATTTTTAACAATTTGTCGTGTACCCCGGTACATGAAAAATTCTTAATTTTTCAATTTTTGTAAAATTCAAAAATAACCTATAATTACACATTGTGATCATTTTAAAACATTTCTCGTGTACCTGGGTTCATGAGAAACTCCTTAAATTTTGAATTTTTTATGATATTTTTTATGTTATTTTTAACAATTTGTCGTGTACCCCGGTACACAAAAAATTCTTATTTTTTCAATTTTTGTAAAATTCAAAAATTACCTATAATTACACTTTGTGATCATTTTAAAACATTTCTGGTGTACCTGAGTTCATGAGAAACTCTTTAAATTTTGAATTTTTTAATGATATTTTTATGCTATTTTTAATAATTTGTCGTGTACCTCGGTACATGAAAATTTCTTAATTTTTCAATTTTTGTAAAATTCAAAAATTACCTATAATTACACTTTGTGATCATTTTAAACATTTCTGGTGTACCTGGGTTCATGAGAAACTCCTTAAATTTTGAATTTTTTAATGATGTTTTTTCTGTTATTTTTAACAATTTATCGTGTACCCCGGTACATGAAAAATTCTTAATTTTTGAATTTTTGTAAAATTCAAAAATTACCTATAATTACACTCTATGATCATTTTAAAACATTTCTGGTGTACCTGGGTTCATGAGAAACTCCTTAAATTTTGAATTTTTTATGATATTTTTTATGTTATTTTTAACAATTTGCCGTGTACCCCGGTACACGAAAAATTCTTATTTTTTCAATTTTTGTAAAATTCAAAAATTATCTATAATTACACTTTGTGATCATTTTAAAACATTTCTGGTGTACCTGAGTTCATGAGAAACTCTTTAAATTTTGAATTTTTTAATGATATTTTTATGCTATTTTTAATAATTTGTCGTGTACCTCGGTACATGAAAATTTCTTAATTTTTCAATTTTTGTAAAATTCAAAAATTACCTATAATTACACTTTGTGATCATTTTAAACATTTCTGGTGTACCTAGGTTCATGAGAAACTTCTTAAATTTTGAATTTTTTAATGATATTTTTCTGTTATTTTTAACAATTTGTCGTGTACCCCGGTACATGAAAAATTCTTAATTTTTCAATTTTTGTAAAATTCAAAAATAACCTATAATTACACTTTGTGATTATTTTAAACATTTCTGGTGTACCTAGGTTCATGAGAAACTCCTTAAATTTTGAATTTTTTAATGATATTTTTCTGTTATTTTTAACAATTTGTCGTGTACCCCGGTACATGAAAATTTCTTAATTTTTCTATTTTTGTAAAATTCAAAAATTACCTATAATTACACTTTGTGATCATTTTAAACATTTCTGGTGAACCTAGGTTCATGAGAAACTCCTTAAATTTTGAATTTTTTAATCATATTTTTTTTAACAATTTGTCATGTACCCCGGTACATGAAAAATTCTTAATTTTTGAATTTCTGTAAAATTAAAAAATTACCTATAATTACCCTTTGTGATCGTTTTAAAACATTTCTGGTGTACCTGGGTTCATGAGAAACTCCTTAAATTTTGAATTTTTTAATGATATTTTTTATGTTATTTTTAACAATTTGTCGTGTACCCGGTACATGAAAAATTCTTATTTTTTCAATTTTTTGTAAAATTCAAAAATTACCTATAATTACACTTTGTGATCATTTTAAACATTTATGGTGTACCTAGGCTCATGAGAAACTCCTTAAATTTTGAATTTTTTAATGATATTTTTTTTTAACAATTTGTCATGTATCCCGGTACATGAAAAATTCTTAATTTTTGAATTTCTGTAAAATTCAAAAATTACCTATAATTACAATTTGTGACCGTTTTAAAACATTTCTCGTGTACCTGGGTTCATCAGAAACTCCTTAAATTTTGAATTTTTTAATGATATTTTTTATGTTATTTTTAACAATTTGTCGTGTACCCCGGTACATGAAAAATTCTTAATTTTTCAATTTTTTGTAAAATTTAAAAATTACCTATAATTACACTTTGTGATCATTTTAAACATTTATGGTGTACCTAGGTTCATGAGAAACTCCTTAAATTTTGAATTTTTTAATGATATGTTTCTGTTATTTTTAACAATTTGTCGTGTACCCCGGTACATGAAAAATTCTTAATTTTTCAATTTCTGTAAAATTCAAAAATTACCTATAATTATACTTTGTGATCATTTTAAACAATTCTGGTGTACCTAGGTTCATGAGTAACTCCTTAAATTTTGAATTTTTTAATGATATTTTTCTGTTATTTTTAACAATTTGTCGTGTACCCCGGTACATGAAAAATTCTTAATTTTTCAATTTTTGTAGAATTCAAAAATTACCTATAATTACACTTTGTGATCATTTTAAACATTTATGTTGTACCTGGGTTCATGAGAAACTCCTTAAATTTTGAATTTTTTAATGATGTTTTTTCTGTTATTTTTAACAATTTATCGTGTACCCCGGTATATGAAAAATTCTTAATTTTTGAATTTTTGTAAAATTCAAAAATTACCTATAATTACACTCTGTGATCATTTTAAAACATTTCTGGTGTACCTGGGTTCATGAGAAACTCCTAAAATTTTGAATTTTTTATGATATTTTTTATGTTATTTTTAACAATTTGTCGTGTACCATGGTACACGAAAAATTCTTATTTTTTCAATTTTTGTAAAATTCAAAAATTACCTATAATTACACTTTGTGATCATTTTAAAACATTTCTCGTGTACCTGAGTTCATGAGAAACTTTTTAAATTTTGAATTTTTAATGATATTTTTTATGCTATTTTTAATAATTTGTCGTGTACCTCGGTACATGAAAATTTCTTAATTTTTCAATTTTTGTAAAATTCAAAAATTACCTATAATTACACTTTGTCATCATTTTAAACATTTCTGGTGTACATAGGTTCATGAGAAACTCCTTAAATTTTGAATTTTTTAATGATATTTTTTTTTACAATTTGTCATGTACCCCGGTACATGAAAAATTCTTAAATTTTGAATTTCTGTAAAATTCAAAAATTACCTATAATTACACTTTGTGACCGTTTTAAAACATTTCTGGTGTACCTGGGTTCATCAGAAACTCCTTAAATTTTGAATTTTTTAATGATATTTTTTATGTTATTTTTAACAATTTGTCGTGTACCCCGGTACATGAAAATTTCTTAATTTTTCAATTTTTTGTAAAATTCAAAATTTACCTATAATTACACTTTGTGATCATTTTAAACATTTATGGTGTACCTAGGTTCATGAGAAACTCCTTAAATTTTGAATTTTTTAATGATATTTTTCTGTTATTTTTAACAATTTGGCGTGTACCCCGGTACATGAAAAATTCTTAATTTTTCAATTTTTGTAAAATTCAAAAATTACCTATAATTACACTTTGTGATCATTTTAAACAATTCTGGTGTACCTAGGTTCATGAGAAACTCCTTAAATTTTGAATTTTTTAATGATATTTTTCTGTTATTTTTAACAATTTGTCGTGTACCCCGGTACATGAAAAATTCTTAATTTTTCAATTTTTGTAAAATTCAAAAATTACCTATAATTACACTTTGTGATCATTTTAAACATTTATGGTGTACCTGGGTTCATGAGAAACTCCTTAAATTTTGAATTTTTTAATGATGTTTTTTCTGTTATTTTTAACAATTTATTGTGTACCCCGGTACATGAAAAATTTTTAATTTTTGAATTTTTGTAAAATTCAAAAATTACCTATAATTACACTCTGTGATCATTTTAAAACATTTCTGGTGTACCTGGGTTCATGAGAAACTCCTAAAATTTTGAATTTTTTATGATATTTTTTATGTTATTTTTAACAATTTGTCGTGTACCCCGGTACACGAAAAATTCTTATTTTTTCAATTTTTGTAAAATTCAAAAATTACCTATAATTACACTTTGTGATCATTTTAAAACATTTGTGGTGTACCTGAGTTCATGAGAAACTCTTTAAATTTTGAATTTTTAATGATATTTTTTATGCTATTTTTAATAATTTGTCGTGTACCTCGGTACATGAAAATTTCTTAATTTTTCAATTTTTGTAAAATTCAAAAATTACCTATAATTACACTTTGTGATCATTTTAAACATTTCTGGTGTACATAGGTTCATGAGAAACTCCTTAAATTTTGAATTTTTTAGTGATATTTTTTTTTACAATTTGTCATGTACCCCGGTACATGAAAAATTCTTAATTTTTGAATTTCTGTAAAATTCAAAAATTACCTATAATTACACTTTGTGACCGTTTTAAAACATTTCTGGTGTACCTGGGTTCATCAGAAACTCCTTAAATTTTGAATTTTTTAATGATATTTTTTATGTTATTTTTAACAATTTGTCGTGTACCCCGGTACATGAAAAATTCTTAATTTTTCAATTTTTTGTAAAATTCAAAATTTACCTATAATTACACTTTGTGATCATTTTAAACATTTATGGTGTACCTAGGTTCATGAGAAACTCCTTAAATTTTGAATTTTTTAATGATATTTTTCTGTTATTTTTAACAATTTGTCGTGTACCCCGGTAAATGAAAAATTTTTAATTTTTCAATTTTTGTAAAATTCAAAAATTACCTATAATTACACTTTGTGATCATTTTAAACAATTCTGGTGTACCTAGGTTCATGAGAAACTCCTTAAATTTTGAATTTTTTAATGATATTTTTCTGTTATTTTTAACAATTTGTCGTGTACCCCGGTACATGAAAAATTCTTAATTTTTCAATTTTTGTAAAATTCAAAAATTACCTATAATTACACTTTGTGATCATTTTAAATATTTATGGTGTACCTGGGTTCATGAGAAACTCCTTAAATTTTGAATTTTTTAATGATGTTTTTTCTGTTATTTTTAACAATTTATCGTGTACCCCGGTACATGAAAAATTTTTAATTTTTGAATTTTTGTAAAATTCAAAAATTACCTATAATTACACTCTGTGATCATTTTAAAACATTTCTGGTGTACCTGGGTTCATGAGAAACTCCTAAAATTTTGATTTTTTTATGATATTTTTTATGTTATTTTTAACAATTTGTCGTGTACCCCGGTACACGAAAAATTCTTATTTTTTCAATTTTTGTAAAATTCAAAAATTACCTATAATTACACTTTGTGATCATTTTAAAACATTTGTGGTGTACCTGAGTTCATGAGAAACTCTTTAAATTTTGAATTTTTAATGATATTTTTATGCCATTTTTAATAATTTGTCGTGTACCTCGGTACATGAAAATTTCTTAATTTTTCCATTTTTGTAAAATTCAAAAATTACCTATAATTACACTTTGTGATCATTTTAAACATTTCTGGTGTACCTGGGTTCATGAGAAACTCCTTAAATTTTGAATTTTTTAATGATATTTTTTCTGTTATTTTTAACATTTTGTCGTGTACCCCGGTACATGAAAAATTATTAATTTTTCAATTTTTGTAAAATTCAAAAATTACCTATAATTACACTTTGTTGTCATTTTAAAACATTTCTGGTGTACCTGAGTTCATGAGAAACTCCTTAAATTTTGAATTTTTTAATGATATTTTTTCTGTTATTTTTAACAATTTGTCGTGTACCCCGGTACATGAAAAATTCTTAATTTTTGAATTTTTGTAAAATTCAAAAATTACCTATAATTACACTTTGTGATCATTTTAAACATTTCTAGTGTACCAGGGTTCATGAGAAACTCCTTAAATTTTGAATTTTTTAATGATATTTTTTCTGTTATTTTTAACAATTTGTCGTGTACCCCGGTACATGAAAAATTTTTAATTTTTGAATTTTTGTAAAATTCAAAAATTACCTATAATTACACTCTGTGATCATTTTAAAACATTTCTGGTGTACCTGGGTTCATGAGAAACTCCTAAAATTTTGAATTTTTTATGATATTTTTTATGTTATTTTTAACAATTTGTCGTGTACCCCGGTACACGAAAAATTCTTATTTTTTCAATTTTTGTAAAATTCAAAAATTACCTATAATTACACTTTGTGATCATTTTAAAACATTTGTGGTGTACCTGAGTTCATGAGAAACTCTTTAAATTTTGAATTTTTAATGATATTTTTATGCCATTTTTAATAATTTGTCGTGTACCTCGGTACATGAAAATTTCTTAATTTTTCCATTTTTGTAAAATTCAAAAATTACCTATAATTACACTTTGTGATCATTTTAAACATTTCTGGTGTACCTGGGTTCATGAGAAACTCCTTAAATTTTGAATTTTTTAATGTTATTTTTCTGTTATTTTGAACAATTTGTCGTGTACCCCGGTACATGAAAAATTCTTAATTTTTCAATTTTTTTTAAATTCAAAAGTTACCTATAATTACACTTTGTGATCATTTTAAACATTTCTGGTGTACCAGGGTTCAGGAGAAACTCCTTAAATTTTGAATTTTTTAATGATATTTTTTCTGTTATTTTTAACAATTTGTCGTGTACCTCGGTACATGAAAAATTCTTAATTTTTGAATTTTTGTAAAATTCAAAAATTACCTATAATTACACTTTGTGATCATTTTAAACATTTCTGGTGTACCTGGGTTCATGAGAAACTCCTTAAATTTTGAATTTTTTAATAATATTTTTTCTGCTATTTTTAACAATTTGTCGTGTACCCCGGTACATGAAAAATTCTTAATTTTTGAATTTTTGTAAAATCCAAAAATTACCTATAATTACACTTTGTTATCATTTTAAAACATTTCTGGTGTACCTGGGTTCATGAGAAACTCCTTAAAATTTGAATTTTTTAATGATATTTTTTCTGTTATTTTGAACAATTTGTCGTGTACCCCGGTACATGAAAAATTCTTAATTTTTCAATTTTTTTAAAATTCAAAAGTTACCTATAATTACACTTTGTGATCATTTTAAAACATTTCTGGTGTACCTGGGTTCATGAGAAACTCCTTAAATTTTGAATTTTTTAATGATATTTTTTGTGTTATTTTTAACATTTTGTCGTGTACCCCGGTACATGAAAAATTATTAATTTTTCAATTTTTGTAAAATTCAAAAATTACCTATAATTACACTTTGTTGTCATTTTAAAACATTTCTGGTGTACCTGAGTTCATGGGAAGCTCCTTAAATTTTGAATTTTTTAATGATATTTTTTCTGTTATTTTTAACAATTTGTCGTGTACCCCGGTACATGAAATATTCTTAATTTTTGAATTTTTGTAATGTTGGAAAATGTTTTTGTATGTGACCATCATTGAAATAAGACGAACTGTTTTTTTTTATCTAACAAATATTATCAGTTCATTTCAGGTTGCGTGGATTCAAAATGAAAAACGAGAAAAATAAGAAAAAGAATTTTAAAGTCAAAACAAAGGAAAATATAAAAGAAAATTAAATTTAATCTATTTAAAATTAATTTTTGGAAATATAGTTTCTAAATAATTTATTTTATTATATTTAATTAATTTTATAAATTAAAAATGAATTTTCCTAATTTATTTTAATTTATTTCGGTTTTTTAATTTGAATTTAAATTAAAAACCAAAGGAAACAGGCCAGCCCAAGCTTCCAGCGGCCCAGCCCAAAAACCGGAGCCCAATATGCCTGATCCATTCGTCTGCGACCCGCATACCGTATCCGCCCCGAACCCGTCCGACCCAGTGCTCCGTTTCGTCTCACATGAAGATCCGCGCGTTGACCCGCTAGCCGACCCGGTCCGAACCGCCTCCAAGATCCGGCGCACTCACAAGTGACACGCGGATCTTACCCGCCCATTTCCCGATCCGACCCAGTCCGACTCCGAACCGTTTATACTCACATCAGGCCCGCGCTAAAACCCGATCCGAACCCGACCACCTACCCGACCCAAAGTCCGCGTGTTTCTGATGAGAATGTTACAGTTTTGGTCCCTAAACTTCCGAAAACTTATCAAAACAACCCAAAACCCTTTAAAATTCATATATAAATCATTTCAACACCATTTCTTTCATTTTTACCACCAAAAATTCACCAAATCCTCTCCAACTTCCACCATCTTATTTCCAACTTCCAAACACTCTCCAAAACACCAAGAACACACACCAAAAACACCAAGAACACCAAGAAAAACACCAAGAACACCAAGAAAAACACCAAGAACACCAAGATCAACACCAAGAACACCAAGATCATCAAACAAGAAAACCAAGATCATCAAGATCATCAAACAAGAACAAATAGAGACACAGTCTATTAGAAATCCAGTCCAACCCTAAGCCAGTTCAGTCAATTTATTTGACGAACCTACTTGATAGACCAGTCGTTCCACAGTCCTATTGTAAACCAGTTCAGTCAATCTATTGACGAACCTACTTGATATATATATATATTTATATAATTATAGTCATTTACATTATTTATCGTTTTATGTCTTTTAATTATAGTCATTTATATTATTTATCGCTTTAAGTCATTTAATTACTGCAATTTATATTATTTATATATCTTTCACACAGTAAACGGTGCAAACCTTTATTTGTGGCGATCAGATTATATATTTTTATTCTGCAACTTTTATTATTTATTCCGCATATTATCATTTTAATTTATATATCTGTCACACATTAAACGGTGCTAACCTTTATTTGTGGTGATCAGTCCTTTTATTTTCAACAATTGGTATCAGAGCTCGTGTGATTTACTTTGAAATTTTCATCAAATACTTTTGGTTAGCGTTTATATAAACCTTCCATAAGCGTTTATTTGAATATTTCATTTTAATATCACTTGTTAAAAAATCCTTCTTTTTAAATTAAAATTAAAAATCTTAAAAACATGTCTTCTGTTAATTACTCCAACATGAATTCAGTTTCTATTGCTAACAGTTTAGGATCTGGTTCACGGGCACCCATACTTATTCCCGAAGAGTATAATTCGTGGGTTGGCCGTATGAATCTTCATCTTAACTCCATAAGTGAAAATGTTTGGAAATGTGTAGAAGGAACATATATTGCTTCAGAGGATTTGTCTACCCTTGCTACAACTCAAGCAACTCGTGTTGAAACCGAGAAAAGGTTGAATCTCCAAGCCAAAAAGGAGCGTGTGTCCGGAATTCCCCACAGTATTTTAAGTCAAATGGATGACATAATACTGTTGACTGCGAATCAAATTTGGGAAAACTTAAAAAACCGTTTTTGTGGAAATCAAAGAATTATTGGAAATAAAAGAACATCCGTTTTAAATGAATTCGATAATTTTAAGATGCTTTCATCAGAAACCATCCATGATGCACATGATAGGTTCAATTTTATCATGGTAAAATTGAATAACTTGGGCATCAAAAAGACACAGCACGAGATCAATCTCAAATTTCTAAACAATCTTTACGAAAGCTGGAAGATGGTTAAACTCATCATTCAGGGAAATCCTGCCATTCATACGGAAACTCTATACAATTTGTACGGAGAACTTCAATCGTATGAATCCTCGATTGACCCACCAACCTCTACAGCTTTTGGAGGACCACTTGCTCTCGTTTCCACATCAAACCAAAACCAAACAATTTTTCATGAACAAAACCCCAATCATTTTAATCAAACATCTTTTCAAAATCAATCATTTTTGAACAATTCTTTTGATCAAACTGATTTAAATGATGAAGCAGACTACCAACAATTGTGTGCTTTGGTTGCAAATACAAATCTACAAAGATTTATTCCAAATTACGGTCAATCGAATTTTAAACCAAATTTTCAAAACCGACCACAATTTGGACAAAATAATTCTGGATTTCAACCAAGACCACAATTTGGTCAAAACAACCAAGGTTTTCAACCAAGACCTTATTTTGGACAAAATTCGCAAAGACCCTCTTTCCAAAATAACTCAAACCAGGGATTTCAAAACAATCCCAACTCAAATCATCAAAACAATAACCAAAACAACGGTCTTCAAAACCAAAACCGGGGATTCCAAAATCAAGGATACAATAATCAAAATAATGGTTTTTCAAACAACCAAAATCTTGGATTCCAACAAAACTCCTCCCAATCTTCCCAACAAATCCAAACTCAAGCACCGGAAAGACTTCCAATCAAAAGTCAAAAGGAAGAAAGTGATGAAGAAGTGATTATCTGTCACAATTGCAAAGGAACTAATCACTACGCAAGAGAGTGCCGAGCCAAAAACAAGACAAAAATCAAAGACTCGGCATACTACGCTCAAAAAGCCGATGAGTTAAAGAAAAAGGAAAACCAAGAAAACCAAAGAGCTTTGATGGCAATCCACGAACCAAATGTGGAATACTGGCCAACCTCTGAAGACGAAGCCGACAATGAACCGACACAATCCAACTTCTGCTTCGTAGTTGGTACAACTTCAAGAGCTCCAAATGTCATAGAACAGGTATGGTCTATGATCTCTGAACTCGTTTTTTCTAAAATACTTTTTGAGTCCCATATATCCAAAATTGAGAAAAGTTTAGAAGCTGATCTCAAGAAATACCATGACACAGTGGTTAATTCTGAAATCTTCAAATGTGAGTTACAAACCCTACAACTCAAATTTGCAGAATTAACCAGAACAAGGACGAAATTGGAAAGAGACGTTGAAAGAAAATCAGAAGATTGTAATCATGTCTTTGAACAATTAAATCAATCTCTAATTCAGAAAAGGGAATTGGAATTAAAAAATCAATCAGTCATTTCTTCTGAAACAAAAGAAGTTTTAGAAATGGAAATCATTCAGTTGACACAAAACTTTCAAGAGTCAACTGAAAAACACAAAATCTTAAATGAAAAACTGACTGATTCTTTAAACCAAATCACTTTTCTTGAATCTGAAAACAAAAGATTGATACAGAATGTGGAATCTATCAAAATTGCCAGAAAACTCAGTGATGATATATTCACCAAGGCAAACACCTTGGGTACTGGAAAATTTGATACGAGTTACAGACCAGGAATTGGTAGAGAAACCTTTGAAAAAGAACTAGAAAATCAAGAAAACATGATAATTTGTGAAAACTCTGAATCAACTCTACCAGATCTTTTCACATCTGTTAATGAGGAAGATTCAGATGACGAAACAGTTATCAACTGTAGCCCAGATGATACGGATTTCAATGTTTCCAAATCAAACTCTGCTAGTTCTTCAAATCAACAAATCAAAAATACCAATGAAGCAATCAAAACCCCACTTAACAAACCAAAAGTTTTTGAAAACAAACAAAAGAAACCTCTTCAACCTAAAGTCATATTTCAAAAACAAGTTTCCAAACCAAAATATTTTCAAAAACATTATGAAAACCGCTTTCTTGATATCACCTTTAACCGTTCAAATAACTTTCAAAAACATTCAAATCAGAAAGTTCTAAACAATCATAATCAAAAACTTTTTCAAAACCGCCCGTCTCATCCTACACATGAAAAACACTTTTCAAACACATCTTCACATCTAGGATATTCATCACCAAATCACAGATTTTATCAACCCACTGGTTTTCAAAAACAAATATCATTTTGGGAAAACTTGATAAATCAAATAAAACCTCAACCATTCTATCCCAATAAACCAAAGTCATTGAACAACAAACCCAAAATAGCAAAAGCTAACAAACCAGGACCCATTCAGATTTGGGTACCTAAAATTTCTGTCTAATTGCAGGGATCTAATGCTGGAGAACCCAAGGATGATACATGGTACATTGATAGTGGCTGCTCCAAGCATATGACAGGAAACAGAAACTACCTTCGTGACTTCAGACCCACCCAAACCAATCAAGACGTTACCTTTGGCAACAACATGACGGCAAAAATCAAAGGTTATGGAAACATAACTAATGGTAACTTCACCATAAAGAAAGTTGCTTATGTTGATGACCTGAAACACAACCTCATCAGTGTTGCTCAACTCTGCGATAACGATCTTGAAGTCCTATTTACCAAACAAAGAAGCTTGATCATGGACGCCAAATCCAAAGAAATCATTGTTGATTCACACCGTGCCGGAAATATGTATCCACTAGACATGGATCTTATTTATGGTAAACCCGATATTTGTTTGCTATCCAAAGCCCCAGCAGATATTAGTTGGTTATGGCACCGCCGCCTTTCCCATCTAAATTTCGGGTACATCAACAAATTGATCGGCGATGATCTAGTTCGAGGACTGCCACTTCTGAAGCTCGACAATGAAACTCTTTGTGCCGCTTGTGAAAAGGGAAAACTTTCCAAATCCTCTCACAAAAGCATTACAGAATCTAGTGTATCCGAACCACTAGAATTGCTGCACATAGACCTCTGTGGCCCCGCCAAAATCCAAACAATACAAGGGAAGAAGTATGTCCTTGTCATAGTTGATGGCTTTTCTCGATTTACATGGGTCTTTTTCTTAAGATTAAAATCAGAAGCACCAGAAGAGATGATCAACTTTATAAAACATATCGAACTAAAGCTCAAACGACCAGTTCGAAGAATCCGAAGTGATAATGGTTTAGAGTTCAAAAACATAACTCTAGACTCATTTCTCAAAAATAAAGGCATTGAACACAACTTCTCAGCCCCTTACACTCCTCAACAAAACGGTGTTGTTGAAAGAAGGAACCAAACTCTGTGCGAAGCTGCAAGATCAATGCTCATCTTTGCTGATCTGCCACAATACTTCTGGGCAGAAGCAATTGCCACAGCTTGCTACACACAAAATCGCTCCTTAATTCACAAAAATCTTCATAAAACACCATATGAAGTCATTAACAACCGAAAACCAAATATCAAATTTTTTCATATTTTTGGTTGTCGATGCTTCATAAAGAATAATAAAGACCACCTTTCAAAATTTGAATCAAGGTCGGACGAAGGAATTTTCCTTGGTTACTCATTTTCTTCAGCTGCTTATCGAGTACTGAACAAACGTACAAGAGTAATTGAAGAAAGTACCGATGTCCACTTCGATGAATTTTATGTCAGAAAATTGGATCGTGAACATTTTGGTTCACAAATGATAGATAATATTTTTCAAAATCCAATTCCACAAACACCATCTCCTGACATAGACATTGAAGTTGATATTGATTTACTTTTTGAACAACCTAAAACTGCTTATAATTCTGAAATTCTAACTACTCAAATTGATCATACAGGAACACCCACTGAAGGAACTTCACAAAGAAACAGAAATGTTGCAGATCAAGTTGAGGGGGAACCACAAACACATACTTCCTCATTAGAACAAACACCAAATCCTCCTTTAACCACTCCAAATTTAACCACCCCAGATTTTACCACTCCATCCCCAAATATCCAAAACAATCCCGATGCAACATTTATGGGGGAACCTTCAAACCTCTTCCAAGAAGAAACTACTGGAGAAGAACAATGGGATACTGTAAATCCTATTATTACAACGGAAGAAAATCGTTTAATAAAATGGACCAGAAATCATCCCACTGACCTAATCATCGGAGATCCCAATTCAGGCATCCAAACTAGAGCCGCAACTGCAAATGAATGTTTATTTGGAGCCTTCCTATCCATGACTGAACCCAAAACCATACATACTGCTCTCAAAGACCCAGACTGGGTAAAAGCTATGCAAGAAGAGCTAGCTGAATTCGAAAGAAATGACGTATGGAATCTTGTTCCTACACCACCCGATGTTACTATCATAGGCTCAAGATGGGTATTCAGAAACAAGACTGATGATCAAGGAGTCGTGTGTCGAAACAAGGCACGTCTCGTAGTCAAAGGCTATTCACAACAAGAAGGAATAGACTACGATGAAACATATGCTCCAGTCGCCAGAATAGAAGCTATCCGCATCTTTCTCGCATATGCTGCACATAAGAACTTTAAAGTTTTCCAAATGGACGTTAAATGTGCATTCCTACATGGAGAGTTAGATCGTGAAGTATACATCCAACAACCACCAGGCTTTGAAGATCCCAACTTTCCTCATCACAGCTTCAAATTGCAGAAAGCCGTCTATGGCTTAAAACAAGCACCCCGTGCATGGTATGCCACCTTGTCAACATTCCTCGAAGAATCAGGTTTCAAAAGGGGTTCAATCGATCAAACCCTCTTTCGAAAAATCTATAATAAACATCTCTTAATCGTACAAATATATGTTGATGACATTATTTTCGGTCCTACTGATGAATCTTTGAGTGTTAAGTTTGCAGATCTAATGAAGAGCAAATTTGAAATGAGCATGATTGGGGAGATGACTACTTTTCTTGGACTTCAAATCAAACAGTCAACTGATGGAATTTTCATCAACCAAGAGAATTATGTCAAAAACCTACTCACTCGATTTTCAATAGACAAATCCAATACCGCAAAAACACCAATGGCTTTTGGATACAAAATTGATGCAGACTTAAATGGCAAACCCGTTGACCAGAAAAGATATCGTGGAATGATCGGATCACTATTATACCTCACTGCCAGCAGACCTGACATTATGTTTTCTACTTGTGTCTGTGCCAGATACCAAGCAAATCCTATGGAATCTCATGTCATTGCTGTGAAACGCATCTTCAAATACCTAAAAGGCACTCCCAAACTTGGCCTTTGGTATCCAGCTAAATCCGATTTTCAACTGAACGCTTTCACCGACTCAGACTATGGAGGATGCAAGCTAGATAGGAAAAGTACATCTGGTAGCTGTCAATTCCTAGGAGGTCGACTAGTGAGTTGGTCTTCAAAGAAACAGAGTTATGTATCCACATCAACAGCAGAAGCTGAATACGTCGCTGCCGCCAGCTGTTGTTCACAAGTCATATGGATGCAAACTCAACTGCGTGACTATGGCTTCAGAGTTTCACAAATTCCCATATTTTGTGACTCAACCAGTGCAATAGCCATTTCTCACAATCCCGTTCACCATTCCATGACAAAGCACATCGACATTCGATATCATTTCATCAAAGACAACATTCAAAAGGGTCATATCGAATTACACTTCATAAACACCGAAGATCAAATTGCCGATGTCTTCACTAAGGCTCTCGATGAAACAAAGTTTCTATACTTCCTAGGCCGTCTAGGAATGTTAAATCCAGATATCATCCATCCTTAAACTTTTACTTTTTGTTTGCACAAACGTGTGTTTACTTTAATTCAAAAAGAAAAACAAATAAAAAAATTACAAAACTTCAAAAGACAAAAAGATTTTAGATTTTTATAATTTTCATATCTTTCCTTCAAAAACCAAAATTTCCAAAAACATTCAAATAACCAAAATTTCCAAAAACATTCAAATAACCAAAATTTCCAAAAACATTCAAATAACCAAAATTTTCAAAAATACAATAAAAGACTTGCCATAATAAGCTTTTATAGAACCTTGTGATTAATCGTCTCTTGACTTAATTTTTCAGATGCTTATGCTCGATGAAGATTTTAAGTCATATTGATTCTCAATTGGAGTGAAGGTTCAAATCTCCTACTTTTCATAATGTATATAACTTTATTTCCTTCGATTTTATTTCATTATTGACGATTTTAAACAATCAAGGGACATAAGGTTAGGAGGTTCAGATGAAAACAAAAACCCATGTGAGAATTTGTGCCTCGTCGATCTAAATAATTGTGGAATTCAATTCTTGTGAGCTTAGGTGTGTCACTATTGCTAATAAGGTATACCCGATTATACCTTCTCACGGTCTCATTTTTGCTTAGATATCAAAATGACCAGGGACGATACATTCATTTCTTACATACTAGACAAAATGTCTTTTATGCCACCTATCCCTACCTAGTTAAAAGCCAATCAAAAATGAAGACAGCCGCAAAAATAGAAACACTTCAAACAGCGACATATCCTTACAAGAAAATCAAAGGCGAAACAAAGATCTATCAACAATTCTCAAAGACGAATTAACAAGAAAGTCAAATCATTCACCGAAGAAATACCCAACAAAACAAAACTTTCAGCCAAATGGTTATTTCAAAAAAAAAAAAAACAAAAACAAAAAACAAAAAAAAAAACAAAAACTTTATTCTCAGTTGTAGCAAATTCTCAATGCTAAAACAAACTATCTTTTTACAATAAATCGATATTGATCAACAAACAGGCAAAGAAGAAGCTGCAACAATAATGGATTTCCCGGGATACTGTAGCCTTCATCACTGAAGTTTCTTAGTTGCAAACTGCACTATGAAAATTGTTAAACCCCTCTACATGTATTTCCCGACGGAGAGAGAGTGAACGCTAATGGCATGAATGAAGAAACCCGCTGAGTAATGCCGAAACCAGTCTTAGGTGATTGATTATCTAATAATGAGACTAAGTGACTTTACAGGAAAAGCATAGATGAACACCTCCAATATGAGTGTGAGTCGTCAGAGAGAGATATCACTCATTTTTAGTGATCATTAACTTGTTCTGCTGCCAGAACAACCAAACACCCAAGTGAAGTGTGAGCTATATCTATGAGCGTTCATCTGAATCGACCTGTTAGACCACTTGTCGTCATTGATAATGCTATAAAATCTTAAGAAATTTCTTTAGATACATATATGGCTACCCTTTGATAACCGAACCCGAGACTTTGATTCGGAAACAAACATTCTTCAAAATCTTTTTCAAAACATAAGATATGTAAAACCAAGTCCCAAACTTTCAAAATGATTACAATGGTTTTATAAATATCTTATCATTGACAAAACTTTTATCCCAAATCTTCAATGTTAAAATTGTTAATGTGATTATATATGTCCTTATTTCATCAATGATCACATAGGGGGAAATTGTTGGAAAATGTTTTTGTATGTGACCATCATTGAAATAAGACGAACTGTTTTTTATTATCTAACAAATATTATCAGTTCATTTCAGGTTGCGTGGATTCAAAATGAAAAACGAGAAAAATAAGAAAAAGAATTTTAAAGTCAAAACAAAGGAAAATATAAAAGAAAATTAAATTTAATCTATTTAAAATGAATTTTTGGAAATATAGTTTCTAAATAATTTATTTTATTAGATTTAATTAATTTTATAAATTAAAAATGAATTTTCCTAATTTATTTTA
Source organism: Cichorium intybus (assembly GCA_023525715.1). Taxonomy (NCBI): domain Eukaryota; kingdom Viridiplantae; phylum Streptophyta; class Magnoliopsida; order Asterales; family Asteraceae; genus Cichorium; species Cichorium intybus. The sequence continues at coordinate 119,167,934 of CM042015.1, forward strand.
ATTTATTTCGGTTTTTTAATTTGAATTTAAATTAAAAACCAAAGGAAACAAGCCAGCCCAAGCTTCCAGCGGCCCAGCCCAAAAACCGGAGCCCAATATGCCTGATCCATTCGTCTGCGACCCGCATACCGTATCCGCCCCGAACCCGTCCGACCCAGTGCTCCGTTTCGTCTCACATGAAGATCCGCGCGTTGACCCGCTAGCCGACCCGGTCCGAACCGCCTCCAAGATCCGGCGCACTCACAAGTGACACGCGGATCTTACCCGCCCATTTCCCGATCCGACCCAGTCCGACTCCGAACCGTTTATACTCACATCAGGCCCGCGCTAAAACCCGATCCGAACCCGACCACCTACCCGACCCAAAGTCCGCGTGTTTCTGATGAGAATGTTACAGTTTTGGTCCCTAAACTTCCGAAAACTTATCAAAACAACCCAAAACCCTTTAAAATTCATATATAAATCATTTCAACACCATTTCTTTCATTTTTACCACCAAAAATTCACCAAATCCTCTCCAACTTCCACCATCTTATTTCCAACTTCCAAACACTCTCCAAAACACCAAGAACACACACCAAAAACACCAAGAACACCAAGAAAAACACCAAGAACACCAAGAAAAACACCAAGAACACCAAGATCAACACCAAGAACACCAAGATCATCAAACAAGAAAACCAAGATCATCAAGATCATCAAACAAGAACAAATAGAGACACAGTCTATTAGAAATCCAGTCCAACCCTAAGCCAGTTCAGTCAATTTATTTGACGAACCTACTTGATAGACCAGTCGTTCCACAGTCCTATTGTAAACCAGTTCAGTCAATCTATTGACGAACCTACTTGATATATATATATATATATATGTTTATATAATTATAGTCATTTACATTATTTATCGTTTTATGTCTTTTAATTATAGTCATTTATATTATTTATCGCTTTAAGTCATTTAATTACTGCAATTTATATTATTTATATATCTTTCACACAGTAAACGGTGCAAACCTTTATTTGTGGCGATCAGATTATATATTTTTATTCTGCAACTTTTATTATTTATTCCGCATATTATCATTTTAATTTATATATCTGTCACACATTAAACGGTGCGAACCTTTATTTGTGGTGATCAGTCCTTTTATTTTCAACATGTAAAATTCAAAAATTACCTATAATTACACTTTGTGATCATTTTAAACATTTCTGGTGTACCAGGGTTCATGAGAAACTCCTTAAATTTTGAATTTTTTAATGATATTTTTTTGTTATTTTTAACAATTTGTCGTGTACCCCGGTACATGAAAAATTCTTAATTTTTCAATTTTTGTAAAATTCAAAAATTACCTATAATTACACTTTGTGATAATTTTAAAACATTTCTGGTGTACCTGGGTTCATGAGAAACTCCTTAAATTTTGAATTTTTTAAGGTTATTTTTTCTGTTATTTTGAACAATTTGTCGTGTACCCCGGTACATGAAAAATTCTTAATTTTTCAATTTTTTTAAAATTCAAAAGTTACCTATAATTACACTTTGTGATCATTTTAAAACATTTCTGGTGTACCTGGGTTCATGAGAAACTCCTTAAATTTTAAATTTTTTAATGATATTTTTTCTGTTATTTTTAACAATTTGTCGTGTACCCCGGTACATGAAAAATTCTTAATTTTTCAATTTTTGTAAAATTCAAAAATTACCTATAATTACACTTTTTGATCATTTTAAAACATTTATGGTGTACCTGGGTTCTTGAGAAACTCCTAAAATTTTGAATTTTTTATGATATTTTTATGTTATTTTTAACAATTTGTCGTGTACCCCGGTACACGAAAAATTCTTATTTTTTCAATTTTTGTAAAATTCAAAAATTACCTATAATTACACTTTGTGATCATTTTAAAACATTTGTGGTGTACCTGAGTTCATGAGAAACTCTTTAAATTTTGAATTTTTAATGATATTTTTTATGCCATTTTTAATAATTTGTCGTGTACCTCGGTACATGAAAATTTCTTAATTTTTCAATTTTTGTAAAATTCAAAAATTACCTATAATTACACTTTGTGATCATTTTAAACATTTCTGGTGTACCTAGATTCATGAGAAACTCCTTAAATTTTGAATTTTTTAATGATATTTTTTTTAACAATTTGTCATGTACCCCGGTACATGAAAAATTCTTAATTTTTGAATTTCTGTAAAATTCAAAAATTACCTATAATTACACTTTGTGACCGTTTGAAAACATTTCTGGTGTACCTGGGTTCATCAGAAACTCCTTAAATTTTGAATTTTTTAATGATATTTTTTATGTTATTTTTTACAATTTGTCGTGTACCCCGGTACATGAAAAATTCTTAATTTTTCAATTTTTTGTAAAATTAAAAAATTATCTATAATTACACTTTGTGATCATTTTAAAAATTTATGGTGTACCTAGGTTCATGAGAAACTCCTAAAATTTTGAATTTTTTAATGATATTTTTTTGTTATTTTTAACAATTTGTCGTGTACCCCGGTACATGAAAAATTCTTAATTTTTCCATTTTTGTAAAATTCAAAAATTATCTATAATTACACTTTGTGATCATTTTAAACAATTCTGGTGTACCTAGGTTCATGAGAAACTCCTTAAACTTTGAAATTTTTAATGATATTTTTCTGTTATTTTTAACAATTTGTCGTGTACCCCGGTACATGAAAAATTCTTAATTTTTCAATTTTTGTAGAATTCAAAAATTACCTATAATTACACTTTGTGATCATTTTAAACATTTATGGTGTACCTGGGTTCATGAGAAACTCCTTAAATTTTGAATTTTTTAATGATATTTTTTCTGTTATTTTTAACAATTTGTCGTGTACCCCGGTACATGAAAAATTCTTAATTTTTCAATTTTTTTAAAATTCAAAAGTTACCAATAATTACACTTTGTGATCATTTTAAAACATTTCTGGTGTACCTGGGTTCATGAGAAACTCCTTAAATTTTAAATTTTTTAATGATATTTTTTCTGTTATTTTTAACAATTTGTCGTGTACCCCGGTACATGAAAAATTCTTAATTTTTCAATTTTTGTAAAATTCAAAAATTACCTATAATTACACTTTGTGATCATTTTAAAACATTTATGGTGTACCTGGGTTCTTGAGAAACTCCTAAAATTTTGAATTTTTTATGATATTTTTTATGTTATTTTTAACAATTTGTCGTGTACCCCGGTACACGAAAAATTCTTATTTTTTCAATTTTTGTAAAATTCAAAAATTACCTATAATTACACTTTGTGATCATTTTAAAACATTTGTGGTGTACCTGAGTTCATGAGAAACTCTTTAAATTTTGAATTTTTAATGATATTTTTTATGCCATTTTTAATAATTTGTTGTGTACCTCGGTACATGAAAATTTCTTAATTTTTCAATTTTTGTAAAATTCAAAAATTACCTATAATTACACTTTGTGATCATTTTAAACATTTCTGGTGTACCTAGATTCATGAGAAACTCCTTAAATTTTGAATTTTTTAATGATATTTTTTTTAACAATTTGTCATGTACCCCGGTACATGAAAAATTCTTAATTTTTGAATTTCTGTAAAATTCAAAAATTACCTATAATTACACTTTGTGACCGTTTTAAAACATTTCTAGTGTACCTGGGTTCATCAGAGCCTCCTTAAATTTTGAATTTTTTAATGATATTTTTTATGTTATTTTTTACAATTTGTCGTGTACCCCGGTACATGAAAAATTCTTAATTTTTCAATTTTTTGTAAAATTAAAAAATTATCTATAATTACACTTTGTGATCATTTTAAAAATTTATGGTGTACCTAGGTTCATGAGAAACTCCTAAAATTTTGAATTTTTTAATGATATTTTTCTGTTATTTTTAACAATTTGTCGTGTACCCCGGTACATGAAAAATTCTTAATTTTTCAATTTTTGTAAAATTCAAAAATTATCTATAATTACACTTTGTGATCATTTTAAACAATTCTGGTGTACCTAGGTTCATGAGAAACTCCTTAAATTTTGAATTTTTTAATGATATTTTTCTGTTATTTTTAACAATTTGTCGTGTACCCCGGTACATGAAAAATTCTTAATTTTTCAATTTTTGTAGAATTCAAAAATTACCTATAATTACACTTTGTGATCATTTTAAACATTTATGGTGTACCTGGGTTCATGAGAAACTCCTTAAATTTTGAATTTTTTAATTATGTTTTTTCTGTTATTTTTAACAATTTATCGTGTACCCCGGTATATGAAAAATTCTTAATTTTTGAATTTTTGTAAAATTCAAAAATTACCTATAATTACACTCTGTGATCATTTTAAAACATTTCTGTTGTACCTGGGTTCATGAGAAACTTCTAAAATTTTGAATTTTTTATGATATTTTTTATGTTATTTTTAACAATTTGTTGTGTACCCTGGTACACGAAAAATTCTTATTTTTTCAATTTTTGTAAAATTCAAAAATTACCTATAATTACACTTTGTGATCATTTTAAAACATTTCTGGTGTACCTGAGTTCATGAGAAACTCTTTAAATTTTGAATTTTTAATGATATTTTTTATGCTATTTTTAATAATTTGTCGTGTACCTCGGTACATGAAAATTTCTTAATTTTTCAATTTTTGTAAAATTCAAAAATTACCTATAATTACACTTTGTGATCATTTTAAACATTTCTGGTGTACATAGGTTCATGAGAAACTCCTTAAATTTTGAATTTTTTAATGATATTTTTTTTAACAATTTGTCATGTACCCCGGTACATGAAAAATTCTTAATTTTTGAATTTCTGTAAAATTCAAAAATTACCTATAATTACACTTTGTGACCGTTTTAAAACATTTCTGGTGTACCTGAGTTCATCAGAAACTCCTTAAATTTTGAATTTTTTAATGATATTTTTTATGTTATTTTTAACATTTGTCGTGTACCCCGGTACATGAAAAATTCTTAATTTTTCAATTTTTTTGTAAAATTCAAAAATTACCTATAATTACACTTTGTGATCATTTTAAAAATTTATGGTGTACCTAGGTTCATGAGAAACTCCTTAAATTTTGAATTTTTTAATAATATTTTTCTGTTATTTTTAACAATTTGTCGTGTACCCCGTTACATGAAAAATTCTTAATTTTTCAATTTTTGTAAAATTCAAAAATTATCTATAATTACACTTTGTGATCATTTTAAACAATTCTGGTGTACCTAGGTTCATGAGAAACTCCTTAAATTTTGAATTTTTTAATGATATTTTTCTGTTATTTTTAACAATTTGTCGTGTACCCCGGTACATGAAAAATTCTTAATTTTTCAATTTTTGTAGAATTCAAAAATTACCTATAATTACACTTTGTGATCATTTTAAACATTTATGGTGTACCTGGGTTCATGAGAAACTCCTTAAATTTTGAATTTTTTAATGATGTTTTTTCTGTTATTTTTAACAATTTATCGTGTACCCCGGTATATGAAAAATTCTTAATTTTTGAATTTTTGTAAAATTCAAAAATTACCTATAATTACACTCTGTGATCATTTTAAAACATTTCTGGTGTACCTGGGTTCATGAGAAACTCCTAAAATTTTGAATTTTTTATGATATTTTTTATGTTATTTTTAACAATTTGTCGTGTACCCTGGTACACGAAAAATTCTTATTTTTTCAATTTTAGTAAAATTCAAAAATTACCTATAATTACACTTTGTGATCATTTTAAAACATTTCTGGTGTACCTGAGTTCATGAGAAACTCTTTAAATTTTGAATTTTTAATGATATTTTTTATGCTATTTTTAATAATTTGTCGTGTACCTCGGTACATGAAAATTTCTTAATTTTTCAATTTTTGTAAAATTCAAAAATTACCTATAATTACACTTTGTGATCATTTTAAACATTTCTGGTGTACATAGGTTCATGAGAAACTCCTTAAATTTTGAATTTTTTAATGATATATTTTTTTTAACAATTTGTCATGTACCCCGGTACATGAAAAATTCTTAATTTTTGAATTTCTGTAAAATTCAAAAATTACCTATAATTACACTTTGTGACCGTTTTAAAACATTTCTGGTGTACCTGGGTTCATCAGAAACTCCTTAAATTTTGAATTTTTTAATGATATTTTTTATGTTATTTTTAACAATTTGACGTGTACCCCGGTACATGAAAAATTCTTAATTTTTCAATTTTTTTGTAAAATTCAAAAAGTACCTATAATTACACTTTGTGATCATTTTAAACATTTATGGTGTACCTAGGTTCATGAGAAACTCTTTAAATTTTGAATTTTTTAATGATATTTTTCTGTTATTTTTAACAATTTGTCGTGTACCCCGGTACATGAAAAATTCTTAATTTTTCAATTTTTGTAAAATTCAAAAATTATCTACAATTACACTTTGTGATCATTTTAAACAATTCTGGTGTACCTAGGTTCATGAGAAACTCCTTAAATTTTGAAATTTTTAATGATCTTTTTCTGTTATTTTTAACAATTTGTCGTGTACCCCGGTACATGAAAAATTCTTAATTTTTCAATTTTTGTAAAATTCAAAAAATACCTATAATTACACTTTGTGATCATTTTAAACATTTATGGTGTACCTGGGTTCATGAGAAACTCCTTAAATTTTGAATTTTTTAATGATGTTTTTTCTGTTATTTTTAACAATTTATCGTGTACCCCGGTATATGAAAAATTCTTAATTTTGGAATTTTTGTAAAATTCAAAAATTACCTATAATTACACTCTGTGATCACTTTAAAACATTTCTGGTGTACCTGGGTTCATGAGAAACTCCTAAAATTTTGAATTTTTTATGATATTTTTTATGTTATTTTTAACAATTTGTCGTGTACCCCGGTACACGAAAAATTCTTATTTTTTCAATTTTTGTAAAATTCAAAAATTACCTATAATTACACTTTGTGATCATTTTAAAACATTTCTGGTGTACCTGAGTTCATGAGAAACTCTTTAAATTTTGAATTTTTAATGATATTTTTTATGCCATTTTTAATAATTTGTCGTGTACCTCGGTACATGAAAATTTCTTAATTTTTTCAATTTTTGTAAAATTCCAAAATTACCTATAATTACACTTTGTGATCATTTTAAACATTTCTGGTGTACTTAGGTTCATGAGAAACTCCTTAAATTTTGAATTTTTTAATGATATTTTTTTTAACAATTTGTCATGTACCCCGGTACATGAAAAATTCTTAATTTTTGAATTTCTGTAAAATTCAAAAATTACCTATAATTACACTTTGTGACCGTTTTAAAACATTTCTGGTGTACCTGGGTTCATCAGAAACTCCTTAAATTTTGAATTTTTTAATGATATTTTTTATGTTATTTTTAACAATTTGTCGTGTACCCCGGTACATGAAAAATTCTTAATTTTTCAATTTTTTGTAAAATTCAAAAATTATCTATAATTACACTTTGTGATCATTTTAAACATTTATGGTGTACCTAGGTTCATGAGAAACTCCTTAAATTTTGAATTTTTTAATGATATTTTTTTTAACAATTTGTCATGTACCCCGGTACATGAAAAATTCTTAATTTTTGAATTTCTGTAAAATTCAAAAATTACCTATAATTACACTTTGTGACCGTTTTAAAACATTTCTGGTGTACCTGGGTTCATCAGAAACTCCTTAAATTTTGAATTTTTTAATGATATTTTTATGTTATTTTTAACAATTTGTCGTGTACCCCGGTACATGAAAAATTCTTAATTTTTCAATTTTTTGTAAAATTTAAAAATTACCTATAATTACACTTTGTGATCATTTTAAACATTTATGGTGTACCTAGGTTCATGAGAAACTCCTTAAATTTTGAATTTTTTAATGATGTTTTTTCTGTTATTTTTAACAATTTATCGTGTACCCCGGTACATGAAAAATTCTTAATTTTTGAATTTTTGTAAAATTCAAAAATTATCTATAATTACACTCTGTGATCACTTTAAAACATTTCTGGTGTACCTGGGTTCATGAGAAACTCCTAAAATTTTGAATTTTTATGATATTTTTTATGTTATTTTTAACAATTTGTCGTGTACCCCGGTACACGAAAAATTCTTATTTTTTCAATTTTTGTAAAATTCAAAAATTACCTATAATTACACTTTGTGATCATTTTAAAACATTTCTGGTGTACCTGAGTTCATGAGAAACTCTTTAAATTTTGAATTTTTAATGATATTTTTTTTGCCATTTTTAATAATTTGTCGTGTACCTCGGTACATGAAAATTTCTTAATTTTTCAATTTTTGTAAAATTCAAAAATTACCTATAATTACACTTTGTGATCATTTTAAACATTTCTGGTGTACCTAGGTTCATGAGAAACTCCTTAAATTTTGAATTTTTTAATGATATTTTTTTTAACAATTTGTCATGTACCCCGGTACATGAAAAATTCTTAATTTTTGAATTTCTGTAAAATTCAAAAATTACCTATAATTACACTTTGTGACCGTTTTAAAACATTTCTGGTGTACATGGGTTCATCAGAAACTCCTTAAATTTTGAATTTTTTAATGATATTTTTTATGTTATTTTTAACAATTTGTCGTGTACCCCGGTACTTGAAAAATTCTTAATTTTTCAATTTTTTGTAAAATTTAAAAATTACCAATAATTACACTTTGTGATCATTTTAAACATTTATGGTGTACCTAGGTTCATGAGAAACTCCTTAAATTTTGAATTTTTTAATGATATTTTTCTGTTATTTTTAACAATTTGTCGTATACCCCGGTACATGAAAAATTCTTAATTTTTCAATTTTTGTAAAATTCAAAAATTACCTATAATTACACTTTGTGATCATTTTAAACATTTATGGTGTACCTGGGTTCATGAGAAACTCCTTAAATTTTGAATTTTTTAATGATGTTTTTTCTGTTATTTTTAACAATTTATCGTGTACCCCGGTACATGAAAAATTCTTAATTTTTGAATTTTTGTAAAATTCAAAAATTACCTATAATTACACTCTGTGATCATTTTAAAACATTTCTGGTGTATCTGGGTTCATGAGAAACTCCTAAAATTTTGAATTTTTATGATATTTTTTATGTTATTTTTAACAATTTGTTGTGTACCCCGGTACACGAAAAATTCTTATTTTTTCAATTTTTGTAAAATTCAAAAATTACCTATAATTACACTTTGTGACCATTTTAAAACATTTATGGTGTACCTGGGTTCATCAGAAACTCCTTAAATTTTGAAATTTTTAATGATATTTTTTATGTTATTTTTAACAATTTGTCGTGTACCCCGGTACATGAAAAATTCTTAATTTTTCAATTTTTTGTAAAATTCAAAAATTACCTATAATTACACTTTGTGATCATTTTAAACATTTATGGTGTACCTAGGTTCATGAGAAACTCCTTAAATTTTGAATTTTTTAATGATATTTTTCTGTTATTTTTAACAATTTGTCGTGTACCCCGGTACATGAAAAATTCTTAATTTTTCAATTTTTGTAAAATTCAAAAATTACCTATAATTACACTTTGTGATCATTTTAAACAATTCTGGTGTACCTAGGTTCATGAGAAACTCCTTAAATTTTGAAATTTTTAATGATATTTTTCTGTTATTTTTAACAATTTGTCGTGTACCCCGGTACACGAAAAATTCTTATTTTTTCAATTTTGTAAAATTCAAAAATTACCTATAATTACACTTTGTGATCATTTTAAAACATTTCTGGTGTACCTGGGTTCATGAGAAACTCCTTAAATTTTGAATTTTTTAATGATATTTTTTATGTTATTTTTAACAATTTGTCGTGTACCCCGGTACATGAAAAATTCTTAATTTTTCAATTTTTGTAAAATTCAAAAATTACCTATAATTACACTTTGTGATCATTTTAAACAATTCTGGTGTACCTAGGTTCATGAGAAACTCCTTAAATTTTGAATTTTTTAATGATATTTTTCTGTTATTTTTAACAATCTGTTGTGTACCCCGGTACATGTAAATTTCTTAATTTTTCAATTTTTGTAAAATTCAGTAATTACCAATAATTACACTTTGTGACCATTTTAAACATTTATGGTGTACCTAGGTTCATGAGAAACTCCTTAAATTTTGAATTTTTTAATGATGTTTTTATGTTATTTTTAACAATTTGTCGTGTACCCCGGTACATGAAAAATTCTTAATTTTTGAATTTTTGTAAAATTCAAAAATTACCTATAATTACACTTTGTGATCATTTTAAACATTTCTGGTGTACCTGGGTTCATGAGAAACTCCTTAAATTTTGAATTTTTTTAATGATCTTTTTTCTGTTATTTTTAACAATTTGTCGTGTACCCCGGTACTTGAAAAAATCTTAATTATTGAATTTTTGTAAAATTCAAAAATTACCTATAATTACATTTTGTGAGCATTTTAAAACATTGCTGGTGTACCTGGGTTCATGAGAAACTCCTTAAATTTTGAATTTTTTAATGATATTTTTTATGCTATTTTTAATAATTTGTCGCGTACCCCGGTACATGAAAATTTCTTAATTTTTCAATTTTTGTAAAATTCAAAAATTACCTATAATTACACTTTGTGATCATTTTAAACATTTCTGGTGTACATAGGTTCATGAGAAACTCCTTAAATTTTGAATTTTTTTATGATATTTTTCTGTTATTTTTAACAATTTGTCGTGTACCCCGGTACATGAAAAATTCTTAATTTTTCAATTTTTGTAAAATTCAAAAATTACCTATAATTACACTTTGTGATCATTTTAAACAATTCTGGTGTACCTAGGTTCATGAGAAACTCCTTAAATTTTGAATTTTTTAATGATATTTTTCTGTTATTTTTAACAATTTGTCGTGTACCCCGGTACACGAAAAATTCTTATTTTTTCAATTTTTGTAAAATTCAAAAATTACCTATAATTACACTTTGTGATCATTTTAAAACATTTCTGGTGTACCTGGGTTCATGAGAAACTCCTTAAATTTTGAATTTTTTAATGATATTTTTTATGTTATTTTTAACAATTTGTCGTGTACCCCGGTACATGAAAAATTCTTAATTTTTCAATTTTTGTAAAATTCAAAAATTACCTATAATTACACTTTGTGATCATTTTAAACAATTCTGGTGTACCTAGGTTCATGAGAAACTCCTTAAATTTTGAATTTTTTAATGATATTTTTCTGTTATTTTTAACAATTTGTTGTGTACCCCGGTACATGTAAATTTCTTAATTTTTCAATTTTTGTAAAATTCAGTAATTACCAATAATTACACTTTGTGACCATTTTAAACATTTATGGTGTACCTAGGTTCATGATAAACTCCTTAAATTTTGAATTTTTTAATGATGTTTTTATGTTATTTTTAACAATTTGTCGTGTACCCCGGTACATGAAAAATTCTTAATTTTTGGATTTTTGTAAAATTCAAAAATTACCTATAATTACACTTTGTGATCATTTTAAACATTTCTGGTGTACCTGGGTTCATGAGAAACTCCTTAAATTTTGAATTTTTTAATGATCTTTTTTCTGTTATTTTTAACAATTTGTCGTGTACCCCGGTACTTGAAAAAATCTTAATTATTGAACTTTTGTAAAATTCAAAAATTACCTATAATTACACTTTGTGATAATTTTAAAACATTGCTGGTGTACCTGGGTTCATGAGAAACTCCTTAAATTTTGAATTTTTTAATGATATTTTTTATGCTATTTTTAATAATTTGTCGCGTACCCCGGTACATGAAAATTTCTTAATTTTTCAATTTTTGTAAAATTCAAAAATTACCTATAATTACACTTTGTGATCATTTTAAACATTTCTGGTGTACCTAGGTTCATGAGAAACTCCTTAAATTTTGAATTTTTTTATGATATTTTTCTGTTATTTTTAACAATTTGTCGTGTACCCCGGTACACGAAAAATTCTTATTTTTTCAATTTTTGTAAAATTCAAAAATTACCTATAATTACACTTTGTGATCATTTTAAAACATTTCTGGTGTACCTGGGTTCATGAGAAACTCCTTAAATTTTGAATTTTTTAATGATATTTTTTATGTTATTTTTAACAATTTGTCGTGTACCCCGGTACATGAAAAATTCTTAATTTTTCAATTTTTGTAAAATTCAAAAATTATCTATAATTACACTTTGTGATCATTTTAAACAATTCTGGTGTACCTAGGTTCATGAGAAACTCCTTAAATTTTGAATTTTTTAATGATATTTTTCTGTTATTTTTAACAATTTGTTGTGTACCCCGGTACATGTAAATTTCTTAATTTTTCAATTTTTGTAAAATTCAGTAATTACCAATAATTACACTTTGTGACCATTTTAAACATTTATGGTGTACCTAGGTTCATGAGAAACTCCTTAAATTTTGAATTTTTAATGATGTTTTTTATGTTATTTTTAACAATTTGTCGTGTACCCCGGTACATGAAAATTTCTTAACTTTTCAATTTTTGTAAAATTCAAAAATTACCTATAATTACACATTGTGATCATTTTAAACATTTCTGGTGTACCTAGGTTCATGAGAAACTCCTTCAATTTTGAATTTTTTAATGATATTTTTCTGTTATTTTTAACAATTTGTCGTGTACCCCGGTACATGAAAAATTTTTAATTTTTGAATTTTTGTAAAATTCAAAAATTACCTATAATTACACTTTGTGATCATTTTAAACATTTCTAGTGTACCTGGGTTCATGAGAAGCTCCTTAAATTTTGAATTTTTTAATTATCTTTTTTCTGTTATTTTTAACAATTTGTCGTGTACCCCGGTACATGAAAAATTCTTAATTTTTGAATTTTTGTAAAATTCAAAAATTACCTATAATTACACTTTGTGATCATTTTAAACATTTCTGGTGTACTTGGGTTCATGAGAAACTCCTTAAATTTTGAATTTTTTAATGATCTTTTTTCTGTTATTTTTAACAATTTGTCGTGTACCCCGGTACATGAAAAATTCTTAATTATTGAATTTTTGTAAAATTCAAAAATTACCTATAATTACACATTGTGAGCATTTTAAAACATTGCTGGTGTACCTGGGTTCATGAGAAACTCCTTAAATTTTGAATTTTTAATGATATTTTTATGCTATTTTTAATAATTTGTCGCGTACCCCGGTACATGAAAATTTCTTAATTTTTCAATTTTTGTAAAATTCAAAAATTACCTATAATTACACTTTGTGATCATTTTAAACATTTCTCGTGTACCTAGGTTCATGAGAAACTCCTTAAATTTTGAATTTTTTAATGATATTTTTCTGTTATTTTTAACAATTTGTCGTGTACCCCGGTACATGAAAATTTCTTAATTTTTCAATTTTTGTAAAATTCAAAAATTACCTATAATTACACTTTGTGCTCATTTTAAACATTTCTGGTGTACCTAGGTTCATGAGAAACTCCTTAAATTTTGAATTTTTTAATGATATTTTTCTGTTATTTTTAACAATTTGTCGTGTACCCCGGTACATGAAAAATTCTTAATTTTTGAATTTTTGTAAAATTCAAAAATTACCTATAATTACACTTTGTGATCATTTTAAACATTTCTAGTGTACCTGGGTTCATGAGAAACTCCTTAAATTTTGAATTATTTAATGATCTTTTTTCTGTTATTTTTAACAATTTGTCGTGTACCTCGGTACATGAAAAATTCTTAATTTTTGAATTTTTGTAAAATTCAAAAACTACCTATAATTACACTTTGTCATCATTTTAAACATTTCTGGTGTACCTGGGTTCATGAGAAACTCCTTAAATTTTGAATTTTTTAATGATCTTTTTTCTGTTATTTTTAACAATTTGTCGTGTACCCCGGTACATGAAAAATTCTTAATTATTGAATTTTTGTAAAATTCAAAAATTACCTATAATTACACTTTGTGAGCATTTTAAAACATTGCTGGTGTACCTGGGTTCATGAGAAACTCCTTAAATTTTGAATTTTTTAATGATATTTTTTATGCTATTTTTAATAATTTGTCGTGTACCCCGGTACATGAAAATTTCTTAATTTTTCAATTTTTGTAAAATTCAAAAATTACCTATAATTACACTTTGTGATCATTTTAAACATTTCTGGTGTACCTAGGTTCATGAGAAACTCCTTAAATTTTGAATTTTTTTATGATATTTTTCTGTTATTTTTAACAATTTGTCGTGTACCCTGGTACATGAAAAATTCTTAATTTTTCAATTTTTGTAAAATTCAAAAATAACCTATAATTACACTTTGTGATCATTTTAAACATTTCTGGTTTACCTAGGTTCATGAGAAACTCCTTAAATTTTGAATTTTTTAATGACATTTTTCTGTTATTTTTAACAATTTGTCGTGTACCCCGGTACATGAAAAATTCTTAATTTTTCAATTTTTTGTAAAATTCAAAAATTACCTATAATTACACTTTGTGATCATTTTAAACATTTATGGTGTACCTAGGTTCATGAGAAACTCCTTAAATTTTGAATTTTTTAATCATATTTTTCTGTTATTTTTAACAATTTGTCGTGTATCCCGGTACATGAAAAATTCTTAATTTTTCAATTTTTGTAAAATTCAAAAATTACCTATAATTACACTTTGTGATCATTTTAAACAATTCTGGTGTACCTAGGTTCATGAGAAACTCCTTAAATTTTGAATTTTTTAATGATATTTTTCTGTTATTTTTAACAATTTGTCGTGTACCCCGGCACACGAAAAATTCTTATTTTTTCAATTTTTGTAAAATTCAAAAATTACCTATAATTACACTTTGTGATCATTTTAAAACATTTCTGGTGTACCTGGGTTCATGAGAAACTCCTTAAATTTTGAATTTTTTAATAATATTTTTTATGTTATTTTTAACAATTTGTCGTGTACCCCGGTACATGAAAAATTCTTAATTTTTCAATTTTTGTAAAATTCAAAAATTACCTATAATTACACTTTGTGATCATTTTAAACAATTCTGGTGTACCTAGGTTCGTGAGAAACTCCTTAAATTTTGAATTTTTTAATGATATTTTTCTGTTATTTTTAACAATTTGTTGTGTACCCCGGTACATGTAAATTTCTTAATTTTTCAATTTTTGTAAAATTCAGTAATTACCAATAATTACACTTTGTGACCATTTTAAACATTTATGGTGTACCTAAGTTCATGAGAAACTCCTTAAATTTTGAATTTTTTAATGATGTTTTTTATGTTATTTTTAACAATTTGTCGTGTACCCCGGTACATGAAAAATTCTTAATTTTTGAATTTTTGTAAAATTCAAAAATTACCTATAATTACACTTTGTGATCATTTTAAACATTTCTGGTGTACCTGGGTTCATGAGAAACTCCTTAAATTTTGAATTTTTTAATGATCTTTTTTCTGTTATTTTTAACAATTTGTCGTGTACCCCGGTACATGAAAAATTCTTAATTATTGAATTTTTGTAAAATTCAAAATTTACCTATAATTACACATTGTGAGCATTTTAAAACATTGCTGGTGTACCTGGGTTCATGAGAAACTCCTTAAAATTTGAATTTTTAATGATATTTTTATGCTATTTTTAATAATTTGTCGCGTACCCCGGTACATGAAAATTTCTTAATTTTTCAATTTTTGTAAAATTCAAAAATTACCTATAATTACACTTTGTGATCATTTTAAACATTTCTGGTGTACCTAGGTTCATGAGAAACTCCTTAAATTTTGAATTTTTTTATGATATTTTTCTGTTATTTTTAACAATTTGTCGTGTACCCCGGTACATGAAAATTTCTTAATTTTTCAATTTTTGTAAAATTCAAAAATTACCTATAATTACACTTTGTGATCATTTTAAACATTTCTGGTGTACCTAGGTTCATGAGAAACTCCTTCAATTTTGAATTTTTTAATGATATTTTTCTGTTATTTTTAACAATTTGTCGTGTACCCCGGTACATGAAAAATTCTTAATTTTTGAATTTTTGTAAAATTCAAAAATTACCTATAATTACACTTTGTGATCATTTTAAACATTTCTGGTGTACTTGGGTTCATGAGAAACTCCTTAAATTTTGAATTTTTTAATGATCTTTTTTCTGTTATTTTTAACAATTTGTCGTGTACCCCGGTACATGAAAAATTCTTAATTATTGAATTTTTGTAAAATTCAAAAATTACCTATAATTACACATTGTGAGCATTTTAAAACATTGCTGGTGTACCTGGGTTCATGAGAAACTCCTTAAATTTTGAATTTTTTAATGATATTTTTATGCTATTTTTAATAATTTGTCACGTACCCCGGTACATGAAAATTTCTTAATTTTTCAATTTTTGTAAAATTCAAAAATTACCTATAATTACACTTTGTGATCATTTTAAACATTTCTCATGTACCTAGGTTCATGAGAAACTCCTTAAATTTTGAATTTTTTAATGATATTTTTCTGTTATTTTTAACAATTTGTCGTGTACCCCGGTACATGAAAATTTCTTAATTTTTCAATTTTTGTAAAATTCAAAAATTACCTATAATTACACTTTGTGCTCATTTTAAACATTTCTGGTGTACCTAGGTTCATGAGAAACTCCTTAAATTTTGAATTTTTTAATGATATTTTTCTGTTATTTTTAACAATTTGTCGTGTACCCCGGTACATGAAAAATTCTTAATTTTTGAATTTTTGTAAAATTCAAAAATTACCTATAATTACACTTTGTGATCATTTTAAACATTTCTAGTGTACCTGGGTTCATGAGAAACTCCTTAAATTTTGAATTTTTTAATGATCTTTTTTCTGTTATTTTTAACAATTTGTCGTGTACCTCGATACATGAAAAATTCTTAATTTTTGAATTTTTGTAAAATTCAAAAACTACCTATAATTACAATTTGTCATCATTTTAAACATTTCTGGTGTACCTGGGTTCATGAGAAACTCCTTAAATTTTGAATTTTTTAATGATCTTTTTTCTGTTATTTTTAACAATTTGTCGTGTACCCCGGTACATGAAAAATTCTTAATTATTGAATTTTTGTAAAATTAAAAAATTACCTATAATTACACTTTGTGAGCATTTTAAAACATTGCTGGTGTACCTGGGTTCATGAGAAACTCCTTAAATTTTGAATTTTTTAATGATATTTTTTATGCTATTTTTAATAATTTGTCGTGTACCCCGGTACATGAAAATTTCTTAATTTTTCAATTTTTTTAAAATTCAAAAATTACCTATAATTACACTTTGTGATCATTTTAAACATTTCTGGTGTACCTAGGTTCATGAGAAACTCCTTAAATTTTGAATTTTTTAATGATATTTTTCTGTTATTTTTAACAATTTGTCGTGTACCCTGGTACATGAAAAATTCTTAATTTTTCAATTTTTGTAAAATTCAAAAATTACCTATAATTACACTTTGTGATCATTTTAAACATTTCTGGTGTACCTAGGTTCATGAGAAACTCCTTAAATTTTGAATTTTTTTATGATATTTTTCTGTTATTTTTAACAATTTGTCGTGTACCCCGGTACATGAAAATTTCTTAATTTTTCAATTTTTGTAAAATTCAAAAATTACCTATAATTACACTTTGTGATCATTTTAAACATTTCTGGTGTACCTAGGTTCATGAGAAACTCCTTCAATTTTGAATTTTTTAATGATATTTTTCTGTTATTTTTAACAATTTGTCGTGTACCCCGGTACATGAAAAATTCTTAATTTTTGAATTTTTGTAAAATTCAAAAATTACCTATAATTACACTTTGTGATCATTTTAAACATTTCTGGTGTACTTGGGTTCATGAGAAACTCCTTAAATTTTGAATTTTTTAATGATCTTTTTTCTGTTATTTTTAACAATTTGTCGTGTACCCCGGTACATGAAAAATTCTTAATTATTGAATTTTTGTAAAATTCAAAAATTACCTATAATTACACATTGTGAGCATTTTAAAACATTGCTGGTGTACCTGGGTTCATGAGAAACTCCTTAAATTTTGAATTTTTTAATGATATTTTTATGCTATTTTTAATAATTTGTCACGTACCCCGGTACATGAAAATTTCTTAATTTTTCAATTTTTGTAAAATTCAAAAATTACCTATAATTACACTTTGTGATCATTTTAAACATTTCTCGTGTACCTAGGTTCATGAGAAACTCCTTAAATTTTGAATTTTTTAATGATATTTTTCTGTTATTTTTAACAATTTGTCGTGTACCCCGGTACATGAAAATTTCTTAATTTTTCAATTTTTGTAAAATTCAAAAATTACCTATAATTACACTTTGTGCTCATTTTAAACATTTCTGGTGTACCTAGGTTCATGAGAAACTCCTTAAATTTTGAATTTTTTAATGATATTTTTCTGTTATTTTTAACAATTTGTCGTGTACCCCGGTACATGAAAAATTCTTAATTTTTGAATTTTTGTAAAATTCAAAAATTACCTATAATTACACTTTGTGATCATTTTAAACATTTCTAGTGTACCTGGGTTCATGAGAAACTCCTTAAATTTTGAATTTTTTAATGATCTTTTTTCTGTTATTTTTAACAATTTGTCGTGTACCTCGATACATGAAAAATTCTTAATTTTTGAATTTTTGTAAAATTCAAAAACTACCTATAATTACAATTTGTCATCATTTTAAACATTTCTGGTGTACCTGGGTTCATGAGAAACTCCTTAAATTTTGAATTTTTTAATGATCTTTTTTCTGTTATTTTTAACAATTTGTCGTGTACCCCGGTACATGAAAAATTCTTAATTATTGAATTTTTGTAAAATTAAAAAATTACCTATAATTACACTTTGTGAGCATTTTAAAACATTGCTGGTGTACCTGGGTTCATGAGAAACTCCTTCAATTTTGAATTTTTTAATGATATTTTTTATGCTATTTTTAATAATTTGTCGTGTACCCCGGTACATGAAAATTTCTTAATTTTTCAATTTTTGTAAAATTCAAAAATTACCTATAATTACACTTTGTGATCATTTTAAACATTTCTGGTGTACCTAGGTTCATGAGAAACTCCTTAAATTTTGAATTTTTTAATGATATTTTTCTGTTATTTTTAACAATTTGTCGTGTACCCTGGTACATGAAAAATTCTTAATTTTTCAATTTTTGTAAAATTCAAAAATAACCTATAATTACACTTTGTGATCATTTTAAACATTTCTGGTTTACCTAGGTTCATGAGAAACTCCTTAAATTTTGAATTTTTTAATGATATTTTTCTGTTATTTTTAACAATTTGTCGTGTACCCCGGTACATGAAAAATTCTTAATTTTTCAATTTTTTGTAAAATTCAAAAATTACCTATAATTACACTTTGTGATCATTTTAAACATTTATGGTGTACCTAGGTTCATGAGAAACTCCTTAAATTTTGAATTTTTTAATCATATTTTTCTGTTATTTTTAACAATTTGTCGTGTATCCCGGTACATGAAAAATTCTTAATTTTTCAATTTTTGTAAAATTCAAAAATTACCTATAATTACACTTTGTGATCATTTTAAACATTTCTGGTGTACTTGGGTTCATGAGAAACTCCTTAAATTTTGAATTTTTTAATGATCTTTTTTCTGTTATTTTTAACAATTTGTCGTGTACCCCGGTACATGAAAAATTCTTAATTATTGAATTTTTGTAAAATTCAAAAATTACCTATAATTACACATTGTGAGCATTTTAAAACATTGCTGGTGTACCTGGGTTCATGAGAAACTCCTTAAATTTTGAATTTTTTAATGATATTTTTTCTGTTATTTTTAACAATTTGTCGTGTACCCCGGTACATGAAAAATTCTTAATTTTTGAATTTTTGTAAAATTCAAAAATTACCTATAATTACACTTTGTGATCATTTTAAACATTTCTGGTGTACTTGGGTTCATGAGAAACTCCTTAAATTTTGAATTTTTTAATGATCTTTTTTCTGTTATTTTTAACAATTTGTCGTGTACCCCGGTACATGAAAAATTCTTAATTATTGAATTTTTGTAAAATTCAAAAATTACCTATAATTACACATTGTGAGCATTTTAAAACATTGCTGGTGTACCTGGGTTCATGAGAAACTCCTTAAATTTTGAATTTTTTAATGATATTTTTATGCTATTTTTAATAATTTGTCACGTACCCCGGTACATGAAAATTTCTTAATTTTTCAATTTTTGTAAAATTCAAAAATTACCTATAATTACACTTTGTGATCATTTTAAACATTTCTCGTGTACCTAGGTTCATGAGAAACTCCTTAAATTTTGAATTTTTTAATGATATTTTTCTGTTATTTTTAACAATTTGTCGTGTACCCCGGTACATGAAAATTTCTTAATTTTTCAATTTTTGTAAAATTCAAAAATTACCTATAATTACACTTTGTGCTCATTTTAAACATTTCTGGTGTACCTAGGTTCATGAGAAACTCCTTAAATTTTGAATTTTTTAATGATATTTTTCTGTTATTTTTAACAATTTGTCGTGTACCCCGGTACATGAAAAATTCTTAATTTTTGAATTTTTGTAAAATTCAAAAATTACCTATAATTACACTTTGTGATCATTTTAAACATTTCTAGTGTACCTGGGTTCATGAGAAACTCCTTAAATTTTGAATTTTTTAATAATCTTTTTTCTGTTATTTTTAACAATTTGTCGTGTACCTCGATACATGAAAAATTCTTAATTTTTGAATTTTTGTAAAATTCAAAAACTACCTATAATTACACTTTGTCATCATTTTAAACATTTCTGGTGTACCTGGGTTCATGAGAAACTCCTTAAATTTTGAATTTTTTAATGATCTTTTTTCTGTTATTTTTAACAATTTGTCGTGTACCCCGGTACATGAAAAATTCTTAATTATTGAATTTTTGTAAAATTAAAAAATTACCTATAATTACACTTTGTGAGCATTTTAAAACATTGCTGGTGTACCTGGGTTCATGAGAAACTCCTTAAATTTTGAATTTTTTAATGATATTTTTTATGTTATTTTTAACAATTTGTCGTGTACCCCGGTACATGAAAAATTCTTAATTTTTGAATTTTTGTAAAATTCAAAAATTACCTATAATTACACTTTGTGATCATTTTAAACATTTCTGGTGTACTTGGGTTCATGAGAAACTCCTTAAATTTTGAATTTTTTAATGATCTTTTTTCTGTTATTTTTAACAATTTGTCGTGTACCCCGGTACATGAAAAATTCTTAATTATTGAATTTTTGTAAAATTCAAAAATTACCTATAATTACACATTGTGAGCATTTTAAAACATTGCTGGTGTACCTGGGTTCATGAGAAACTCCTTAAATTTTGAATTTTTTAATGATATTTTTATGCTATTTTTAATAATTTGTCACGTACCCCGGTACATGAAAATTTCTTAATTTTTCAATTTTTGTAAAATTCAAAAATTACCTATAATTACACTTTGTGATCATTTTAAACATTTATCGTGTACCTAGGTTCATGAGAAACTCCTTAAATTTTGAATTTTTTAATGATATTTTTCTGTTATTTTTAACAATTTGTCGTGTACCCCGGTACATGAAAATTTCTTAATTTTTCAATTTTTGTAAAATTCAAAAATTACCTATAATTACACTTTGTGCTCATTTTAAACATTTCTGGTGTACCTAGGTTCATGAGAAACTCCTTAAATTTTGAATTTTTTAATGATATTTTTCTGTTATTTTTAACAATTTGTCGTGTACCCCGGTACATGAAAAATTCTTAATTTTTGAATTTTTGTAAAATTCAAAAATTACCTATAATTACACTTTGTGATCATTTTAAACATTTCTAGTGTACCTGGGTTCATGAGAAACTCCTTAAATTTTGAATTTTTTAATGATCTTTTTTCTGTTATTTTTAACAATTTGTCGTGTACCTCGATACATGAAAAATTCTTAATTTTTGAATTTTTGTAAAATTCAAAAACTACCTATAATTACAATTTGTCATCATTTTAAACATTTCTGGTGTACCTGGGTTCATGAGAAACTCCTTAAATTTTGAATTTTTTAATGATCTTTTTTCTGTTATTTTTAACAATTTGTCGTGTACCCCGGTACATGAAAAATTCTTAATTATTGAATTTTTGTAAAATTAAAAAATTACCTATAATTACACTTTGTGAGCATTTTAAAACATTGCTGGTGTACCTGGGTTCATGAGAAACTCCTTAAATTTTGAATTTTTTAATGATATTTTTTATGCTATTTTTAATAATTTGTCGTGTACCCCGGTACATGAAAATTTCTTAATTTTTCAATTTTTGTAAAATTCAAAAATTACCTATAATTACACTTTGTGATCATTTTAAACATTTCTGGTGTACCTAGGTTCATGAGAAACTCCTTAAATTTTGAATTTTTTAATGATATTTTTCTGTTATTTTTAACAATTTGTCGTGTACCCTGGTACATGAAAAATTCTTAATTTTTCAATTTTTGTAAAATTCAAAAATAACCTATAATTACACTTTGTGATCATTTTAAACATTTCTGGTTTACCTAGGTTAATGAGAAACTCCTTAAATTTTGAATTTTTTAATGATATTTTTCTGTTATTTTTAACAATTTGTCGTGTACCCCGGTACATGAAAAATTCTTAATTTTTCAATTTTTTGTAAAATTCAAAAATTACCTATAATTACACTTTGTGATCATTTTAAACATTTATGGTGTACCTAGGTTCATGAGAAACTCCTTAAATTTTGAATTTTTTAATCATATTTTTCTCTTATTTTTAACAATTTGTCGTGTATCCCGGTACATGAAAAATTCTTAATTTTTCAATTTTTGTAAAATTCAAAAATTACCTATAATTACACTTTGTGATCATTTTAAACAATTCTGGTGTACCTAGGTTCATGAGAAACTCCTTAAATTTTGAATTTTTTAATGATATTTTTCTGTTATTTTTAACAATTTGTCGTGTACCCCGGCACACGAAAAATTCTTATTTTTTCAATTTTTGTAAAATTCAAAAATTACCTATAATTACACTTTGTGATCATTTTAAAACATTTCTGGTGTACCTGGGTTCATGAGAAACTCCTTAAATTTTGAATTTTTTAATAATATTTTTTATGTTATTTTTAACAATTTGTCGTGTACCCCGGTACATGAAAAATTCTTAATTTTTCAATTTTTGTAAAATTCAAAAATTACCTATAATTACACTTTGTGATCATTTTAAACAATTCTGGTGTACCTAGGTTCATGAGAAACTCCTTAAATTTTGAATTTTTTAATGATATTTTTCTGTTATTTTTAACAATTTGTTGTGTACCCCGGTACATGTAAATTTCTTAATTTTTCAATTTTTGTAAAATTCAGTAATTACCAATAATTACACTTTGTGACCATTTTAAACATTTATGGTGTACCTAAGTTCATGAGAAACTCCTTAAATTTTGAATTTTTTAATGATGTTTTTTATGTTATTTTTAACAATTTGTCGTGTACCCCGGTACATGAAAAATTCTTAATTTTTGAATTTTTGTAAAATTCAAAAATTACCTATAATTACACTTTGTGATCATTTTAAACATTTCTGGTGTACCTGGGTTCATGAGAAACTCCTTAAATTTTGAATTTTTTAATGATCTTTTTTCTGTTATTTTTAACAATTTGTCGTGTACCCTGGTACTTGAAAAAATCTTAATTATTGAATTTTTGTAAAATTCAAAAATTACCTATAATTACACTTTGTGAGCATTTTAAAACATTGCTGGTGTACCTGGGTTCATGAAAAACTCCTTAAATTTTGAATTTTTTAATGATATTTTTTATGCTATTTTTAATAATTTGTCGCGTACCCCGGTACATGAAAATTTCTTAATTTTTCAATTTTTGTAAAATTCAAAAATTACCTATAATTACACTTTGTGATCATTTTAAACATTTCTGGTGTACCTAGGTTCATGAGAAACTCCTTAAATTTTGAATTTTTTTATGATATTTTTCTGTTATTTTTAACAATTTGTCGTGTACCCCGGTACATGAAAATTTCTTAATTTTTCAATTTTTGTAAAATTCAAAAATTACCTATAATTACACTTTGTGATCATTTTAAACATTTCTGGTGTACCTAGGTTCATGAGAAACTCCTTAAATTTTGAATTTTTTAATGATATTTTTCTGTTATTTTTAACAATTTGTCGTGTACCCCGGTACATGAAAAATTCTTAATTTTTGAATTTTTGTAAAATTCAAAAATTACCTATAATTACACTTTGTGATCATTTTAAACATTTCTAGTGTACCTGGGTTCATGAGAAACTCCTTAAATTTTGAATTTTTTAATGATCTTTTTTCTGTTATTTTTAAAAATTTGTCGTGTACCCCGGTACATGAAAAATTCTTAATTTTTGAATTTTTGTAAAATTCAAAAATTACCTATAATTACACTTTGTGATCATTTTAAACATTTCTGGTGTACCTGGGTTCATGAGAAACTCCTTAAATTTTGAATTTTTTAATGATCTTTTTTCTGTTATTTTTAACAATTTGTCGTGTACCCCGGTACATGAAAAATTCTTAATTATTGAATTTTTGTAAAATTCAAAAATTACCTATAATTACACTTTGTGAGCATTTTAAAACATTGCTGGTGTACCTGGGTTCATGAGAAACTCCTTAAATTTTGAATTTTTTAATGATATTTTTTATACTATTTTTAATAATTTGTCGCGTACCCCGGTACATGAAAATTTCTTAATTTTTCAATTTTTGTAAAATTCAAAAACTACCTATAATTACACTTTGTGATCATTTTAAACATTTCTGGTGTCCCTAGGTTCATGAGAAACTCCTTAAATTTTGAATTTTTTAATGATATTTTTCTATTATTTTTAACAATTTGTCGTGTACCCCGGTACATGAAAATTTCTTAATTTTTCAATTTTTGTAAAATTCAAAAATTACCTATAATTACACTTTGTGATCATTTTAAACATTTCTGGTGTACCTAGGTTCATGAGAAACTCCTTAAATTTTGAATTTTTTAATGATATTTTTCTGTTATTTTTAACAATTTGTCGTGTACCCCGGTGCATGAAAAATTCTTAATTTTTGAATTTTTGTAAAATTCAAAAATTACCTATAATTACACTTTGTGATCATTTTAAACATTTCTAGTGTACCTGGGTTCATGAGAAACTCCTTAAATTTTGAATTTTTTAATGATCTTTTTTCTGTTATTTTTAACAATATGTCGTGTACCTCGGTACATGAAAAATTCTTAATTTTTGAATTTTTGTAAAATTCAAAAATTACCTATAATTACACTTTGTGATCATTTTAAACATTTCTGGTGTACCTGGGTTCATGAGAAACTCCTTAAATTTTGAATTTTTTAATGATCTTTTTTCTGTTATTTTTAACAATTTGTCGTGTACCCCGGTACATGAAAAATTCTTAATTATTGAATTTTTGTAAAATTCAAAATTTACCTATAATTACACTTTGTGAGCATTTTAAAACATTGCTGGTGTACCTGGGTTCATGAGAAACTCCTTAAATTTTGAATTTTTTAATGATATTTTTCTGTTATTTTTAACAATTTGTCGTGTACCCTGGTACATGAAAAATTCTTAATTTTTCAATTTTTGTAAAATTCAAAAATAACCTATAATTACACTTTGTGATCATTTTAAACATTTCTGGTTTACCTAGGTTCATGAGAAACTCCTTAAATTTTGAATTTTTTAATGATATTTTTCTGTTATTTTTAACAATTTGTCGTGTACCCCGGTAAATGAAAAATTCTTAATTTTTCAATTTTTGTAAAATTCAAAAATAACCTATAATTACACTTTGTGATCATTTTAAACATTTCTGGTGTACCTAGGTTCACGAGAAACTCCTTAAATTTTGAATTTTTTAATGATATTTTTCTGTTATTTTTAACAATTTGTCGTGTACCCCGGTACATGAAAAATTCTTAGTTTTTCAATTTTTGTGAAATTCAAAAATTACCTATAATTACACTTTGTGATCATTTTAAACATTTCTGGTGTACCTAGGTTCATGAGAAACTCCTTAAATTTTGAATTTTTTAATGATGTTTTTTCTGTTATTTTTAACAATTTATCGTGTACCCCTGTACATGAAAAATTCTTAATTTTTGAATTTTTGTAAAATTCAAAAATTACCTATAATTACACTTTGTGATCATTTTAAACATTTCTAGTGTACCTGGGTTCAGGAGAAACTCCTTTAATTTTGAATTTTTTAATGATCTTTTTTCTGTTATTTTTAACAATTTGTCGTGTACCCCGGTACATGAAAAATTCTTAATTTTTGAATTTTTGTAAAATTCAAAAATTACCTATAATTACACTTTGTGATCATTTTAAACATTTCTGGTGTACCTGGGTTCATGAGAAACTCCTTAAATTTTGAATTTTTTATTGATCTTTTTTCTGTTATTTTTAACAATTTGTCGTGTACCCCGGTACATGAAAAATTCTTAATTATT
Source organism: Cichorium intybus (assembly GCA_023525715.1). Taxonomy (NCBI): domain Eukaryota; kingdom Viridiplantae; phylum Streptophyta; class Magnoliopsida; order Asterales; family Asteraceae; genus Cichorium; species Cichorium intybus. The sequence continues at coordinate 119,194,521 of CM042015.1, forward strand.
GAATTTTTGTAAAATTCAAAAATTACCTATAATTACACTTTGTGAGCATTTTAAAACATTGCTGGTGTACCTGGGTTCATGAGAAACTCCTTAAATTTTGAATTTTTTAATGATATTTTTTATGCTATTTTTAATAATTTGTCGCGTACCCCGGTACATGAAAATTTCTTAATTTTTCAATTTTTGTAAAATTCAAAAATTACCTATAATTACACTTTGTGATCATTTTAAACATTTCTGGTGTACCTAGGTTCATGAGAAACTCCTTAAATTTTGAATTTTTTAATGATATTTTTCTGTTATTTTTAACAATTTGTCGTGTACCCTGGTACATGAAAAATTCTTAATTTTTCAATTTTTGTAAAATTCAAAAATAACCTATAATTACACTTTGTGATCATTTTAAACATTTCTGGTTTACCTAGGTTCATGAGAAACTCCTTAAATTTTGAATTTTTTAATGATATTTTTCTGTTATTTTTAACAATTTGTCGTGTACCCCGGTACATGAAAAATTCTTAATTTTTCAATTTTTGTAAAATTCAAAAATAACCTATAATTACACTTTGTGATCATTTTAAACATTTCTGGTGTACCTAGGTTCACGAGAAACTCCTTAAATTTTGAATTTTTTAATGATATTTTTCTGTTATTTTTAACAATTTGTCGTGTACCCCGGTACATGAAAAATTCTTAGTTTTTCAATTTTTGTGAAATTCAAAAATTACCTATAATTACACTTTGTGATCATTTTAAACATTTCTGGTGTACCTGGGTTCATGAGAAACTCCTTAAATTTTGAATTTTTTAATGATGTTTTTTCTGTTATTTTTAACAATTTATCGTGTACCCCTGTACATGAAAAATTCTTAATTTTTGAATTTTTGTAAAATTCAAAAATTACCTATAATTACACTTTGTGATCATTTTAAACATTTCTAGTGTACCTGGGTTCATGAGAAACTCCTTTAATTTTGAATTTTTTAATGATCTTTTTTCTGTTATTTTTAACAATTTGTCGTGTACCCCGGTACATGAAAAATTATTAGTTTTTCAATTTTTGTGAAATTCAAAAATTACCTATAATTACACTTTGTGATCATTTTAAACATTTCTGGTGTACCTGGGTTCATGAGAAACTCCTTAAATTTTGAATTTTTTAATGATGTTTTTTCTGTTATTTTTAACAATTTATCGTGTACCCCTATACATGAAAAATTCTTAATTTTTGAATTTTTGTAAAATTCAAAAATTACCTATAATTACACTTTGTGATCATTTTAAACATTTCTAGTGTACCTGGGTTCATGAGAAACTCCTTTAATTTTGAATTTTTTAATGATCTTTTTTCTGTTATTTTTAACAATTTGTCGTGTACCCCGGTACATGAAAAATTCTTAATTATTGAATTTTTGTAAAATTCAAAAATTACCTATAATTACACTTTGTGAGCGTTTTAAAACATTGCTGGTGTACCTGGGTTCATGAGAAACTCCTTAAATTTTGAATTTTTTAATGATATTTTTTATGCTATTTTTAATAATTTGTCGCGTACCCCGGTACATGAAAATTTCTTAATTTTTCAATTTTTGTAAAATTCAAAAATTACCTATAATTACACTTTGTGATCATTTTAAACATTTCTGGTGTACCTAGGTTCATGAGAAACTCCTTAAATTTTGAATTTTTTAATGATATTTTTCTGTTATTTTTAACAATTTGTCGTGTACCCTGGTACATGAAAAATTCTTAATTTTTCAATTTTTGTAAAATTCAAAAATAACCTATAATTACACTTTGTGATCATTTTAAACATTTCTGGTTTACCTAGGTTCATGAGAAACTCCTTAAATTTTGAATTTTTTAATGATATTTTTCTGTTATTTTTAACAATTTGTCGTGTACCCCGGTACATGAAAAATTCTTAATTTTTCAATTTTTGTAAAATTCAAAAATAACCTATAATTACACTTTGTGATCATTTTAAACATTTCTGGTGTACCTAGGTTCACGAGAAACTCCTTAAATTTTGAATTTTTTAATGATATTTTTCTGTTATTTTTAACAATTTGTCGTGTACCCCGGTACATGAAAAATTCTTAGTTTTTCAATTTTTGTGAAATTCAAAAATTACCTATAATTACACTTTGTGATCATTTTAAACATTTCTGGTGTACCTGGGTTCATGAGAAACTCCTTAAATTTTGAATTTTTTAATGATGTTTTTTCTGTTATTTTTAACAATTTATCGTGTACCCCTATACATGAAAAATTCTTAATTTTTGAATTTTTGTAAAATTCAAAAATTACCTATAATTACACTTTGTGATCATTTTAAACATTTCTAGTGTACCTGGGTTCATGAGAAACTCCTTTAATTTTGAATTTTTTAATGATCTTTTTTCTGTTATTTTTAACAATTTGTCGTGTACCCCGGTACATGAAAAATTCTTAATTATTGAATTTTTGTAAAATTCAAAAATTACCTATAATTACACTTTGTGAGCATTTTAAAACATTGCTGGTGTACCTAGGTTCATGAGAAACTCCTTAAATTTTGAATTTTTTAATGATATTTTTTATGCTATTTTTAATAATTTGTCGCGTACCCCGGTACATGAAAATTTCTTAATTTTTCAATTTTTGTAAAATTCAAAAATTACCTATAATTACACTTTGTGATCATTTTAAACATTTCTGGTGTACCTAGGTTCATGAGAAACTCCTTAAATTTTGAATTTTTTAATGATATTTTTCTGTTATTTTTAACAATTTGTCGTGTACCCTGGTACATGAAAAATTCTTAATTTTTCAATTTTTGTAAAATTCAAAAATAACCTATAATTACACTTTGTGATCATTTTAAACATTTCTGGTTTACCTAGGTTCATGAGAAACTCCTTAAATTTTGAATTTTTTAATGATATTTTTCTGTTATTTTTAACAATTTGTCGTGTACCCCGGTACATGAAAAATTCTTAATTTTTCAATTTTTGTAAAATTCAAAAATAACCTATAATTACACTTTGTGATCATTTTAAACATTTCTGGTGTACCTAGGTTCACGAGAAACTCCTTAAATTTTGAATTTTTTAATGATATTTTTCTGTTATTTTTAACAATTTGTCGTGTACCCCGGTACATGAAAAATTCTTAGTTTTTCAATTTTTGTGAAATTCAAAAATTACCTATAATTACACTTTGTGATCATTTTAAACATTTCTGGTGTACCTGGGTTCATGAGAAACTCCTTAAATTTTGAATTTTTTAATGATGTTTTTTCTGTTATTTTTAACAATTTATCGTGTACCCCTGTACATGAAAAATTCTTAATTTTTGAATTTTTGTAAAATTCAAAAATTACCTATAATTACACTTTGTGATCATTTTAAACATTTCTAGTGTACCTGGGTTCATGAGAAACTCCTTTAATTTTGAATTTTTTAATGATCTTTTTTCTGTTATTTTTAACAATTTGTCATGTACCCCGGTACATGAAAAATTCTTAGTTTTTCAATTTTTGTGAAATTCAAAAATTACCTATAATTACACTTTGTGATCATTTTAAACATTTCTGGTGTACCTGGGTTCATGAGAAACTCCTTAAATTTTGAATTTTTTAATGATGTTTTTTCTGTTATTTTTAACAATTTATCGTGTACCCCTATACATGAAAAATTCTTAATTTTTGAATTTTTGTAAAATTCAAAAATTACCTATAATTACACTTTGTGATCATTTTAAACATTTCTAGTGTACCTGGGTTCATGAGAAACTCCTTTAATTTTGAATTTTTTAATGATCTTTTTTCTGTTATTTTTAACAATTTGTCGTGTACCCCGGTACATGAAAAATTCTTAATTATTGAATTTTTGTAAAATTCAAAAATAACCTATAATTACACTTTGTGAGCATTTTAAAACATTGCTGGTGTACCTGGGTTCATGAGAAACTCCTTAAATTTTGAATTTTTTAATGATATTTTTTATGCTATTTTTAATAATTTGTCGCGTACCCCGGTATATGAAAATTTCTTAATTTTTCAACTTTTGTAAAATTCAAAAATTACCTATAATTACACTTTGTGATCATTTTAAACATTTCTGGTGTACCTAGGTTCATGAGAAACTCCTTAAATTTTGAATTTTTTAATGATATTTTTCTGTTATTTTTAACAATTTGTCGTGTACCCTGGTACATGAAAAATTCTTAATTTTTCAATTTTTGTAAAATTCAAAAATAACCTATAATTACACTTCGTGATCATTTTAAACATTTCTGGTTTACCTAGGTTCATGAGAAACTCCTTAAATTTTGAATTTTTTAATGATATTTTTCTGTTATTTTTAACAATTTGTCGTGTACCCCGGTACATGAAAAATTCTTAATTTTTCAATTTTTGTAAAATTCAAAAATAACCTATAATTACACTTTGTGATCATTTTAAACATTTCTGGTGTACCTAGGTTCACGAGAAACTCCTTAAATTTTGAATTTTTAATGATATTTTTCTGTTATTTTTAACAATTTGTCGTGTACCCCGGTACATGAAAAATTCTTAGTTTTTCAATTTTTGTGAAATTCAAAAATTACCTATAATTACACTTTGTGATCATTTTAAACATTTCTGGTGTACCTGGGTTCATGAGAAACTCCTTAAATTTTGAATTTTTTAATGATGTTTTTTCTGTTATTTTTAACAATTTATCGTGTACCCCTGTACATGAAAAATTCTTAATTTTTGAATTTTTGTAAAATTCAAAAATTACCTATAATTACACTTTGTGATCATTTTAAACATTTCTAGTGTACTTGGGTTCATGAGAAACTCCTTTAATTTTGAATTTTTTAATGATCTTTTTTCTGTTATTTTTAACAATTTGTCGTGTACCCCGGTACATGAAAAATTCTTAGTTTTTCAATTTTTGTGAAATTCAAAAATTACCTATAATTACACTTTGTGATCATTTTAAACATTTCTGGTGTACCTGCGTTCATGAGAAACTCCTTAAATTTTGAATTTTTTAATTATGTTTTTTCTGTTATTTTTAACAATTTATCGTGTACCCCTGTACATGAAAAATTCTTAATTTTTGAATTTTTGTAAAATTCAAAAATTACCTATAATTACACTTTGTGATCATTTTAAACATTTCTAGTGTACCTGGGTTCATGAGAAACTCCTTTAATTTTGAATTTTTTAATGATCTTTTTTCTGTTATTTTTAACAATTTGTCGTGTACCCCGGTACATGAAAAATTCTTAATTTTTGAATTTTTGTAAAATTCAAAAATTACCTATAATTACACTTTGTGATCATTTTAAACATTTCTGGTGTACCTGGGTTCATGAGAAACTCCTTAAATTTTGAATTTTTTAATGATCTTTTTTCTGTTATTTTTAACAATTTGTCGTGTACCCCGGTACATGAAAAATTCTTAATTATTGAATTTTTGTAAAATTCAAAAATTACCTATAATTACACTTTGTGAGCATTTTAAAACATTGCTGGTGTACCTGGGTTCATGAGAAACTCCTTAAATTTTGAATTTTTTAATGATATTTTTTATGCTATTTTTAATAATTTGTCGCGTACCCCGGTACATGAAAATTTCTTAATTTTTCAATTTTTGTAAAATTCAAAAATTACCTATAATTACACTTTGTGATCATTTTAAACATTTCTGGTGTACCTAGGTTCATGAGAAACTCCTTAAATTTTGAATTTTTTAATGATATTTTTCTGTTATTTTTAACAATTTGTCGTGTACCCTGGTACATGAAAAATTCTTAATTTTTCAATTTTTGTAAAATTCAAAAATAACCTATAATTACACTTTGTGATCATTTTAAACATTTCTGGTTTACCTAGGTTCATGAGAAACTCCTTAAATTTTGAATTTTTTAATGATATTTTTCTGTTATTTTTAACAATTTGTCGTGTACCCCGGTACATGAAAAATTCTTAATTTTTCAATTTTTGTAAAATTCAAAAATAACCTATAATTACACTTTGTGATCATTTTAAACATTTCTGGTGTACCTAGGTTCACGAGAAACTCCTTAAATTTTGAATTTTTTAATGATATTTTTCTGTTATTTTTAACAATTTGTCGTGTACCCCGGTACATGAAAAATTCTTAGTTTTTCAATTTTTGTGAAATTCAAAAATTACCTATAATTACACTTTGTGATCATTTTAAACATTTCTGGTGTACCTGGGTTCATGAGAAACTCCTTAAATTTTGAATTTTTTAATGATGTTTTTTCTGTTATTTTTAACAATTTATCGTGTACCCCTGTACATGAAAAATTCTTAATTTTTGAATTTTTGTAAAATTCAAAAATTACCTATAATTACACTTTGTGATCATTTTAAACATTTCTAGTGTACCTGGGTTCATGAGAAACTCCTTTAATTTTGAATTTTTTAATGATCTTTTTTCTGTTATTTTTAACAATTTGTCGTGTACCCCGGTACATGAAAAATTCTTAGTTTTTCAATTTTTGTGAAATTCAAAAATTACCTATAATTACACTTTGTGATCATTTTAAACATTTCTGGTGTACCTGGGTTCATGAGAAACTCCTTAAATTTTGAATTTTTTAATGATGTTTTTTCTGTTATTTTTAACAATTCATCGTGTACCCCTGTACATGAAAAATTCTTAATTTTTGAATTTTTGTAAAATTCAAAAATTACCTATAATTACACTTTGTGATCATTTTAAACATTTCTAGTGTACCTGGGTTCATGAGAAACTCCTTTAATTTTGAATTTTTTAATGATCTTTTTTCTGTTATTTTTAACAATTTGTCGTGTACCCCGGTACATGAAAAATTCTTAATTATTGAATTTTTGTAAAATTCAAAAATTACCTATAATTACACTTTGTGAGCATTTTAAAACATTGCTGGTGTACCTGGCTTCATGAGAAACTCCTTAAATTTTGAATTTTTTAATGATATTTTTTATGCTATTTTTAATAATTTGTCGTGTACCCCGGTACATGAAAATTTCTTAATTTTTCAATTTTTGTAAAATTCAAAAATTACCTATAATTACACTTTGTGATCATTTTAAACATTTCTGGTGTACCTAGGTTCATGAGAAACTCCTTAAATTTTGAATTTTATAATGATATTTTTCTGTTATTTTTAACAATTTGTCGTGTACCCTGGTACATGAAAAATTCTTAATTTTTCAATTTTTGTAAAATTCAAAAATAACCTATAATTACACTTTGTGATCATTTTAAACATTTCTGGTGTACCTGGGTTCATGAGAAACTCCTTAAATTTTGAATTTTTTAATGATGTTTTTTCTGTTATTTTTAACAATTTATCGTGTACCCCTGTACATGAAAAATTCTTAATTTTTGAATTTTTGTAAAATTCAAAAATTACCTATAATTACACTTTGTGATCATTTTAAACATTTCTAGTGTACCTGGGTTCATGAGAAACTCCTTTAATTTTGAATTTTTTAATGATCTTTTTTCTGTTATTTTTAACAATTTGTCGTGTACCCCGGTACATGAAAAATTCTTAATTTTTGAAATTTTGTAAAATTCAAAAATTACCTATAATTACACTTTGTGATCATTTTAAACATTTCTGGTGTACCTGGGTTCATGAGAAACTCCTTAAATTTTGAATTATTTAATGATCTTTTTTCTGTTATTTTTAACAATTTGTCGTGTACCCCGGTACATGAAAAATTCTTAATTATTGAATTTTTGTAAAATTCAAAAATTACCTATAATTACACTTTGTGAGCATTTTAAAACATTGCTGGTGTACCTGGGTTCATGAGAAACTCCTTAAATTTTGAATTTTTTTAATGATATTTTTTATGCTATTTTTAATAATTTGTCGCGTACCCCGGTACATGAAAATTTCTTAATTTTTCAATTTTTGTAAAATTCAAAAATTACCTATAATTACACTTTGTGATCATTTTAAACATTTCTGGTGTACCTAGGTTCATGAGAAACTCCTTAAATTTTGAATTTTTTAATGATATTTTTCTGTTATTTTTAACAATTTGTCGTGTACCCCGGTACATGAAAATTTCTTAATTTTTCAATTTTTGTAAAATTCAAAAATTACCTATAATTACACTTTGTGATCATTTTAAACATTTCTGGTGTACCTAGGTTCATGAGAAACTCCTTAAATTTTGAATTTTTTAATGATATTTTTCTGTTATTTTTAACAATTTGTCGTGTACCCCGGTACATGAAAAATTCTTAATTTTTGAATTTTTGTAAAATTCAAAAATTACCTATAATTACACTTTGTGATCATTTTAAACATTTCTAGTGTACCTGGGTTCATGAGAAACTCCTTAAATTTTGAATTTTTTAATGATCTTTTTTCTGTTATTTTTAACAATTTGTCGTGTACCTCGGTACATGAAAAATTCTTAATTTTAGAATTTTTGTAAAATTCAAAAATTACCTATAATTACACTTTGTGATCATTTTAAACATTTCTGGTGTACCTGGGTTCATGAGAAACTCCTTAAATTTTGAATTTTTTAATGATCTTTTTTCTGTTATTTTTAACAATTTGTCGTGTACCCCGGTACATGAAAAATTCTTAATTATTGAATTTTTGTAAAATTCAAAAATTACCTATAATTACACTTTGTGAGCATTTTAAAACATTGCTGGTGTACCTGGGTTCATGAGAAACTCTTTAAATTTTGAATTTTTTAATGATATTTTTATGCTATTTTTAATAATTTGTCGTGTACCCCGGTACATGAAAATTTCTTAATTTTTCAATTTTTGTAAAATTCAAAAATTACCTATAATTACACTTTGTGATCATTTTAAACATTTCTGGTGTACCTAGGTTCATGAGAAACTCCTTAAATTTTGAATTTTTTAATGATATTTTTCTGTTATTTTTAACAATTTGTCGTGTACCCTGGTACATGAAAAATTCTTAATTTTTCAATTTTTGTAAAATTCAAAAATAACCTATAATTACACTTTGTGATCATTTTAAACATTTCTGGTTTACCTAGGTTCATGAGAAACTCCTTAAATTTTGAATTTTTTAATGATGTTTTTCTGTTATTTTTAACAATTTGTCGTGTACCCCGGTACATGAAAAATTCTTAATTTTTCAATTTTTGTAAAATTCAAAAATAACCTATAATTACACTTTGTGATCATTTTAAACATGTCTGGTGTACCTAGGTTCACGAGAAACTCCTTAAATTTTGAATTTTTTAATGATATTTTTCTGTTATTTTTAACAATTTGTCGTGTACCCCGGTACATGAAAAATTCTTAGTTTTTCAATTTTTGTGAAATTCAAAAATTACCTATAATTACACTTTGTGATCATTTTAAACATTTCTGGTGTACCTGGGTTCATGAGAAACTCCTTAAATTTTGAATTTTTTAATGATGTTTTTTCTGTTATTTTTAACAATTTATCGTGTACCCCTGTACATGAAAAATTCTTAATTTTTGAATTTTTGTAAAATTCAAAAATTACCTATAATTACACTTTGTGATCATTTTAAAACATTTTTGGTGTACCTGGGTTCATGAGAAACTCCTTAAATTTTGAATTTTTTATGATATTTTTTATGTTATTTTTAACAATTTGTCGTGTACCCCGGTACATGAAAAATTCTTATTTTTTCAATTTTTGTAAAATTCAAAAATTACCTATAATTACACCTTGTGATCATTTTAAAACATTTCTGGTGTACCTGAGTTATGAGAAACTCCTTAAATTTTGAATTTTTTAATGATATTTTTATGCTATTTTTAATAATTTGTCGTGTACCCCGGTACATGAAAATTTCTTAATTTTTCAATTTTTGTAAAATTCAAAAATTACCTATAATTACACTTTGTGATCATTTTAAACATTTCTGGTGTACCTAGGTTCATGAGAAACTTCTTAAATTTTGAATTTTTTAATAATATTTTTTTAACAATTTGTCATGTACCCCGGTACATGAAAAATTCTTAATTTTTGAATTTCTATAAAATTCAAAAATTACCTATAATTACACTTTGTGATCGTTTTAAAACATTTCTGGTGTACCTAGGTTCATGAGAAACTCCTTAAATTTTGAATTTTTAATGATATTTTTATGTTATTTTTAACAATTTGTCGTGTACCCCGGTACATGAAAAATTCTTAATTTTTCAAATTTTGTAAAATTCAAAAATTACCTATAATTACACTTTGTGATCATTTTAAACATTTCTGGTGTACCTAGGTTCATGAGAAACTCCTTAAATTTTGAATTTTTTAATGATATTTTTCTGTTATTTTTAACAATTTGTCGTGTACCCCGGTACATGAAAAATTCTTAGTTTTTCAATTTTTGTAAAATTCAAAAATTACCTATAATTACACTTTGTGATCATTTTAAACATTTCTGGTGTACCCTGGTTCATGAGAAACTCCTTAAATTTTGAATTTTTTAATGATATTTTTCTGTTATTTTTAATAATTTGTCGTGTACACCGGTACATGAAAAATTCTTAATTTTTCAATTTTTGTAAAATTCAAAAATTACCTATAATTACACTTTGTGATCATTTTAAACATTTCTGGTGTACCTGGGTTCATGAGAAACTCCTTAAATTTTGAATTTTTTAATGATGTTTTTTTTCTGTTATTTTTAACAATTTGTCATGTACCCCGGTACGTGAAAAATTCTTAATTTTTGAATTTTTGTAAAATTCAAAAATTACCTATAATTACACTTTGTGATCATTTTAAAACATTTCTGGTGTACCTGGGTTCATGAGAAACTCCTTAAATTTTGAATTTTTTATGATATTTTTTATGTTATTTTTAACAATTTGTCGTGTACCCCGGTACATGAAAAATTCTTATTTTTTCAATTTTTGTAAAATTCAAAAATTACTTATAATTACACTTTGTGATTATTTTAAACATTTCTGGTGTGCATGGTTCATGAGAAACTCCTTAAATTTTGAATTTTTTAATGATAACTTTTTTAACAATTTGTCGTGTACCTCGGTACATGAAAAATTCTTAATTTTTCAATTTTTGTAAAATTCAAAAAGTACCTATAATTACATTTTGTGATCATTTTAAACATTTCTGGTGTACCTAGGTTCATGAGAAACTCCTTAAATTTTGAATTTTTTAATGATGTTTTTTCTGTTATTTTTAACAATTTGTCGTGTACCCCGGTACATGAAAAATTCTTAATTTTTGAATTTTTGTAAAATTCAAAAATTACCTATAATTACACTTTGTGATCATTTTAAACATTTCTAGTGTACCTGGGTTCATGAGAAACTCCTTAAATTTTGAATTTTTTAATGATCTTTTTTCTGTTATTTTTAACAATTTGTCGTGTACCTCGGTACATGAAAAATTCTTAATTTTAGAATTTTTGTAAAATTCAAAATTTACCTATAATTACACTTTGTGATCATTTTAAACATTTCTGGTGTACCTGGGTTCATGAGAAACTCCTTAAATTTTGAATTTTTTAATGATCTTTTTTCTGTTATTTTTAACAATTTGTCGTGTACCCCGGTACATGAAAAATTCTTAATTATTGAATTTTTGTAAAATTCAAAAATTACCTATAATTACACTTTGTGAGCATTTTAAAACATTGCTGGTGTACCTGGGTTCATGAGAAACTCTTTAAATTTTGAATTTTTTAATGATATTTTTATGCTATTTTTAATAATTTGTCGTGTACCCCGGTACATGAAAATTTCTTAATTTTTCAATTTTTGTAAAATTCAAAAATTACCTATAATTACACTTTGTGATCATTTTAAACATTTCTGGTGTACCTAGGTTCATGAGAAACTCCTTAAATTTTGAATTTTTTAATGATATTTTTCTGTTATTTTTAACAATTTGTCGTGTACCCTGGTACATGAAAAATTCTTAATTTTTCAATTTTTGTAAAATTCAAAAATAACCTATAATTACACTTTGTGATCATTTTAAACATTTCTGGTTTACCTAGGTTCATGAGAAACTCCTTAAATTTTGAATTTTTTAATGATGTTTTTCTGTTATTTTTAACAATTTGTCGTGTACCCCGGTACATGAAAAATTCTTAATTTTTCAATTTTTGTAAAATTCAAAAATAACCTATAATTACACTTTGTGATCATTTTAAACATGTCTGGTGTACCTAGGTTCACGAGAAACTCCTTAAATTTTGAATTTTTTAATGATATTTTTCTGTTATTTTTAACAATTTGTCGTGTACCCCGGTACATGAAAAATTCTTAGTTTTTCAATTTTTGTGAAATTCAAAAATTACCTATAATTACACTTTGTGATCATTTTAAACATTTCTGGTGTACCTGGGTTCATGAGAAACTCCTTAAATTTTGAATTTTTTAATGATGTTTTTTCTGTTATTTTTAACAATTTATCGTGTACCCCTGTACATGAAAAATTCTTAATTTTTGAATTTTTGTAAAATTCAAAAATTACCTATAATTACACTTTGTGATCATTTTAAAACATTTTTGGTGTACCTGGGTTCATGAGAAACTCCTTAAATTTTGAATTTTTTATGATATTTTTTATGTTATTTTTAACAATTTGTCGTGTACCCCGGTACATGAAAAATTCTTATTTTTTCAATTTTTGTAAAATTCAAAAATTACCTATAATTACACCTTGTGATCATTTTAAAACATTTCTGGTGTACCTGAGTTATGAGAAACTCCTTAAATTTTGAATTTTTTAATGATATTTTTATGCTATTTTTAATAATTTGTCGTGTACCCCGGTACATGAAAATTTCTTAATTTTTCAATTTTTGTAAAATTCAAAAATTACCTATAATTACACTTTGTGATCATTTTAAACATTTCTGGTGTACCTAGGTTCATGAGAAACTTCTTAAATTTTGAATTTTTTAATAATATTTTTTTAACAATTTGTCATGTACCCCGGTACATGAAAAATTCTTAATTTTTGAATTTCTATAAAATTCAAAAATTACCTATAATTACACTTTGTGATCGTTTTAAAACATTTCTGGTGTACCTAGGTTCATGAGAAACTCCTTAAATTTTGAATTTTTAATGATATTTTTATGTTATTTTTAACAATTTGTCGTGTACCCCGGTACATGAAAAATTCTTAATTTTTCAAATTTTGTAAAATTCAAAAATTACCTATAATTACACTTTGTGATCATTTTAAACATTTCTGGTGTACCTAGGTTCATGAGAAACTCCTTAAATTTTGAATTTTTTAATGATATTTTTCTGTTATTTTTAACAATTTGTCGTGTACCCCGGTACATGAAAAATTCTTAGTTTTTCAATTTTTGTAAAATTCAAAAATTACCTATAATTACACTTTGTGATCATTTTAAACATTTCTGGTGTACCCTGGTTCATGAGAAACTCCTTAAATTTTGAATTTTTTAATGATATTTTTCTGTTATTTTTAATAATTTGTCGTGTACACCGGTACATGAAAAATTCTTAATTTTTCAATTTTTGTAAAATTCAAAAATTACCTATAATTACACTTTGTGATCATTTTAAACATTTCTGGTGTACCTGGGTTCATGAGAAACTCCTTAAATTTTGAATTTTTTAATGATGTTTTTTTTCTGTTATTTTTAACAATTTGTCATGTACCCCGGTACGTGAAAAATTCTTAATTTTTGAATTTTTGTAAAATTCAAAAATTACCTATAATTACACTTTGTGATCATTTTAAAACATTTCTGGTGTACCTGGGTTCATGAGAAACTCCTTAAATTTTGAATTTTTTATGATATTTTTTATGTTATTTTTAACAATTTGTCGTGTACCCCGGTACATGAAAAATTCTTATTTTTTCAATTTTTGTAAAATTCAAAAATTACTTATAATTACACTTTGTGATTATTTTAAACATTTCTGGTGTCCTAGGTTCACGAGAAACTCCTTAAATTTTGAATTTTTTAATGATAACTTTTTTAACAATTTGTCGTGTACCTCGGTACATGAAAAATTCTTAATTTTTCAATTTTTGTAAAATTCAAAAAGTACCTATAATTACATTTTGTGATCATTTTAAACATTTCTGGTGTACCTAGGTTCATGAGAAACTCCTTAAATTTTGAATTTTTTAATGATGTTTTTTCTGTTATTTTTAACAATTTGTCGTGTACCCCGGTACATGAAAAATTCTTAATTTTTGAATTTTTGTAAAATTCAAAAATTACCTATAATTACACTTTGTGATCATTTTAAACATTTCTAGTGTACCTGGGTTCATGAGAAACTCCTTAAATTTTGAATTTTTTAATGATCTTTTTTCTGTTATTTTTAACAATTTGTCGTGTACCTCGGTACATGAAAAATTCTTAATTTTTGAATTTTTGTAAAATTCAAAAATTACCTATAATTACACTTTGTGATCATTTTAAACATTTCTGGTGTACCTGGGTTCATGAGAAACTCCTTAAATTTTGAATTTTTTAATGATCTTTTTTCTGTTATTTTTAACAATTTGTCGTGTACCCCGGTACATGAAAAATTCTTAATTATTGAATTTTTGTAAAATTCAAAAATTACCTATAATTACACTTTGTGAGCATTTTAAAACATTGCTGGTGTACCTGGGTTCATGAGAAACTCTTTAAATTTTGAATTTTTTAATGATATTTTTTATGCTATTTTTAATAATTTGTCGTGTACCCCGGTACATGAAAATTTCTTAATTTTTCAATTTTTCTAAAATTCAAAAATTACCTATAATTACACTTTGTGATCATTTTAAACATTTCTGGTGTACCTAGGTTCATGAGAAACTCCTTAAATTTTGAATTTTTTAATGATATTTTTCTGTTATTTTTAACAATTTGTCGTGTACCCCGGTACATGAAAAATTCTTAATTTTTGAATTTTTGTAAAATTCAAAAATTACCTATAATTACACTTTGTGAGCATTTTAAAACATTGCTGGTGTACCTGGGTTCATGAGAAACTCCTTAAATTTTGAATTTTTTAATGATATTTTTTATGCTATTTTTAATAATTTGTCGCGTACCCCGGTACATGAAAATTTCTTAATTTTTCAATTTTTGTAAAATTCAAAAATTACCTATAATTACACTTTGTGATCATTTTAAACATTTCTGGTGTACCTAGGTTCATGAGAAACTCCTTAAATTTTGAATTTTTTAATGATATTTTTCTGTTATTTTTAACAATTTGTCGTGTACCCTGGTACATGAAAAATTCTTAATTTTTCAATTTTTGTAAAATTCAAAAATAACCTATAATTACACTTTGTGATCATTTTAAACATTTCTGGTTTACCTAGGTTCATGAGAAACTCCTTAAATTTTGAATTTTTTAATGATATTTTTCTGTTATTTTTAACAATTTGTCGTGTACCCCGGTACATGAAAAATTCTTAATTTTTCAATTTTTGTAAAATTCAAAAATAACCTATAATTACACTTTGTGATCATTTTAAACATTTCTGGTGTACCTAGGTTCACGAGAAACTCCTTAAATTTTGAATTTTTTAATGATATTTTTCTGTTATTTTTAACAATTTGTCGTGTACCCCGGTACATGAAAAATTCTTAGTTTTTCAATTTTTGTGAAATTCAAAAATTACCTATAATTACACTTTGTGATCATTTTAAACATTTCTGGTGTACCTGGGTTCATGAGAAACTCCTTAAATTTTGAATTTTTTAATGATGTTTTTTCTGTTATTTTTAACAATTTATCGTGTACCCCTGTACATGAAAAATTCTTAATTTTTGAATTTTTGTAAAATTCAAAAATTACCTATAATTACACTTTGTGATCATTTTAAACATTTCTAGTGTACCTGGGTTCATGAGAAACTCCTTTAATTTTGAATTTTTTAATGATCTTTTTTCTGTTATTTTTAACAATTTGTCGTGTACCCCGGTACATGAAAAATTCTTAGTTTTTCAATTTTTGTGAAATTCAAAAATTACCTATAATTACACTTTGTGATCATTTTAAACATTTCTGGTGTACCTGGGTTCATGAGAAACTCCTTAAATTTTGAATTTTTTAATGATGTTTTTTCTGTTATTTTTAACAATTCATCGTGTACCCCTGTACATGAAAAATTCTTAATTTTTGAATTTTTGTAAAATTTAAAAATTACCTATAATTACACTTTGTGATCATTTTAAACATTTCTAGTGTACCTGGGTTCATGAGAAACTCCTTTAATTTTGAATTTTTTAATGATCTTTTTTCTGTTATTTTTAACAATTTGTCGTGTACCCCGGTACATGAAAAATTCTTAATTATTGAATTTTTGTAAAATTCAAAAATTACCTATAATTACACTTTGTGAGCATTTTAAAACATTGCTGGTGTACCTGGGTTCATGAGAAACTCCTTAAATTTTGAATTTTTTAATGATATTTTTTATGCTATTTTTAATAATTTGTCGTGTACCCCGGTACATGAAAATTTCTTAATTTTTCAATTTTTGTAAAATTCAAAAATTACCTATAATTACACTTTGTGATCATTTTAAACATTTCTGGTGTACCTAGGTTCATGAGAAACTCCTTAAATTTTGAATTTTTTAATGATATTTTTCTGTTATTTTTAACAATTTGTCGTGTACCCTGGTACATGAAAAATTCTTAATTTTTCAATTTTTGTAAAATTCAAAAATAACCTATAATTACACTTTGTGATCATTTTAAACATTTCTGGTGTACCTGGGTTCATGAGAAACTCCTTAAATTTTGAATTTTTAATGATGTTTTCTCTGTTATTTTTAACAATTTATCGTGTACCCCTGTACATGAAAAATTCTTAATTTTTGAATTTTTGTAAAATTCAAAAATTACCTATAATTACACTTTGTGATCATTTTAAACATTTCTAGTGTACCTGGGTTCATGAGAAACTCCTTTAATTTTGAATTTTTTAATGATCTTTTTTCTGTTATTTTTAACAATTTGTCGTGTACCCCGGTACATGAAAAATTCTTAATTTTTGAAATTTTGTAAAATTCAAAAATTACCTATAATTACACTTTGTGATCATTTTAAACATTTCTGGTGTACCTGGGTTCATGAGAAACTCCTTAAATTTTGAATTATTTAATGATCTTTTTTCTGTTATTTTTAACAATTTGTCGTGTACCCCGGTACATGAAAAATTCTTAATTATTGAATTTTTGTAAAATTCAAAAATTACCTATAATTACACTTTGTGAGCATTTTAAAACATTGCTGGTGTACCTGGGTTCATGAGAAACTCCTTAAATTTTGAATTTTTTAATGATATTTTTATGCTATTTTTAATAATTTGTCGCGTACCCCGGTACATGAAAATTTCTTAATTTTTCAATTTTTGTAAAATTCAAAAATTACCTATAATTACACTTTGTGATCATTTTAAACATTTCTGGTGTACCTAGGTTCATGAGAAACTCCTTAAATTTTGAAATTTTTAATGATATTTTTCTGTTATTTTTAACAATTTGTCGTGTACCCCGGTACATGAAAATTTCTTAATTTTTCAATTTTTGTAAAATTCAAAAATTACCTATAATTACACTTTGTGATCATTTTAAACATTTCTGGTGTACCTAGGTTCATGAGAAACTCCTTAAATTTTGAATTTTTTAATGATATTTTTCTGTTATTTTTAACAATTTGTCGTGTACCCCGGTACATGAAAAATTCTTAATTTTTGAATTTTTGTAAAATTCAAAAATTACCTATAATTACACTTTGTGATCATTTTAAACATTTCTAGTGTACCTGGGTTCATGAGAAACTCCTTAAATTTTGAATTTTTTAATGATCTTTTTTCTGTTATTTTTAACAATTTGTCGTGTACCTCGGTACATGAAAAATTCTTAATTTTTGAATTTTTGTAAAATTCAAAAATTACCTATAATTACACTTTGTGATCATTTTAAACATTTCTGGTGTACCTGGGTTCATGAGAAACTCCTTAAATTTTGAATTTTTTAATGATCTTTTTTCTGTTATTTTTAACAATTTGTCGTGTACCCTGGTACATGAAAAATTCTTAATTATTGAATTTTTGTAAAATTCAAAAATTACCTATAATTACACTTTGTGAGCATTTTAAAACATTGCTGGTGTACCTGGGTTCATGAGAAACTCTTTAAATTTTGAATTTTTTAATGATATTTTTTATGCTATTTTTAATAATTTGTCGTGTACCCCGGTACATGAAAATTTCTTAATTTTTCAATTTTTGTAAAATTCAAAAATTACCTATAATTACACTTTGTGATCATTTTAAACATTTCTGGTGTACCTAGGTTCATGAGAAACTCCTTAAATTTTGAATTTTTTAATGATATTTTTCTGTTATTTTTAACAATTTGTCGTGTACCCTGGTACATGAAAAATTCTTAATTTTTCAATTTTTGTAAAATTCAAAAATAACCTATAATTACACTTTGTGATCATTTTAAACATTTCTGGTTTACCTAGGTTCATGAGAAACTCCTTAAATTTTGAATTTTTTAATGATGTTTTTCTGTTATTTTTAACAATTTGTCGTGTACCCCGGTACATGAAAAATTCTTAATTTTTCAATTTTTGTAAAATTCAAAAATAACCTATAATTACACTTTGTGATCATTTTAAACATGTCTGGTGTACCTAGGTTCACGAGAAACTCCTTAAATTTTGAATTTTTTAATGATATTTTTCTGTTATTTTTAACAATTTGTCGTGTACCCCGGTACATGAAAAATTCTTAGTTTTTCAATTTTTGTGAAATTCAAAAATTACCTATAATTACACTTTGTGATCATTTTAAACATTTCTGGTGTACCTGGGTTCATGAGAAACTCCTTAAATTTTGAATTTTTTAATGATGTTTTTTCTGTTATTTTTAACAATTTATCGTGTACCCCTGTACATGAAAAATTCTTAATTTTTGAATTTTTGTAAAATTCAAAAATTACCTATAATTACACTTTGTGATCATTTTAAAACATTTTTGGTGTACCTGGGTTCATGAGAAACTCCTTAAATTTTGAATTTTTTATGATATTTTTTATGTTATTTTTAACAATTTGTCGTGTACCCCGGTACATGAAAAATTCTTATTTTTTCAATTTTTGTAAAATTCAAAAATTACCTATAATTACACCTTGTGATCATTTTAAAACATTTCTGGTGTACCTGAGTTATGAGAAACTCCTTAAATTTTGAATTTTTTAATGATATTTTTATGCTATTTTTAATAATTTGTCGTGTACCCCGGTACATGAAAATTTCTTAATTTTTCAATTTTTGTAAAATTCAAAAATTACCTATAATTACACTTTGTGATCATTTTAAACATTTCTGGTGTACCTAGGTTCATGAGAAACTTCTTAAATTTTGAATTTTTTAATAATATTTTTTTAACAATTTGTCATGTACCCCGGTACATGAAAAATTCTTAATTTTTGAATTTCTATAAAATTCAAAAATTACCTATAATTACACTTTGTGATTGTTTTAAAACATTTCTGGTGTACCTAGGTTCATGAGAAACTCCTTAAATTTTGAATTTTTAATGATATTTTTATGTTATTTTTAACAATTTGTCGTGTACCCCGGTACATGAAAAATTCTTAGTTTTTCAAATTTTGTAAAATTCAAAAATTACCTATAATTACACTTTGTGATCATTTTAAACATTTCTGGTGTACCTAGGTTCATGAGAAACTCCTTAAATTTTGAATTTTTTAATGATATTTTTCTGTTATTTTTAACAATTTGTCGTGTACCCCGGTACATGAAAAATTCTTAGTTTTTCAATTTTTGTAAAATTCAAAAATTACCTATAATTACACTTTGTGATCATTTTAAACATTTCTGGTGTACCCAGGTTCATGAGAAACTCCTTAAATTTTGAATTTTTTAATGATATTTTTCTGTTATTTTTAATAATTTGTCGTGTACACCGGTACATGAAAAATTCTTAATTTTTCAATTTTTGTAAAATTCAAAAATTACCTATAATTACACTTTGTGATCATTTTAAACATTTCTGGTGTACCTGGGTTCATGAGAAACTCCTTAAATTTTGAATTTTTTAATGATGTTTTTTTTCTGTTATTTTTAACAATTTGTCATGTACCCCGGTACGTGAAAAATTCTTAATTTTTGAATTTTTGTAAAATTCAAAAATTACCTATAATTACACTTTGTGATCATTTTAAAACATTTCTGGTGTACCTGGGTTCATGAGAAACTCCTTAAATTTTGAATTTTTTATGATATTTTTTATGTTATTTTTAACAATTTGTCGTGTACCCCGGTACATGAAAAATTCTTATTTTTTCAATTTTTGTAAAATTCAAAAATTACTTATAATTACACTTTGTGATTATTTTAAACATTTCTGGTGTGCCTAGGTTCATGAGAAACTCCTTAAATTTTGAATTTTTTAATGATAACTTTTTTAACAATTTGTCGTGTACCTCGGTACATGAAAAATTCTTAATTTTTCAATTTTTATAAAATTCAAAAAGTACCTATAATTACATTTTGTGATCATTTTAAACATTTCTGGTGTACCTAGGTTCATGAGAAACTCCTTAAATTTTGAATTTTTTAATGATGTTTTTTTTGTTATTTTTAACAATTTGTCGTGTACCCCGGTACATGAAAAATTCTTAATTTTTGAATTTTTGTAAAATTCAAAAATTACCTATAATTACACTTTGTGATCATTTTAAACATTTTTGATGTACCTAGGTTCATGAGAAACTCCTTAAATTTTGAATTTTTTAATGATATTTTTTCTGTTATTTTTAACAATTTGTCGTGTACCCCGGTACATGAAAAATTCTTAATTTTTAAATTTTTGTAAAATTCAAAAATTACCTATAATTACACTTTGTGATCATTTTAAACATTTCTGGTGTACCTGGGTTTATGAGAAACTCCTTAAATTTTGAATTTCTTAATGATGTTTTTTCTGTTATTTTTAACAATTTGTCGTGTACCCCGGTACATGAAAAATTCTTAATTTTTCAATTTTTGTAAAATTCAAAAATTACCTATAATTACATTTTGTGATAATTTTAAATATTTCTGGTGTACCTAGGTTCATGAGAAACTCCTTAAATTTTGAATTTTTTAATGATGTTTTTTTTGTTATTTTTAACAATTTGTCGTGTACCCCGGTACATGAAAAATTCTTAATTTTTCAATTTTTGTAAAATTCAAAAATTACTTATAATTACACTTTGTGATCATTTTAAACATTTCTGGTGTACCTGGGTTCATGAGAAACTCCTTAAATTTTGAATTTTTTAATGATTTTTTTTTGTTATTTTTAACAATTTGTCGTGTACCTCGGTACATGAAAAATTCTTAATTTTTCAATTTTTGTAAAATTCAAAAAGTACCTATAATTACATTTTGTGATCATTTTAAACATTTCTGGTGTACCTAGGTTCATGAGAAACTCCTTAAATTTTGAATTTTTTAATGATGTTTTTTCTGTTATTTTTAACAATTTGTCGTGTACCCCGGTACATGAAAAATTCTTAATTTTTGAATTTTTGTAAAATTCAAAAATTACCTATAATTACACTTTGTGATCATTTTAAACATTTTTGATGTACCTAGGTTCATGAGAAACTCCTTAAATTTTGAATTTTTTAATGATATTTTTTCTGTTATTTTTAACAATTTGTCGTGTACCCCGGTACATGAAAAATTCTTAATTTTTCAATTTTTGTAAAATTCAAAAATTACCTATAATTACACTTTGTGATCATTTTAAACATTTCTGGTGTACCTGGGTTTATGAGAAACTCCTTAAATTTTGAATTTCTTAATGATGTTTTTTCTGTTATTTTTAACAATTTGTCGTGTACCCCGGTACATGAAAAATTCTTAATTTTTCAATTTTTGTAAAATTCAAAAATTACCTATAATTACATTTTGTGATAATTTTAAATATTTCTGGTGTACCTAGGTTCATGAGAAACTCCTTAAATTTTGAATTTTTTAATGATGTTTTTTTTGTTATTTTTAACAATTTGTCGTGTACCCCGGTACATGAAAAATTCTTAATTTTTCAATTTTTGTAAAATTCAAAAATTACTTATAATTACACTTTGTGATCATTTTAAACATTTCTGGTGTACCTGGGTTCATGAGAAACTCCTTAAATTTTGAATTTTTTAATGATTTTTTTTTGTTATTTTTAACAATTTGTCGTGTACCTCGGTACATGAAAAATTCTTAATTTTTCAATTTTTGTAAAATTCAAAAAGTACCTATAATTACATTTTGTGATCATTTTAAACATTTCTGGTGTACCTAGGTTCATGAGAAACTCCTTAAATTTTGAATTTTTTAATGATGTTTTTTCTGTTATTTTTAACAATTTGTCGTGTACCCCGGTACATGAAAAATTCTTAATTTTTGAATTTTTGTAAAATTCAAAAATTACCTATAATTACACTTTGTGATCATTTTAAACATTTTTGATGTACCTAGGTTCATGAGAAACTCCTTAAATTTTGAATTTTTTAATGATATTTTTTCTGTTATTTTTAACAATTTGTCGTGTACCCTGGTACATGAAAAATTCTTAATTTTTAAATTTTTGTAAAATTCAAAAATTACCTATAATTACACTTTGTGATCATTTTAAACATTTCTGGTGTACCTGGGTTTATGAGAAACTCCTTAAATTTTGAATTTCTTAATGATGTTTTTTCTGTTATTTTTAACAATTTGTCGTGTACCCCGGTACATGAAAAATTCTTAATTTTTCAATTTTTGTAAAATTCAAAAATTACCTATAATTACATTTTGTGATAATTTTAAATATTTCTGGTGTACCTAGGTTCATGAGAAACTCCTTAAATTTTGAATTTTTTAATGATGTTTTTTCTATTATTTTTAACAATTTGTCGTGTACCCCGGTACATGAAAAATTCTTAATTTTTCAATTTTTGTAAAATTCAAAAATTACTTATAATTACACTTTGTGATCATTTTAAACATTTCTGGTGTACCTGGGTTCATGAGAAACTCCTTAAATTTTGAATTTTTTAATGATATTTTTTTTGTTATTTTTAACAATTTGTCGTGTACCCCGGTACATGAAAAATTCTTAATTTTTGAATTTTTGTAAAATTCAAAAATTACCTATAATTACACTTTGTGATCATTTTAAACATTTCTGGTGTACCTGGGTTCATGAGAAACTCCTTAAATTTTGAATTTTTTAATGATGTTTTTTCTGTTATTTTTAACAATTTGTCGTGTACCCCGGTACATGAAAAATTCTTAATTTTTGAATTTTTGTAAAATTCAAAAATTACCTATAATTACACTTTGTGATCATTTTAAACATTTTTGATGTACCTAGGTTCATGAGAAACTCCTTAAATTTTGAATTTTTTAATGATGTTTTTTCTATTATTTTTAACAATTTGTCGTGTACCCCGGTACATGAAAAATTCTTAATTTTTAAATTTTTGTAAAATTCAAAAATTACCTATAATTACACTTTGTGATCATTTTAAACATTTCTGGTGTACCTGGGTTTATGAGAAACTCCTTAAATTTTGAATTTCTTAATGATGTTTTTTCTGTTATTTTTAACAATTTGTCGTGTACCCCGGTACATGAAAAATTCTTAATTTTTCAATTTTTGTAAAATTCAAAAATTACCTATAATTACATTTTGTGATAATTTTAAATATTTCTGGTGTACCTAGGTTCATGAGAAACTCCTTAAATTTTGAATTTTTTAATGATGTTTTTTTTGTTATTTTTAACAATTTGTCGTGTACCCCGGTACATGAAAAATTCTTAATTTTTCAATTTTTGTAAAATTCAAAAATTACTTATAATTACACTTTGTGATCATTTTAAACATTTCTGGTGTACCTGGGTTCATGAGAAACTTCTTAAATTTTGAATTTTTTAATGATTTTTTTTTGTTATTTTTAACAATTTGTCGTGTACCTCGGTACATGAAAAATTCTTAATTTTTCAATTTTTGTAAAATTCAAAAAGTACCTATAATTACATTTTGTGATCATTTTAAACATTTCTGGTGTACCTAGGTTCATGAGAAACTCCTTAAATTTTGAATTTTTTAATGATGTTTTTTCTGTTATTTTTAACAATTTGTCGTGTACCCCGGTACATGAAAAATTCTTAATTTTTCAATTTTTGTAAAATTCAAAAAGTACCTATAATTACATTTTGTGATCATTTTAAACATTTCTGGTGTACCTAGGTTCATGAGAAACTCCTTAAATTTTGAATTTTTTAATGATGTTTTTTCTGTTATTTTTAACAATTTGTCGTGTACCCCGGTACATGAAAAATTCTTAATTTTTGAATTTTTGTAAAATTCAAAAATTACCTATAATTACACTTTGTGATCATTTTAAACATTTTTGATGTACCTAGGTTCATGAGAAACTCCTTAAATTTTGAATTTTTTAATGATATTTTTTCTGTTATTTTTAACAATTTGTCGTGTACCCTGGTACATGAAAAATTCTTAATTTTTAAATTTTTGTAAAATTCAAAAATTACCTATAATTACACTTTGTGATCATTTTAAACATTTCTGGTGTACCTGGGTTTATGAGAAACTCCTTAAATTTTGAATTTCTTAATGATGTTTTTTCTGTTATTTTTAACAATTTGTCGTGTACCCCGGTACATGAAAAATTCTTAATTTTTCAATTTTTGTAAAATTCAAAAATTACCTATAATTACATTTTGTGATAATTTTAAATATTTCTGGTGTACCTAGGTTCATGAGAAACTCCTTAAATTTTGAATTTTTTAATGATGTTTTTTCTATTATTTTTAACAATTTGTCGTGTACCCCGGTACATGAAAAATTCTTAATTTTTCAATTTTTGTAAAATTCAAAAATTACTTATAATTACACTTTGTGATCATTTTAAACATTTCTGGTGTACCTGGGTTCATGAGAAACTCCTTAAATTTTGAATTTTTTAATGATATTTTTTTTGTTATTTTTAACAATTTGTCGTGTACCCCGGTACATGAAAAATTCTTAATTTTTGAATTTTTGTAAAATTCAAAAATTACCTATAATTACACTTTGTGATCATTTTAAACATTTCTGGTGTACCTGGGTTCATGAGAAACTCCTTAAATTTTGAATTTTTTAATGATGTTTTTTCTGTTATTTTTAACAATTTGTCGTGTACCCCGGTACATGAAAAATTCTTAATTTTTGAATTTTTGTAAAATTCAAAAATTACCTATAATTACACTTTGTGATCATTTTAAACATTTTTGATGTACCTAGGTTCATGAGAAACTCCTTAAATTTTGAATTTTTTAATGATGTTTTTTCTATTATTTTTAACAATTTGTCGTGTACCCCGGTACATGAAAAATTCTTAATTTTTAAATTTTTGTAAAATTCAAAAATTACCTATAATTACACTTTGTGATCATTTTAAACATTTCTGGTGTACCTGGGTTTATGAGAAACTCCTTAAATTTTGAATTTCTTAATGATGTTTTTTCTGTTATTTTTAACAATTTGTCGTGTACCCCGGTACATGAAAAATTCTTAATTTTTCAATTTTTGTAAAATTCAAAAATTACCTATAATTACATTTTGTGATAATTTTAAATATTTCTGGTGTACCTAGGTTCATGAGAAACTCCTTAAATTTTGAATTTTTTAAT
The DNA here is from genome assembly GCA_023525715.1 of Cichorium intybus. Taxonomy (NCBI): domain Eukaryota; kingdom Viridiplantae; phylum Streptophyta; class Magnoliopsida; order Asterales; family Asteraceae; genus Cichorium; species Cichorium intybus. Next base: position 119,220,235 of record CM042015.1, read on the forward strand.
GATGTTTTTTTTGTTATTTTTAACAATTTGTCGTGTACCCCGGTACATGAAAAATTCTTAATTTTTCAATTTTTGTAAAATTCAAAAATTACTTATAATTACACTTTGTGATCATTTTAAACATTTCTGGTGTACCTGGGTTCATGAGAAACTTCTTAAATTTTGAATTTTTTAATGATTTTTTTTTGTTATTTTTAACAATTTGTCGTGTACCTCGGTACATGAAAAATTCTTAATTTTTCAATTTTTGTAAAATTCAAAAAGTACCTATAATTACATTTTGTGATCATTTTAAACATTTCTGGTGTACCTAGGTTCATGAGAAACTCCTTAAATTTTGAATTTTTTAATGATGTTTTTTCTGTTATTTTTAACAATTTGTCGTGTACCCCGGTACATGAAAAATTCTTAATTTTTGAATTTTTGTAAAATTCAAAAATTACCTATAATTACACTTTGTGATCATTTTAAACATTTTTGATGTACCTAGGTTCATGAGAAACTCCTTAAATTTTGAATTTTTTAATGATATTTTTTCTGTTATTTTTAACAATTTGTCGTGTACCCTGGTACATGAAAAATTCTTAATTTTTAAATTTTTGTAAAATTCAAAAATTACCTATAATTACACTTTGTGATCATTTTAAACATTTCTGGTGTACCTGGGTTTATGAGAAACTCCTTAAATTTTGAATTTCTTAATGATGTTTTTTCTGTTATTTTTAACAATTTGTCGTGTACCCCGGTACATGAAAAATTCTTAATTTTTCAATTTTTGTAAAATTCAAAAATTACCTATAATTACATTTTGTGATAATTTTAAATATTTCTGGTGTACCTAGGTTCATGAGAAACTCCTTAAATTTTGAATTTTTTAATGATGTTTTTTTTGTTATTTTTAACAATTTGTCGTGTACCCCGGTACATGAAAAATTCTTAATTTTTCAATTTTTGTAAAATTCAAAAATTACTTATAATTACACTTTGTGATCATTTTAAACATTTCTGGTGTACCTGGGTTCATGAGAAACTTCTTAAATTTTGAATTTTTTAATGATTTTTTTTTGTTATTTTTAACAATTTGTCGTGTACCTCGGTACATGAAAAATTCTTAATTTTTCAATTTTTGTAAAATTCAAAAAGTACCTATAATTACATTTTGTGATCATTTTAAACATTTCTGGTGTACCTAGGTTCATGAGAAACTCCTTAAATTTTGAATTTTTTAATGATGTTTTTTCTGTTATTTTTAACAATTTGTCGTGTACCCCGGTACATGAAAAATTCTTAATTTTTGAATTTTTGTAAAATTCAAAAATTACCTATAATTACACTTTGTGATCATTTTAAACATTTTTGATGTACCTAGGTTCATGAGAAACTCCTTAAATTTTGAATTTTTTAATGATATTTTTTCTGTTATTTTTAACAATTTGTCGTGTACCCTGGTACATGAAAAATTCTTAATTTTTAAATTTTTGTAAAATTCAAAAATTACCTATAATTACACTTTGTGATCATTTTAAACATTTCTGGTGTACCTGGGTTTATGAGAAACTCCTTAAATTTTGAATTTCTTAATGATGTTTTTTCTGTTATTTTTAACAATTTGTCGTGTACCCCGGTACATGAAAAATTCTTAATTTTTCAATTTTTGTAAAATTCAAAAATTACCTATAATTACATTTTGTGATAATTTTAAATATTTCTGGTGTACCTAGGTTCATGAGAAACTCCTTAAATTTTGAATTTTTTAATGATGTTTTTTCTATTATTTTTAACAATTTGTCGTGTACCCCGGTACATGAAAAATTCTTAATTTTTCAATTTTTGTAAAATTCAAAAATTACTTATAATTACACTTTGTGATCATTTTAAACATTTCTGGTGTACCTGGGTTCATGAGAAACTCCTTAAATTTTGAATTTTTTAATGATATTTTTTTGTTATTTTTAACAATTTGTCGTGTACCCCGGTACATGAAAAATTCTTAATTTTTGAATTTTTGTAAAATTCAAAAATTACCTATAATTACACTTTGTGATCATTTTAAACATTTCTGGTGTACCTGGGTTCATGAGAAACTCCTTAAATTTTGAATTTTTTAATGATGTTTTTTCTGTTATTTTTAACAATTTGTCGTGTACCCCGGTACATGAAAAATTCTTAATTTTTCAATTTTTGTAAAATTCAAAAATTACCTATAATTACACTTTGTGATAATTTTAAATATTTCTGGTGTACCTAGGTTCATGAGAAACTCCTTAAATTTTGAATTTTTTAATGATGTTTTTTCTATTATTTTTAACAATTTGTCGTGTACCCCGGTACATGAAAAATTCTTAATTTTTCAATTTTTGTAAAATTCAAAAATTACTTATAATTACACTTTGTGATCATTTTAAACATTTCTGGTGTACCTGGGTTCATGAGAAACTCCTTAAATTTTGAATTTTTTAATGATATTTTTTTTGTTATTTTTAACAATTTGTCGTGTACCCCGGTACATGAAAAATTCTTAATTTTTGAATTTTTGTAAAATTCAAAAATTACCTATAATTACACTTTGTGATCATTTTAAACATTTCTGGTGTACCTCGGTTCATGAGAAACTCCTTAAATTTTGAATTTTTTAATGATGTTTTTTCTGTTATTTTTAACAATTTGTCGTGTACCCCGGTACATGAAAAATTCTTAATTTTTCAATTTTTGTAAAATTCAAAAATTACCTATAATTACACTTTGTGATAATTTTAAATATTTCTGGTGTACCTAGGTTCATGAGAAACTCCTTAAATTTTGAATTTTTTAATGATGTTTTTTCTATTATTTTTAACAATTTGTCGTGTACCCAGGTACATGAAAAATTCTTAATTTTTCAATTTTTGTAAAATTCAAAAATTACTTATAATTACAATTTGTGATCATTTTAAACATTTCTGGTGTACCTGGGTTCATGAGAAACTCCTTAAATTTTGAATTTTTTAATGATATTTTTTTTGTTATTTTTAACAATTTGTCGTGTACCCCGGTACATGAAAAATTCTTAATTTTTGAATTTTTGTAAAATTCAAAAATTACCTATAATTCCACTTTGTGATCATTTTAAACATTTCTGGTGTATCTGGGTTCATGAGAAACTCCTTAAATTTTGAATTTTTTAATGATGTTTTTTCTATTATTTTTAACAATTTGTCGTGTACCCCGGTACATGAAAAATTCTTAATTTTTCATTTTTGTAAATTCAAAAATTACTTATAATTACACTTTGTGATCATTTTAAACATTTCTGGTGTACCTGGGTTCATGAGAAACTCCTTAAATTTTGAATTTTTTAATGATATTTTTTTTGTTATTTTTAACAATTTGTCGTGTACCCCGGGTACATGAAAAATTCTTAATTTTTGAATTTTTGTAAAATTCAAAAATTACCTATAATTACACTTTGTGATCATTTTAAACATTTCTGGTGTACCTGGGTTCATGAGAAACTCCTTAAATTTTGAATTTTTTAATGATGTTTTTTCTGTTATTTTTAACAATTTGTCGTGTACCCCGGTACATGAAAAATTCTTAATTTTTCAATTTTTGTAAAATTCAAAAATTACCTATAATTACACTTTGTGATAATTTTAAATATTTCTGGTGTACCTAGGTTCATGAGAAACTCCTTAAATTTTGAATTTTTTAATGATGTTTTTTCTATTATTTTTAACAATTTGTCGTGTACCCCGGTACATGAAAAATTCTTAATTTTTCAATTTTTGTAAAATTCAAAAATTACTTATAATTACACTTTGTGATCATTTTAAACATTTCTGGTGTACCTGGGTTCATGAGAAACTCCTTAAATTTTGAATTTTTTAATGATATTTTTTTTGTTATTTTTAACAATTTGTCGTGTACCCCGGTACATGAAAAATTCTTAATTTTTGAATTTTTGTAAAATTCAAAAATTACCTATAATTCCACTTTGTGATCATTTTAAACATTTCTGGTGTACCTGGGTTCATGAGAAACTCCTTAAATTTTGAATTTTTTAATGACTTTTTTTTGTTAGTTTTAACAATTTGTCGTGTACTTCGGTACATGAAAAATTCTTAATTTTTCAATTTTTGTAAAATTCAAAAAGTACCTATAATTACATTTTGTGATTATTTTAAACATTTCTGGTGTACCTAGGTTCATGAGAAACTCCTTAAATTTTGAATTTTTTAATGATGTTTTTTCTTTTATTTTTAACAATTTGTCGTGTACCCCGGTACATGAAAAATTCTTAATTTTTGAATTTTTGTAAAATTCAAAAATTACCTATAATTACACTTTGTGATCATTTTAAACATTTTTGATGTACCTAGGTTCATGAGAAACTCCTTAAATTTTGAATTTTTTAATGATATTTTTTCTGTTATTTTTAACAATTTGTCGTGTACCCCAGTACATGAAAAATTCTTAATTTTTCAATTTTTGTAAAATTCAAAAATTACCTATAATTACACTTTGTGATCATTTTAAACATTTCTGGTGTACCTGGGTTCATGAGAAACTCCTTAAATTTTGAATTTTTTAATGATATTTTTTTTGTTATTTTTAACAATTTGTCGTGTACCCCGGTACATGAAAAATTCTTAATTTTTGAATTTTTGTGAAATTCAAAAATTACCTATAATTACACTTTGTGATCATTTTAAACATTTCTGGTGTACCTGGGTTTATGAGAAACTCCTTAAATTTTGAATTTCTTAATGATGTTTTTTCTGTTATTTTTAACAATTTTTCGTGTACCCCGGTACATGAAAAATTCTTAATTTTTCAATTTTTGTAAAATTCAAAAATTACCTATAATTACATTTTGTGATAATTTTAAATATTTCTGGTGTACCTAGGTTCATGAGAAACTCCTTAAATTTTGAATTTTTTAATGATGTTTTTTCTATTATTTTTAACAATTTGTTGTGTACCCCGGTACATGAAAAATTCTTAATTTTTCAATTTTTGTAAAATTCAAAAATTACTTATAATTACACTTTGTGATCATTTTAAACATTTCTGGTGTACCTGGGTTCATGAGAAACTCCTTAAATTTTGAATTTTTTAATGATATTTTTTTGTTATTTTTAACAATTTGTCGTGTACCCCGGTACATGAAAAATTCTTAATTTTTGAATTTTTGTAAAATTCAAAAATTACTTATAATTACACTTTGTGATCATTTTAAACATTTCTGGTGTACCTGGGTTTATGAGAAACTCCTTAAATTTTGAATTTCTTAATGATGTTTTTTCTGTTATTTTTAACAATTTTTCGTGTACCCCGGTACATGAAAAATTCTTAATTTTTCAATTTTTGTAAAATTCAAAAATTACCTATAATTACATTTTGTGATAATTTTAAATATTTCTGGTGTACCTAGGTTCATGAGAAACTCCTTAAATTTTGAATTTTTTAATGATGTTTTTTCTATTATTTTTAACAATTTGTCGTGTACCCCGGTACATGAAAAATTCTTAATTTTTCAATTTTTGTAAAATTCAAAAATTACTTATAATTACACTTTGTGATCATTTTAAACATTTCTGGTGTACCTGGGTTCATGAGAAACTCCTTAAATTTTGAATTTTTTAATGATATTTTTTTGTTATTTTTAACAATTTGTCGTGTACCCCGGTACATGAAAAATTCTTAATTTTTGAATTTTTGTAAAATTCAAAAATTACCTATAATTACACTTTGTGATCATTTTTAAACATTTCTGGTGTACCTGGGTTCATGAGAAACTCCTTAAATTTTGAATTTTTTAATGATGTTTTTTCTGTTATTTTTAACAATTTGTCGTGTACCCCGGTACATGAAAAATTCTTAATTTTTCAATTTTTGTAAAATTCAAAAATTACCTATAATTACACTTTGTGATAATTTTAAATATTTCTGGTGTACCTAGGTTCATGAGAAACTCCTTAAATTTTGAATTTTTTAATGATGTTTTTTCTATTATTTTTAACAATTTGTCGTGTACCCCGGTACATGAAAAATTCTTAATTTTTCAATTTTTGTAAAATTCAAAAATTACTTATAATTACACTTTGTGATCATTTTAAACATTTCTGGTGTACCTGGGTTCATGAGAAACTCCTTAAATTTTGAATTTTTTAATGATATTTTTTTTGTTATTTTTAACAATTTGTCGTGTACCCCGGTACATGAAAAATTCTTAATTTTTGAATTTTTGTAAAATTCAAAAATTACCTATAATTCCACTTTGTGATCATTTTAAACATTTCTGGTGTACCTGGGTTCATGAGAAACTCCTTAAATTTTGAATTTTTTAATGATGTTTTTTCTATTATTTTTAACAATTTGTCGTGTACCCCGGTACATGAAAAATTCTTAATTTTTCAATTTTTGTAAAATTCAAAAATTACTTATAATTACACTTTGTGATCATTTTAAACATTTCTGGTGTACCTGGGTTCATGAGAAACTCCTTAAATTTTGAATTTTTTAATGATATTTTTTTTGTTATTTTTAACAATTTGTCGTGTACCCCGGTACATGAAAAATTCTTAATTTTTGAATTTTTGTAAAATTCAAAAATTACCTATAATTACACTTTGTGATCATTTTAAACATTTCTGGTGTACCTGGGTTCATGAGAAACTCCTTAAATTTTGAATTTTTTAATGATGTTTTTTCTGTTATTTTTAACAATTTGTCGTGTACCCCGGTACATGAAAAATTCTTAATTTTTCAATTTTTGTAAAATTCAAAATTTACCTATAATTACACTTTGTGATAATTTTAAATATTTCTGGTGTACCTAGGTTCATGAGAAACTCCTTAAATTTTGAATTTTTTAATGATGTTTTTTCTATTATTTTTAACAATTTGTCGTGTACCCCGGTACATGAAAAATTCTTAATTTTTCAATTTTTGTAAAATTTAAAAATTACTTATAATTACACTTTGTGATCATTTTAAACATTTCTGGTGTACCTGGGTTCATGAGAAACTCCTTAAATTTTGAATTTTTTAATGATATTTTTTTTGTTATTTTTAACAATTTGTCGTGTACCCCGGTACATGAAAAATTCTTAATTTTTGAAGTTTTGTAAAATTCAAAAATTACCTATAATTCCACTTTGTGATCATTTTAAACATTTCTGGTGTACCTGAGTTCATGAGAAACTCCTTAAATTTTGAATTTTTTAATGACTTTTTTTTGTTATTTTTAACAATTTGTCGTGTACTTCGGTACATGAAAAATTCTTAATTTTTCAATTTTTGTAAAATTCAAAAAGTACCTATAATTACATTTTGTGATTATTTTAAACATTTCTGGTGTACCTAGGTTCATGAGAAACTCCTTAAATTTTGAATTTTTTAATGATGTTTTTTCTGTTATTTTTAACAATTTGTCGTGTACCCCGGTACATGAAAAATTCTTAATTTTTGAATTTTTGTAAAATTCAAAAATTACCTATAATTACACTTTGTGATCATTTTAAACATTTTTGATGTACCTAGGTTCATGAGAAACTCCTTAAATTTTGAATTTTTTAATGATATTTTTTCTGTTATTTTTAACAATTTGTCGTGTACCCCAGTACATGAAAAATTCTTAATTTTTCAATTTTTGTAAAATTCAAAAATTACCTATAATTACACTTTGTGATCATTTTAAACATTTCTGGTGTACCTGGGTTCATGAGAAACTCCTTCAATTTTGAATTTTTTAATGATATTTTTTTGTTATTTTTAACAATTTGTCGTGTACCCCGGTACATGAAAAATTCTGAATTTTTGAATTTTTGTAAAATTCAAAAATTACCTATAATTACACTTTGTGATCATTTTAAACATTTCTGGTGTACCTGGTTCATGTGAAACTCCTTAAATTTTGAATTTTTTAATGATGTTTTTTCTGTTATTTTTAACAATTTGTCGTGTACCCCGGTACATGAAAAATTCTTAATTTTTCAATTTTTGTAAAATTCAAAAATTACCTATAATTACACTTTGTGATAATTTTAAACATTTCTGGTGTACCTGGGTTCATGAGAAACTCCTTAAATTTTGAATTTTTTTATGATATTTTTTATGTTATTTTTAACAATTTGTCGTGTACCCCGCTACATGAAAAATTCTTAATTTTTCAATTTTTGTAAAATTCAAAAATTACCTATAATTACAATTTGTGATCATTTTAAACATTTCTGATGTACCTAGGTTCATGAGAAACTCCTTAAATTTTGAATTTTTTAATGATATTTTTTCTATTATTTTTAACAATTTGTCGTGTACCCCGGTACATGAAAAATTCTTAATTTTTCAATTTTTGTAAAATTCAAAAATTACCTATAATTACACTTTGTGATCATTTTAAACATTTCTGGTGTACCTGGGTTTATGAGAAACTCCTTAAATTTTGAATTTCTTAATGATGTTTTTTCTGTTATTTTTAACAATTTGTCGTGTACCCCGGTACATGAAAAATTCTTAATTTTTCAATTTTTGTAAAATTCAAAAATTACCTATAATTACATTTTGTGATAATTTTAAATATTTCTGGTGTACCTAGGTTCATGAGAAACTCCTTAAATTTTGAATTTTTTAATGATGTTTTTTCTATTATTTTTAACAATTTGTCGTGTACCCCGGTACATGAAAAATTCTTAATTTTTCAATTTTTGTAAAATTCAAAAATTACTTATAATTACACTTTGTGATCATTTTAAACATTTCTGGTGTACCTGGGTTCATGAGAAACTCCTTAAATTTTGAATTTTTTAATGATATTTTTTTTGTTATTTTTAACAATTTGTTGTGTACCCCGGTACATGAAAAATTCTTAATTTTTGAATTTTTGTAAAATTCAAAAATTACCTATAATTACACTTTGTGATCATTTTAAACATTTCTGGTGTACCTGGGTTCATGAGAAACTCCTTAAATTTTGAATTTTTTAATGATTTTTTTTGTTATTTTTAACAATTTGTCGTGTACCTCGGTACATGAAAAATTCTTAATTTTTCAATTTTTGTAAAATTCAAAAAGTACCTATAATTGCATTTTGTGATCATTTTAAACATTTCTGGTGTACCTAGGTTCATGACAAACTCCTTAAATTTTGAATTTTTTAATGATGTTTTTTCTGTTATTTTTAACAATTTGTCGTGTACCCCGGTACATGAAAAATTCTTAATTTTTGAATTTTTGTAAAATTCAAAAATTACCTATAATTACACTTTGTGATCATTTTAAACATTTCTGATGTACCTAGGTTCATGAGAAACTCCTTAATTTTTGAATTTTTTAATGATATTTTTTCTTTTATTTTTAACAATTTGTCGTGTACCCCGGTACATGAAAAATTCTTAATTTTTCAATTTTTGTAAAATTCAAAAATTACCTATAATTACACTTTGTAATCATTTTAAACATTTCTAGTGTACCTGGGTTCATGAGAAACTCCTTAAATTTTGAATTTTTAATGATATTTTTTTTGTTATTTTTAACAATTTGTCGTGTACCCCGGTACATGAAAAATTCTTAATTTTTGAATTTTTGTAAAATTCAAAAATTACCTATAATTACACTTTGTGATCATTTTAAACATTTCTGGTGTACCTGGGTTCATGAGAAACTCCTTAAATTTTGAATTTTTTAATGATGTTTTTTCTGTTATTTTTAACAATTTGTCATGTACCTCGGTACATGAAAAATTCTTAATTTATCAATTTTTGTAAAATTAAAAAATTACCTATAATTACACTTTGTGATAATTTTAAACATTTCTGGTGTACCTGGGTTCATGAGAAACTCCTTAAATTTTGAATTTTTTAATGATGTTTTTTCTGTTATTTTTAACAATTTGTCGTGTACACCGGTACATGAAAAATTCTTAATTTTTTAATTTATGTAAAATTCAAAAATTACCTATAATTACAATTTGTGATCATTTTAAAACATTTCTGGTGTACCTGGTTCATGAGAAACTCCTTAAATTTTGAATTTTTTAATGATATTTTTATGTTATTTTTAACAATTTGTCGTGTACCCCGGTACATGAAAAATTCTGAATTTTTCAATTTTTGTAAAATTCAAAAACTACCTATAATTACACTTTGTGATCATTTTAAACATTTCTGGTGTACCTAGGTTCATGAGAAACTCCTTAAATTTTGAATTTTTTAATGATATTTTCTGTTATTTTTAACAATTTGTCGTGTACCCCGGTACATGAAAAATTCTTAATTTTTCAATTTTTGTAAAATTCAAAAATTACCTATAATTACACTTTGTGATCATTTTAAAACATTTCTTGTGTACCTGGGTTCATGAAAAACTCCTTAAATTTTGAATTTTTTATGTTATTTTTAACAATTTGTCGTGTACCCCGCTACATGAAAAATTCTTAATTTTTCAATTTTTGTAAAATTCAAAAAGTACCTATAATTACACTTTGTGATCATTTTAAACATTTCTGATGTACCTAGGTTTATGAGAAACTCCTTAAATTTTGAATTTTTTAATGATATTTTTTTTAACAATTTGTCATGTACCCCGGTACATGAAAAATTCTTAATTTTTGAATTTCTATAAAATTCAAAAATTACCTATAATTACACTTTGTGATCATTTTAAAATATTTCTGGTGTACCTGGGTTCATGAGAAACTCGTTAAAATTTGAATTTTTTAATGATATTTTTTATGTTATTTATAACAATTTGTCGTGGACCCCGGTACATGAAATATTTTTAATTTTTCAATTTTTGTAAAAGTAAAAAATTACCTATAATTACACTTTGTGATCATTTTAAACATTTCTGGTGTACCTAGATCCATGAGAAACTCCTTAAATTTTGAATTTTTTAATGATATTTTTCTGTTATTTTTAACAATTTGTCGTGTACCCCGGTACATGAAAAATTCTTAATTTTACAATTTTTGTAAAATTCAAAAATTACCAATAATTACACTTTGTGATCATTTTAAACATTTCTGGTGTACCTGGGTTAATGAGAAACTCCTTAAATTTTGAATTTTTTAATGATATTTTTTCTGTTATTTTTAACAATTTGTCATGTACCCCGGTACATGAAAAATTCTTAATTTTTGAATTTTTGTAAAATTCAAAAATTACCTATAATTACACTTTGTGATCATTTTAAACATTTCTGGTGTACCTGGGTTCATGAGAAACTCCTTCAATTTTGAATTTTTTAATGATATTTTTTCTGTTATTTTTAACAATTTTCCGTGTACCCTGGTACATGAAAAATTCTTAATTTTTGAATTTTTGTAAGATTCAAAAATTACCTATAATTACACTTTGTGATCATTTCAAAACATTTTTGGTGTACCTGGGTTCATGAGAAACACCTTAAATTTTGAATTTTTAATGATATTTTTTCTGTTATTTTTAACAATTTGTCGTGTACCTCGGTACATGAAAATTTCTTAATTTTTGAATTTTTGTAAAATTCAAAAATTACCTATAATTACACTTTGTGATCATTTCAAACATTTCTGGTGTACCTGGGTTAATGAGAAACTCCTTAAATTTTGAATTTTTTAATGATATTTTTTCTGTTATTTTTAACAATTTGTCATGTACCCCGGTACATGAAAAATTCTTAATTTTTGAATTTTTGTAAAATTCAAAAATTACCTATAATTACACTTTGTGATCATTTTAAACATTTCTGGTGTACCTGGGTTCATGAGAAACTCCTTCAATTTTGAATTTTTTAATGATGTTTTTTCTGTTATTTTTAACAATTTGTCGTGTACCCTGGTACATGAAAAATTCTTAATTTTTGAATTTTTGTAAGATTCAAAAATTACCTATAATTACACTTTGTGATCATTTCAAAACATTTTTGGTGTACCTGGGTTCATGAGAAACACCTTAAATTTTGAATTTTTAATGATATTTTTTTTGTTATTTTTAACAATTTGTCGTGTACCCCGGTACATGAAAATTTCTTAATTTTTGAATTTTTGTAAAATTCAAAAATTACCTATAATTACACTTTGTGATCATTTTAAACATTTCTGGTGTACCTGGGTTCATGAGAAACTCCTTAAATTTTGAATTTTTTAATGATATTTTTTTTGTTATTTTTAACAATTTGTCGTGTACCCCGGTACATGAAAAATTCTTAATTTTTGAATTTTTGTAAAATTCAAAAATTACCTATAATTACACTTTGTGATCATTTTAAACATTTCTGGTGTACCTGGGTTCATGAGAAACTCCTTCAATTTTGAATTTTTTAATGATATTTTTTCTGTTATTTTTAACAATTTTCCGTGTACCCTGGTACATGAAAAATTCTTAATTTTTGAATTTTTGTAAGATTCAAAAATTACCTATAATTACACTTTGTGATCATTTCAAAACATTTTTGGTGTACCTGGGTTCATGAGAAACACCTTAAATTTTGAATTTTTAATGATATTTTTTCTGTTATTTTTAACAATTTGTCGTGTACCCCGGTACATGAAAATTTCTTAATTTTTGAATTTTTGTAAAATTCAAAAATTACCTATAATTACACTTTGTGATCATTTCAAACATTTCTGGTGTACCTGGGTTAATGAGAAACTCCTTAAATTTTGAAATTTTTAATGATATTTTTTCTGTTATTTTTAACAATTTGTCATGTACCCCGGTACATGAAAAATTCTTAATTTTTGAATTTTTGTAAAATTCAAAAATTACCTATAATTACACTTTGTGATCATTTTAAACATTTCTGGTGTACCTGGGTTCATGAGAAACTCCTTCAATTTTGAATTTTTTAATGATGTTTTTTCTGTTATTTTTAACAATTTGTCGTGTACCCTGGTACATGAAAAATTCTTAATTTTTGAATTTTTGTAAGATTCAAAAATTACCTATAATTACACTTTGTGATCATTTCAAAACATTTTTGGTGTACCTGGGTTCATGAGAAACACCTTAAATTTTGAATTTTTAATGATATTTTTTTTGTTATTTTTAACAATTTGTCGTGTACCCCGGTACATGAAAATTTCTTAATTTTTGAATTTTTGTAAAATTCAAAAATTACCTATAATTACACTTTGTGATCATTTTAAACATTTCTGGTGTACCTGGGTTCATGAGAAACTCCTTAAATTTTGAATTTTTTAATGATATTTTTTTTGTTATTTTTAACAATTTGTCGTGTACCCCGGTACATGAAAAATTCTTAATTTTTGAATTTTTGTAAAATTCAAAAATTACCTATAATTACACTTTGTGATCATTTTAAACATTTCTGGTGTACCTGGGTTCATGAGAAACTCCTTCAATTTTGAATTTTTTAATGATATTTTTTCTGTTATTTTTAACAATTTTCCGTGTACCCTGGTACATGAAAAATTCTTAATTTTTGAATTTTTGTAAGATTCAAAAATTACCTATAATTACACTTTGTGATCATTTCAAAACATTTTTGGTGTACCTGGGTTCATGAGAAACACCTTAAATTTTGAATTTTTAATGATATTTTTTCTGTTATTTTTAACAATTTGTCGTGTACCCCGGTACATGAAAATTTCTTAATTTTTGAATTTTTGTAAAATTCAAAAATTACCTATAATTACACTTTGTGATCATTTCAAACATTTCTGGTGTACCTGGGTTAATGAGAAACTCCTTAAATTTTGAAATTTTTAATGATATTTTTTCTGTTATTTTTAACAATTTGTCATGTACCCCGGGTACATGAAAAATTCTTAATTTTTGAATTTTTGTAAAATTCAAAAATTACCTATAATTACACTTTGTGATCATTTTAAACATTTCTGGTGTACCTGGGTTCATGAGAAACTCCTTCAATTTTGAATTTTTTAATGATGTTTTTTCTGTTATTTTTAACAATTTGTCGTGTACCCTGGTACATGAAAAATTCTTAATTTTTGAATTTTTGTAAGATTCAAAAATTACCTATAATTACACTTTGTGATCATTTCAAAACATTTTTGGTGTACCTGGGTTCATGAGAAACACCTTAAATTTTGAATTTTTAATGATATTTTTTTTGTTATTTTTAACAATTTGTCGTGTACCCCGGTACATGAAAATTTCTTAATTTTTGAATTTTTGTAAAATTCAAAAATTACCTATAATTACACTTTGTGATCATTTTAAACATTTCTGGTGTACCTGGGTTCATGAGAAACTCCTTAAATTTTGAATTTTTTAATGATATTTTTTTTGTTATTTTTAACAATTTGTCGTGTACCCCGGTACATGAAAAATTCTTAATTTTTGAATTTTTGTAAAATTCAAAAATTACCTATAATTACACTTTGTGATCATTTTAAACATTTCTGGTGTACCTGGGTTCATGAGAAACTCCTTAAATTTTGAATTTTTTAATGATGTTTTTTCTGTTATTTTTAACAATTTGTCATGTACCTCGGTACATCAAAAATTCTTAATTTTTCAATTTTTGTAAAATTAAAAAATTACCTATAATTACACTTTGTGATAATTTTAAACATTTCAGGTGTACCTGGGTTCATGAGAAACTCCTTAAATTTTGAATTTTTTAATGATGTTTTTTCTGTTATTTTTAACAATTTGTCGTGTACACCGGTACATGAAAAATTCTTAATTTTTTAATTTATGTAAAATTCAAAAATTACCTATAATTACAATTTGTGATCATTTTAAAACATTTCTGGTGTACCTGGTTCATGAGAAACTCCTTAAATTTTGAATTTTTTAATGATATTTTTTATGTTATTTTTAACAATTTGTCGTGTACCCCGGTACGTGAAAAATTCTGAATTTTTCAATTTTTGTAAAATTCAAAAATTACCTATAATTACACTTTGTGATCATTTTAAACATTTCTGGTGTACCTAGGTTCATGAGAAACTCCTTAAATTTTGAATTTTTTAATGATATTTTTCTGTTATTTTTAACAATTTGTCGTGTACCCCGGTACATGAAAAATTCTTAATTTTTCAATTTTTGTAAAATTCAAAAATTACCTATAATTACACTTTGTGATCATTTTAAAACATTTCTTGTGTACCTGGGTTCATGAAAAACTCCTTAAATTTTGAATTTTTTATGATATTTTTTATGTTATTTTTAACAATTTGTCGTGTACCCCGCTACATGAAAAATTCTTAATTTTTCAATTTTTGTAAAATTCAAAAAGTACCTATAATTACACTTTGTGATCATTTTAAACATTTCTGATGTACCTAGGTTTATGAGAAACTCCTTAAATTTTGAAATTTTTAATGATATTTTTTTTAACAATTTGTCATGTACCTCGGTACATGAAAAATTCTTAATTTTTGAATTTCTATAAAATTCAAAAATTACCTATAATTACACTTTGTGATCATTTTAAAATATTTCTGGTGTACCTGGGTTCATGAGAAACTCGTTAAAATTTGAATTTTTTAATGATATTTTTTATGTTATTTATAACAATTTGTCGTGGACCCCGGTACATGAAATATTTTTAATTTTTCAATTTTTGTAAAAGTAAAAAATTACCTATAATTACACTTTGTGATACTTTTAAACATTTCTGGTGTACCTAGATCCATGAGAAACTCCTTAAATTTTGAATTTTTTAATGATATTTTTCTGTTATTTTTAACAATTTATCGTGTACCCCGGTACATGAAAAATTCTTAATTTTACAATTTTTGTAAAATTCAAAAATTACCAATAATTACACTTTGTGATCATTTTAAACATTTCTGGTGTACCTGGGTTAATGAGAAACTCCTTAAATTTTGAATTTTTTAATGATATTTTTTCTGTTATTTTTAACAATTTGTCATGTACCCCGGTACATGAAAAATTCTTAATTTTTGAATTTTTGTAAAATTCAAAAATTACCTATAATTACACTTTGTGATCATTTTAAACATTTCTGGTGTACCTGGGTTCATGAGAAACTCCTTCAATTTTGAATTTTTTAATGATGTTTTTTCTGTTATTTTTAACAATTTGTCGTGTACCCTGGTACATGAAAAATTCTTAATTTTTGAATTTTTGTAAGATTCAAAAATTACCTATAATTACACTTTGTGATCATTTCAAAACATTTTTGGTGTACCTGGGTTCATGAGAAACACCTTAAATTTTGAATTTTTAATGATATTTTTTTTGTTATTTTTAACAATTTGTCGTGTACCCCGGTACATGAAAATTTCTTAATTTTTGAATTTTTGTAAAATTCAAAAATTACCTATAATTACACTTTGTGATCATTTTAAACATTTCTGGTGTACCTGGGTTCATGAGAAACTCCTTAAATTTTGAATTTTTTAATGATATTTTTTTTGTTATTTTTAACAATTTGTCGTGTACCCCGGTACATGAAAAATTCTTAATTTTTGAATTTTTGTAAAATTCAAAAATTACCTATAATTACACTTTGTGATCATTTTAAACATTTCTGGTGTACCTGGGTTCATGAGAAACTCCTTCAATTTTGAATTTTTTAATGATATTTTTTCTGTTATTTTTAACAATTTTCCGTGTACCCTGGTACATGAAAAATTCTTAATTTTTGAATTTTTGTAAGATTCAAAAATTACCTATAATTACACTTTGTGATCATTTCAAAACATTTTTGGTGTACCTGGGTTCATGAGAAACACCTTAAATTTTGAATTTTTAATGATATTTTTTCTGTTATTTTTAACAATTTGTCGTGTACCCCGGTACATGAAAATTTCTTAATTTTTGAATTTTTGAAAAATTCAAAAATTACCTATAATTACACTTTGTGATCATTTCAAACATTTCTGGTGTACCTGGGTTAATGAGAAACTCCTTAAATTTTGAATTTTTTAATGATATTTTTTCTGTTATTTTTAACAATTTGTCATGTACCCCGGTACATGAAAAATTCTTAATTTTTGAATTTTTGTAAAATTCAAAAATTACCTATAATTACACTTTGTGATCATTTTAAACATTTCTGGTGTACCTGGGTTCATGAGAAACTCCTTCAATTTTGAATTTTTTAATGATGTTTTTTCTGTTATTTTTAACAATTTGTCGTGTACCCTGGTACATGAAAAATTCTTAATTTTTGAATTTTTGTAAGATTCAAAAATTACCTATAATTACACTTTGTGATCATTTCAAAACATTTTTGGTGTACCTGGGTTCATGAGAAACACCTTAAATTTTGAATTTTTAATGATATTTTTTTTGTTATTTTTAACAATTTGTCGTGTACCCCGGTACATGAAAATTTCTTAATTTTTGAATTTTTGTAAAATTCAAAAATTACCTATAATTACACTTTGTGATCATTTTAAACATTTCTGGTGTACCTGGGTTCATGAGAAACTCCTTAAATTTTGAATTTTTTAATGATATTTTTTTTGTTATTTTTAACAATTTGTCGTGTACCCCGGTACATGAAAAATTCTTAATTTTTGAATTTTTGTAAAATTCAAAAATTACCTATAATTACACTTTGTGATCATTTTAAACATTTCTGGTGTACCTGGGTTCATGAGAAACTCCTTAAATTTTGAAGTTTTTAATGATGTTTTTTCTGTTATTTTTAACAATTTGTCATGTACCTCGGTACATCAAAAATTCTTAATTTTTCAATTTTTGTAAAATTAAAAAATTACCTATAATTACACTTTGTGATAATTTTAAACATTTCAGGTGTACCTGGGTTCATGAGAAACTCCTTAAATTTTGAATTTTTTAATGATGTTTTTTCTGTTATTTTTAACAATTTGTCGTGTACACCGGTACATGAAAAATTCTTAATTTTTTAATTTATGTAAAATTCAAAAATTACCTATAATTACAATTTGTGATCATTTTAAAACATTTCTGGTGTACCTGGTTCATGAGAAACTCCTTAAATTTTGAATTTTTTAATGATATTTTTTATGTTATTTTTAACAATTTGTCGTGTACCCCGGTACGTGAAAAATTCTGAATTTTTCAATTTTTGTAAAATTCAAAAATTACCTATAATTACACTTTGTGATCATTTTAAACATTTCTGGTGTACCTAGGTTCATGAGAAACTCCTTAAATTTTGAATTTTTTAATGATATTTTTCTATTATTTTTAACAATTTGTCGTGTACCCCGGTACATGAAAAATTCTTAATTTTTCAATTTTTGTAAAATTCAAAAATTACCTATAATTACACTTTGTGATCATTTTAAAACATTTCTTGTGTACCTGGGTTCATGAAAAACTCCTTAAATTTTGAATTTTTTATGATATTTTTTATGTTATTTTTAACAATTTGTCGTGTACCCCGCTACATGAAAAATTCTTAATTTTTCAATTTTTGTAAAATTCAAAAAGTACCTATAATTACACTTTGTGATCATTTTAAACATTTCTGATGTACCTAGGTTTATGAGAAACTCCTTAAATTTTGAAATTTTTAATGATATTTTTTTAACAATTTGTCATGTACCTCGGTACATGAAAAATTCTTAATTTTTGAATTTCTATAAAATTCAAAAATTACCTATAATTACACTTTGTGATCATTTTAAAATATTTCTGGTGTACCTGGGTTCATGAGAAACTCGTTAAAATTTGAATTTTTTAATGATATTTTTTATGTTATTTATAACAATTTGTCGTGGACCCCGGTACATGAAATATTTTTAATTTTTCAATTTTTGTAAAAGTAAAAAATTACCTATAATTACACTTTGTGATACTTTTAAACATTTCTGGTGTACCTAGATCCATGAGAAACTCTTTAAATTTTGAATTTTTTAATGATATTTTTCTGTTATTTTTAACAATTTGTCGTGTACCCCGGTACATGAAAAATTCTTAATTTTACAATTTTTGTAAAATTCAAAAATTACCAATAATTACACTTTGTGATCATTTTAAACATTTCTGGTGTACCTGGGTTAATGAGAAACTCCTTAAATTTTGAATTTTTTAATGATATTTTTTCTGTTATTTTTAACAATTTGTCATGTACCCCGGTACATGAAAAATTCTTAATTTTTGAATTTTTGTAAAATTCAAAAATTACCTATAATTACACTTTGTGATCATTTTAAACATTTCTGGTGTACCTGGGTTCATGAGAAACTCCTTCAATTTTGAATTTTTTAATGATGTTTTTTCTGTTATTTTTAACAATTTGTCGTGTACCCTGGTACATGAAAAATTCTTAATTTTTGAATTTTTGTAAGATTCAAAAATTACCTATAATTACACTTTGTGATCATTTCAAAACATTTTTGGTGTACCTGGGTTCATGAGAAACACCTTAAATTTTGAATTTTTAATGATATTTTTTCTGTTATTTTTAACAATTTGTCGTGTACCCCGGTACATGAAAATTTCTTAATTTTTGAATTTTTGTAAAATTCAAAAATTACCTATAATTACACTTTGTGATCATTTCAAACATTTCTGGTGTACCTGGGTTCATGAGAAACTCCTTAAATTTTGAACTTTTTAATGATGTTTTTTCGTGTTATTTTTAACAATTTGTCGTGTACCCCGGTACATGAAAAATTCTTAATTTTTGAATTTTTGTAAAATTCAAAATTACCTATAATTACACTTTGTGATCATTTTAAAACATTTCTGGTGTACCTGGGTTCATGAGAAACTCCTTAAATTTTGAATTTTTTATGATATTTTTTATGTTATTTTTAACAATTTGTCGTGTACCCCGCTACATGAAAAATTCTTAATTTTTCAATTTTTGTAAAATTCAAAAATTACCTATAATTACACTTTGTGATCATTTTAAACATTTCTGGTGTACCTAGGTTCATGAGAAACTTCTTAAATTTTGAATTTTTTAATGATATTTTTTTAACAATTTGTCATGTACCCCGGTACATGAAAAATTCTTAATTTTTGAATTTCTGTAAAATTCAAAAATTAACTATAATTACACTTTGTGATCATTTTAAAACATTTCTGGTGTACCTGGGTTAATGAGAAACTCCTTAAATTTTGAATTTTTTTAATGATGTTTTTTATGTTATTTTTAACAATTTGTCGTGTACCCCGGTACTTGAAAAATTCTTAATTTTTGAATTTTTGTAAAATTCAAAAATTACCTATAATAACACTTTGTTATCATTTTAAACATTTCTGGTGTACCTGGGTTCATGAGAAACTCCTTAAATTTTGAATTTTTTTATGATGTTTTTTCTGTTATTTATAACAATTTGTCGTGTACCCCGGTACATGAAAAATTCTTAATTTTTGAATTTTTTTAATATTCAAAAATTACCTATAATTACACTTTGTGATCATTTTAAAACATTTCTGGTGTACCTGGGTTCATGAGAAACTCCTTAAATTTTGAATTTTTTAATGATATTTTTTATGTTATTTTTAACAATTTGTCGTGTACCCCGGTACATGAAAAATTCTTAATTTTTCAATTTTTGTAAAATTCAAAAATTACCTATAATTACACTTTGTGATCATTTTAAACATTTCTGGTGTACCTAGGTTCATGAGAAACTCCTTAAATTTTGAAATTCTTTAATGATATTTTTTTGTTATTTTTAACAATTTGTCGTGTACCCCGGTACATGAAAAATTCTTAATTTTTCAATTTTTGTAAAATTCAAAAATTACCTATAATTACACTTTGTGATCATTTTAAACAATTCTGGTGTACCTGGGTTCATGAGAAACTCCTTAAATTTTGAATTTTTTAATGATGTTTTTTCGTGTTATTTTTAACAATTTGTCGTGTACCCCGGTACATGAAAAATTCTTAATTTTTGAATTTTTGTAAAATTCAAAAATTACCTATAATTACACTTTGTGATAATTTTAAACATTTCTGGTATACCTGGGTTCATGAGAAACTCCTTAAATTTTGAATTTTTTAATGATATTTTTATGTTATTTTTAACAATTTGTCGTGTACCCCGGTACATGAAAAATTCTTAGTTTTACAATTTTTGTAAAATTCAAAAATTACCAATAATTACACTTTGTGATCATTTTAAACATTTCTGGTGTACCTGGGTTAATGAGAAACTCCTTAAATTTTGAATTTTTTAATGATATTTTTTCTGTTATTTTTAACAATTTGTCATGTACCCCGGTACATGAAAAATTCTTAATTTTTGAATTTTTGTAAAATTCAAAAATTACCTATAATTACACTTTGTGATCATTTTAAACATTTCTGGTGTACCTGGGTTCATGAGAAACTCCTTCAATTTTGAATTTTTTAATGATGTTTTTTCTGTTATTTTTAACAATTTGTCGTGTACCCTGGTACATGAAAAATTCTTAATTTTTGAATTTTTGTAAGATTCAAAAATTACCTATAATTACACTTTGTGATCATTTCAAAACATTTTTGGTGTACCTGGGTTCATGAGAAACACCTTAAATTTTGAATTTTTAATGATATTTTTTCTGTTATTTTTAACAATTTGTCGTGTACCTTTTAATGATGTTTTTTCGTGTTATTTTTAACAATTTGTCGTGTACCCCGGTACATGAAAAATTCTTAATTTTTGAATTTTTGTAAAATTCAAAATTACCTATAATTACACTTTGTGATCATTTTAAAACATTTCTGGTGTACCTGGGTTCATGAGAAACTCCTTAAATTTTGAATTTTTTATGATATTTTTTATGTTATTTTTAACAATTTGTCGTGTACCCCGCTACAGGAAAAATTCTTAATTTTTCAATTTTTGTAAAATTCAAAAATTACCTATAATTACACTTTGTGATCATTTTAAACATTTCTGGTGTACCTAGGTTCATGAGAAACTTCTTAAATTTTGAATTTTTTAATGATATTTTTTTTTAACAATTTGTCATGTACCCCGGTACATGAAAAATTCTTAATTTTTGAATTTCTGTAAAATTCAAAAATTAACTATAATTACACTTTGTGATCATTTTAAAACATTTCTAGTGTAGCTAGGTTAATGAGAAACTCCTTAAATTTTGAATTTTTTTAATGATGTTTTTTATGTTATTTTTAACAATTTGTCGTGTATCCCGGTACTTGAAAAATTCTTAATTTTTGAATTTTTGTAAAATTCAAAAATTACCTATAATAACACTTTGTGATCATTTTAAACATTTCTGGTGTACCTGGGTTCATGAGAAACTCCTTAAATTTTGAATTTTTTTTATGATGTTTTTTCTGTTATTTATAACAATTTGTCGTGTACCCCGGTACATGAAAAATTCTTAATTTTTGAATTTTTTAATATTAAAAAATTACCTATAATTACACTTTGTGATCATTTTAAAACATTTCTGGTGTACCTGGGTTCATGAGAAACTCCTTAAATTTTGAATTTTTTAATGATATTTTTTATGTTATTTTTAACAATTTGTCGTGTACCCCGGTACATGAAAAATTCTTAATTTTTCAATTTTTGTAAAATTCAAAAATTACCTATAATTACACTTTGTGATCATTTTAAACATTTCTGGTGTACCTAGGTTCATGAGAAACTTCTTAAATTTTGAATTTTTTAATGATATTTTTTTTAACAATTTGTCATGTACCCCGGTACATGAAAAATTCTTAATTTTTGAATTTCTGTAAAATTCAAAAATTAACTATAATTACACTTTGTGATCATTTTAAAACATTTCTAGTGTAGCTAGGTTAATGAGAAACTCCTTAAATTTTGAATTTTTTTAATGATGTTTTTTATGTTATTTTTAACAATTTGTCGTGTATCCCGGTACTTGAAAAATTCTTAATTTTTGAATTTTTGTAAAATTCAAAAATTACCTATAATAACACTTTGTGATCATTTTAAACATTTCTGGTGTACCTGGGTTCATGAGAAACTCCTTAAATTTTGAATTTTTTTTATGATGTTTTTTCTGTTATTTATAACAATTTGTCGTGTACCCCGGTACATGAAAAATTCTTAATTTTTGAATTTTTTAATATTAAAAAATTACCTATAATTACACTTTGTGATCATTTTAAAACATTTCTGGTGTACCTGGGTTCATGAGAAACTCCTTAAATTTTGAATTTTTTAATGATATTTTTTATGTTATTTTTAACAATTTGTCGTGTACCCCGGTACATGAAAAATTCTTAATTTTTCAATTTTTGTAAAATTCAAAAATTACCTATAATTACACTTTGTGATCATTTTAAACATTTCTGGTGTACCTAGGTTCATGAGAAACTTCTTAAATTTTGAATTTTTTAATGATATTTTTTTTAACAATTTGTCATGTACCCCGGTACATGAAAAATTCTTAATTTTTGAATTTCTGTAAAATTCAAAAATTAACTATAATTACACTTTGTGATCATTTTAAAACATTTCTAGTGTAGCTAGGTTAATGAGAAACTCCTTAAATTTTGAATTTTTTTAATGATGTTTTTTATGTTATTTTTAACAATTTGTCGTGTATCCCGGTACTTGAAAAATTCTTAATTTTTGAATTTTTGTAAAATTCAAAAATTACCTATAATAACACTTTGTGATCATTTTAAACATTTCTGGTGTACCTGGGTTCATGAGAAACTCCTTAAATTTTGAATTTTTTTTATGATGTTTTTTCTGTTATTTATAACAATTTGTCGTGTACCCCGGTACATGAAAAATTCTTTATTTTTGAATTTTTTAATATTAAAAAATTACCTATAATTACACTTTGTGATCATTTTAAAACATTTCTGGTGTACCTGGGTTCATGAGAAACTCCTTAAATTTTGAATTTTTTAATGATATTTTTTATGTTATTTTTAACAATTTGTCGTGTACCCCGGTACATGAAAAATTCTTAATTTTTCAATTTTTGTAAAATTCAAAAATTACCTATAATTACACTTTGTGATCATTTTAAACATTTCTGGTGTACCTAGGATCATGAGAAACTTCTTAAATTTTGAATTTTTTAATGATATTTTTTTTAACAATTTGTCATGTACCCCGGTACATGAAAAATTCTTAATTTTTGAATTTCTGTAAAATTCAAAAATTAACTATAATTACACTTTGTGATCATTTTAAAACATTTCTAGTGTAGCTAGGTTAATGAGAAACTCCTTAAATTTTGAATTTTTTTAATGATGTTTTTTATGTTATTTTTAACAATTTGTCGTGTATCCCGGTACTTGAAAAATTCTTAATTTTTGAATTTTTGTAAAATTCAAAAATTACCTATAATAACACTTTGTGATCATTTTAAACATTTCTGGTGTACCTGGGTTCATGAGAAACTCCTTAAATTTTGAATTTTTTTTATGATGTTTTTTCTGTTATTTATAACAATTTGTCGTGTACCCCGGTACATGAAAAATTCTTAATTTTTGAATTTTTTAATATTAAAAAATTACCTATAATTACACTTTGTGATCATTTTAAAACATTTCTGGTGTACCTGGGTTCATGAGAAACTCCTTAAATTTTGAATTTTTTAATGATATTTTTTATGTTATTTTTAACAATTTGTCGTGTACCCCGGTACATGAAAAATTCTTAATTTTTCAATTTTTGTAAAATTCAAAAATTACCTATAATTACACTTTGTGATCATTTTAAACATTTCTGGTGTACCTAGGTTCATGAGAAACTTCTTAAATTTTGAATTTTTTAATGATATTTTTTTTAACAATTTGTCATGTACCCCGGTACATGAAAAATTCTTAATTTTTGAATTTCTGTAAAATTCAAAAATTAACTATAATTACACTTTGTGATCATTTTAAAACATTTCTAGTGTAGCTAGGTTAATGAGAAACTCCTTAAATTTTGAATTTTTTTAATGATGTTTTTTATGTTATTTTTAACAATTTGTCGTGTATCCCGGTACTTGAAAAATTCTTAATTTTTGAATTTTTGTAAAATTCAAAAATTACCTATAATAACACTTTGTGATCATTTTAAACATTTCTGGTGTACCTGGGTTCATGAGAAACTCCTTAAATTTTGAATTTTTTTTATGATGTTTTTTCTGTTATTTATAACAATTTGTCGTGTACCCCGGTACATGAAAAATTCTTAATTTTTGAATTTTTTAATATTAAAAAATTACCTATAATTACACTTTGTGATCATTTTAAAACATTTCTGGTGTACCTGGGTTCATGAGAAACTCCTTAAATTTTGAATTTTTTAATGATATTTTTTATGTTATTTTTAACAATTTGTCGTGTACCCCGGTACATGAAAAATTCTTAATTTTTCAATTTTTGTAAAATTCAAAAATTACCTATAATTACACTTTGTGATCATTTTAAACATTTCTGGTGTACCTAGGTTCATGAGAAACTTCTTAAATTTTGAATTTTTTAATGATATTTTTTTAACAATTTGTCATATACCCCGGTACATGAAAAATTCTTAATTTTTGAATTTCTGTAAAATTCAAAAATTAACTATAATTACACTTTGTGATCATTTTAAAACATTTCTAGTGTAGCTAGGTTAATGAGAAACTCCTTAAATTTTGAATTTTTTTAATGATGTTTTTTATGTTATTTTTAACAATTTGTCGTGTATCCCGGTACTTGAAAAATTCTTAATTTTTGAATTTTTGTAAAATTCAAAAATTACCTATAATAACACTTTGTGATCATTTTAAACATTTCTGGTGTACCTGGGTTCATGAGAAACTCCTTAAATTTTGAATTTTTTTTATGATGTTTTTTCTGTTATTTATAACAATTTGTCGTGTACCCCGGTACATGAAAAATTCTTAATTTTTGAATTTTTTAATATTAAAAAATTACCTATAATTACACTTTGTGATCATTTTAAAACATTTCTGGTGTACCTGGGTTCATGAGAAACTCCTTAAATTTTGAATTTTTTAATGATATTTTTTATGTTATTTTTAACAATTTGTCGTGTACCCCGGTACATGAAAAATTCTTAATTTTTCAATTTTTGTAAAATTCTAAAATTACCTATAATTACACTTTGTGATCATTTTAAACATTTCTGGTGTACCTAGGTTCATGAGAAACTTCTTAAATTTTGAATTTTTTAATGATATTTTTTTTAACAATTTGTCATGTACCCCGGTACATGAAAAATTCTTAATTTTTGAATTTCTGTAAAATTCAAAAATTAACTATAATTACACTTTGTGATCATTTTAAAACATTTCTAGTGTAGCTAGGTTAATGAGAAACTCCTTCAATTTTGAATTTTTTTAATGATGTTTTTTATGTTATTTTTAACAATTTGTCGTGTATCCCGGTACTTGAAAAATTCTTAATTTTTGAATTTTTGTAAAATTCAAAAATTACCTATAATAACACTTTGTGATCATTTTAAACATTTCTGGTGTACCTGGGTTCATGAGAAACTCCTTAAATTTTGAATTTTTTTTATGATGTTTTTTCTGTTATTTATAACAATTTGTCGTGTACCCCGGTACATGAAAAATTCTTAATTTTTGAATTTTTTTAATATTAAAAAATTACCTATAATTACACTTTGTGATCATTTTAAAACATTTCTGGTGTACCTGGGTTCATGAGAAACTCCTTAAATTTTGAATTTTTTAATGATATTTTTTATGTTATTTTTAACAATTTGTCGTGTACCCCGGTACATGAAAAATTCTTAATTTTTCAATTTTTGTAAAATTCAAAAATTACCTATAATTACACTTTGTGATCATTTTAAACATTTCTGGTGTACCTAGGTTCATGAGAAACTCCTTAAATTTTGAATTTTTTAATGATATTTTTTCTGTTATTTTTAACAATTTGTCGTGTACCCCGGTACATGAAAAATTCTTAATTTTTCAATTTTTGTAAAATTCAAAAATTGCCTATAATTACACTTTGTGATCATTTTAAACATTTCTGGTGTACTTGGGTTCATGAGAAACTCCTTAAATTTTGAATTTTTTAATGATATTTTTTTGTTATTTTTAACAATTTTTCGTGTACCCCGGTACATGAAAAATTCTTAATTTTTGAATTTTTGTAAAATTCAAAAATTACCTATAATTACACTTTGTGATCATTTTAAACATTTCTGGTGTACCTGGGTTCATGAGAAACTCCTTAAATTTTGAATTTTTTAATGATTTTTTTTTGTTATTTTTAACAATTTGTCGTGTACCTCAGTACATGAAAAATTCTTAATTTTTCAATTTTTGTAAAATTCAAAAAGTACCTATAATTACATTTTGTGATCATTTTAAACATTTCTGGTGTACCTAGGTTCATGAGAAACTCCTTAAATTTTGAATTTTTTAATGATGTTTTTTCTGTTATTTTTAACAATTTGTCGTGTACCCCGGTACATGAAAAATTCTTAATTTTTGAATTTTTGTAAAATTCAAAAATTACCTATAATTACACTTTGTGATCATTTTAAACATTTCTGATGTACCTAGGTTCATGAGAAACTCCTTAATTTTTGAATTTTTTAATGATATTTTTTCTTTTATTTTTAACAATTTGTCGTGTACCCCGGTACATGAAAAATTCTTAATTTTTCAATTTTTGTAAAATTCAAAAATTACCTATAATTACACTTTGTGATCATTTTAAACATTTCTGGTGTACCTGGGTTCATGAGAAACTCCTTAAATTTTGAATTTTTAATGATATTTTTTTTGTTATTTTTAACAATTTGTCGTGTACCCCGGTACATGAAAAATTCTTAATTTTTGAATTTTTGTAAAATTCAAAAATTACCTATAATTACACTTTGTGATCATTTTAAACATTTCTGATGTACCTAGGTTCATGAGAAACTCCTTAATTTTTGAATTTTTAATGATATTTTTTTTGTTATTTTTAACAATTTGTCGTGTACCCCGGTACATGAAAAATTCTTAATTTTTGAATTTTTGTAAAATTCAAAAATTACCTATAATTACACTTTGTGATCATTTTAAACATTTCTGATGTACCTAGGTTCATGAGAAACTCCTTAATTTTTGAATTTTTTAATGATATTTTTTCTTTTATTTTTAACAATTTGTCGTGTACCCCGGTACATGAAAAATTCTTAATTTTTGAATTTTTGTAAAATTCAAAAATTACCTATAATTACACTTTGTGATCATTTTAAACATTTCTGATGTACCTAGGTTCATGAGAAACTCCTTAATTTTTGAATTTTTTAATGATATTTTTTCTTTTATTTTTAACAATTTGTCGTGTACCCCGGTACATGAAAAATTCTTAATTTTTCAATTTTTGTAAAATTCAAAAATTGCCTATAATTACACTTTGTGATCATTTTAAACATTTCTGGTGTACTTGGGTTCATGAGAAACTCCTTAAATTTTGAATTTTTTAATGATATTTTTTTGTTATTTTTAACAATTTTTCGTGTACCCCGGTACATGAAAAATTCTTAATTTTTGAATTTTTGTAAAATTCAAAAATTACCTATAATTACACTTTGTGATCATTTTAAACATTTCTGGTGTACCTGGGTTCATGAGAAACTCCTTAAATTTTGAATTTTTTAATGATTTTTTTTTGTTATTTTTAACAATTTGTCGTGTACCTCAGTACATGAAAAATTCTTAATTTTTCAATTTTTGTAAAATTCAAAAAGTACCTATAATTACATTTTGTGATCATTTTAAACATTTCTGGTGTACCTAGGTTCATGAGAAACTCCTTAAATTTTGAATTTTTTAATGATGTTTTTTCTGTTATTTTTAACAATTTGTCGTGTACCCCGGTACATGAAAAATTCTTAATTTTTGAATTTTTGTAAAATTCAAAAATTACCTATAATTACACTTTGTGATCATTTTAAACATTTCTGATGTACCTAGGTTCATGAGAAACTCCTTAATTTTTGAATTTTTTAATGATATTTTTTCTTTTATTTTTAACAATTTGTCGTGTACCCCGGTACATGAAAAATTCTTAATTTTTCAATTTTTGTAAAATTCAAAAATTACCTATAATTACACTTTGTGATCATTTTAAACATTTCTGGTGTACCTGGGTTCATGAGAAACTCCTTAAATTTTGAATTTTTAATGATATTTTTTTTGTTATTTTTAACAATTTGTCGTGTACCCCGGTACATGAAAAATTCTTAATTTTTGAATTTTTGTAAAATTCAAAAATTACCTATAATTACACTTTGTGATCATTTTAAACATTTCTGGTGTACCTGGGTTCATGAGAAACTCCTTAAATTTTGAATTTTTTAATGATGTTTTTTCTGTTATTTTTAACAATTTGTCATGTACCTCGGTACATGAAAAATTCTTAATTTTTCAATTTTTGTAAAATTAGAAAATTACCTATAATTACACTTTGTGATAATTTTAAACATTTCTGGTGTACCTGGGTTCATGAGAAACTCCTTAAATTTTGAATTTTTAATGATGTTTTTTCTGTTATTTTTAACAATTTGTCGTGTACACCGGTACATGAAAAATTCTTAATTTTTTAATTTATGTAAAATTCAAAAATTACCTATAATTACAATTTGTGATCATTTTAAAACATTTCTGGTGTACCTGGTTCATGAGAAACTCCTTAAATTTTGAATTTTTTAATGATATTTTTTATGTTATTTTTAACAATTTGTCGTGTACCCCGGTACATGAAAAATTCTGAATTTTTCAATTTTTGTAAAATTCAAAAATTACCTATAATTACACTTTGTGATCATTTTAAACATTTCTGGTGTACCTAAGTTCATGAGAAACTCCTTAATTTTTGAATTTTTTAATGATATTTTTCTGTTATTTTTAACAATTTGTCGTGTACCCCGGTACATGAAAAATTATTAATTTTTCAATTTTTGTAAAATTCAAAAATTACCTATAATTACACTTTGTGATCATTTTAAAACATTTCTTGTGTACCTGGGTTCATGAAAAACTCCTTAAATTTTGAATTTTTTATGATATTTTTTATGTTATTTTTAACAATTTGTCGTGTACCCCGCTACATGAAAAATTCTTAATTTTTCAATTTTTGTAAAATTCAAAAAGTACCTATAATTACACTTTGTGATCATTTTAAACATTTCTGATGTACCTAGGTTTATGAGAAACTCCTTAAATTTTGAAATTTTTAATGATATTTTTTTTAACAATTTGTCATGTACCCCGGTACATGAAAAATTCTTAATTTTTGAATTTCTATAAA
This sequence comes from Cichorium intybus, assembly GCA_023525715.1. Lineage (NCBI taxonomy): Eukaryota > Viridiplantae > Streptophyta > Magnoliopsida > Asterales > Asteraceae > Cichorium > Cichorium intybus. The sequence goes on from CM042015.1 coordinate 119,250,334, forward strand.
ATTCAAAAATTACCTATAATTACACTTTGTGATCATTTTAAAATATTTCTGGTGTACCTGGGTTCATGAGAAACTCGTTAAAATTTGAATTTTTTAATGATATTTTTTATGTTATTTATAACAATTTGTCGTGGACCCCGGTACATGAAATATTTTTAATTTTTCAATTTTTGTAAAAGTAAAAAATTACCTATAATTACACTTTCTGATAATTTTAAACATTTCTGGTGTACCTAGATCCATGAGAAACTCCTTAAATTTTGAATTTTTTAATGATATTTTTCTGTTATATTTAACAATTTGTCGTGTACCCCGGTACATGAAAAATTCTTAATTTTACAATTTTTGTAAAATTCAAAAATTACCAATAATTACACTTTGTGATCATTTTAAACATTTATGGTGTACCTGGGTTAATGAGAAACTCCTTAAATTTTGAATTTTTTAATGATATTTTTTCTGTTATTTTTAACAATTTGTCATGTACCCCGGTACATGAAAAATTCTTAATTTTTGAATTTTTGTAAAATTCAAAAATTACCTATAATTACACTTTGTGATCATTTTAAACATTTCTGGTGTACCTGGGTTCATGAGAAACTCCTTCAATTTTGAATTTTTTAATGATGTTTTTTCTGTTATTTTTAACAATTTGTCGTGTACCCTGGTACATGAAAAATTCTTAATTTTTGAATTTTTGTAAGATTCAAAAATTACCTATAATTACACTTTGTGATCATTTCAAAACATTTTTGGTGTACCTGGGTTCATGAGAAACACCTTAAATTTTGAATTTTTAATGATATTTTTTCTGTTATTTTTAACAATTTGTCGTGTACCCCGGTACATGAAAATTTCTTAATTTTTGAATTTTTGTAAAATTCAAAAATTACCTATAATTACACTTTGTGATCATTTCAAACATTTCTGGTGTACCTGGGTTCATGAGAAACTCCTTAAATTTTGAACTTTTTAATGATGTTTTTTCGTGTTATTTTTAACAATTTGTCGTGTACCCCGGTACATGAAAAATTCTTAATTTTTGAATTTTTGTAAAATTCAAAATTACCTATAATTACACTTTGTGATCATTTTAAAACATTTCTGGTGTACCTGGGTTCATGAGAAACTCCTTAAATTTTGAATTTTTTATGATATTTTTTATGTTATTTTTAACAATTTGTCGTGTCCCGCGCTACATGAAAAATTCTTAATTTTTCAATTTTTGTAAAATTCAAAAATTACCTATAATTACACTTTGTGATCATTTTAAACATTTCTGGTGTACCTAGGTTCATGAGAAACTTCTTAAATTTTGAATTTTTTAATGATATTTTTTTAACAATTTGTCATGTACCCCGGTACATGAAAAATTCTTAATTTTTGAATTTCTGTAAAATTCAAAAATTAACTATAATTACACTTTGTGATCATTTTAAAACATTTCTGGTGTACCTGGGTTAATGAGAAACTCCTTAAATTTTGAATTTTTTTAATGATGTTTTTTATGTTATTTTTAACAATTTGTCGTGTACCCCGGTACTTGAAAAATTCTTAATTTTTGAATTTTTGTAAAATTCAAAAATTACCTATAATAACACTTTGTGATCATTTTAAACATTTCTGGTGTACCTGGTTCATGAGAAACTCCTTAAATTTTGAATTTTTTATGATGTTTTTTCTGTTATTTATAACAATTTGTCGTGTACCCCGGTACATGAAAAATTCTTAATTTTTGAATTTTTTTAATATTCAAAAATTACCTATAATTACACTTTGTGATCATTTTAAAACATTTCTGGTGTACCTGGGTTCATGAGAAACTCCTTAAATTTTGAATTTTTTAATGATATTTTTTATGTTATTTTTAACAATTTGTCGTGTACCCCGGTACATGAAAAATTCTTAATTTTTCAATTTTTGTAAAATTCAAAAATTACCTATAATTACACTTTGTGATCATTTTAAACATTTCTGGTGTACCTAGGTTCATGAGAAACTCCTTAAATTTTGAAATTCTTTAATGATATTTTTCTGTTATTTTTAACAATTTGTCGTGTACCCCGGTACATGAAAAATTCTTAATTTTTCAATTTTTGTAAAATTCAAAAATTACCTATAATTACACTTTGTGATCATTTTAAACAATTCTGGTGTACCTGGGTTCATGAGAAACTCCTTAAATTTTGAATTTTTTAATAATGTTTTTTCGTGTTATTTTTAACAATTTGTCGTGTACCCCGGTACATGAAAAATTTTTAATTTTTGAATTTTTGTAAAATTCAAAAATTACCTATAATTACACTTTGTGATAATTTTAAACATTTCTGGTGTACCTGGGTTCATGAGAAACTCCTTAAATTTTGAATTTTTTAATGATATTTTTATGTTATTTTTAACAATTTGTCGTGTACCCCGGTACATGAAAAATTCTTAGTTTTACAATTTTTGTAAAATTCAAAAATTACCAATAATTAAACTTTGTGATCATTTTAAACATTTCTGGTGTACCTGGGTTAATGAGAAACTCCTTAAATTTTGAATTTTTTAATGATATTTTTTCTGTTATTTTTAACAATTTGTCATGTACCCCCGGTACATGAAAAATTCTTAATTTTTGAATTTTTGTAAAATTCAAAAATTACCTATAATTACACTTTGTGATCATTTTAAACATTTCTGGTGTACCTGGGTTCATGAGAAACTCCTTCAATTTTGAATTTTTTAATGATGTTTTTCTGTTATTTTTAACAATTTGTCGTGTACCCTGGTACATGAAAAATTCTTAATTTTTGAATTTTTGTAAGATTCAAAAATTACCTATAATTACACTTTGTGATCATTTCAAAACATTTTTGGTGTACCTGGGTTCATGAGAAACACCTTAAATTTTGAATTTTTAATGATATTTTTTCTGTTATTTTTAACAATTTGTCGTGTGCCCCGGTACATGAAAATTTCTTAATTTTTGAATTTTTGTAAAATTCAAAAATTACCTATAATTACACTTTGTGATCATTTCAAACATTTCTGGTGTACCTGGGTTCATGAGAAACTCCTTAAATTTTGAACTTTTTAATGATGTTTTTTCGTGTTATTTTTAACAATTTGTCGTGTACCCCGGTACATGAAAAATTCTTAATTTTTGAATTTTTGTAAAATTCAAAATTACCTATAATTACACTTTGTGATCATTTTAAAACATTTCTGGTGTACCTGGGTTCATGAGAAACTCCTTAAATTTTGAATTTTTTATGATATTTTTTATGTTATTTTTAACAATTTGTCGTGTACCGCGCTACATGAAAAATTCTTAATTTTTCAATTTTTGTAAAATTCAAAAACTACCTATAATTACACTTTGTGATCATTTTAAACATTTCTGGTGTACCTAGGTTCATGAGAAACTTCTTAAATTTTGAATTTTTTAATGATATTTTTTTAACAATTTGTCATGTACCCCGGTACATGAAAAATTCTTAATTTTTGAATTTCTGTAAAATTCAAAAATTAACTATAATTACACTTTGTGATCATTTTAAAACATTTCTGGTGTACCTGGGTTAATGAGAAACTCCTTAAATTTTGAATTTTTTTAATGATGTTTTTTATGTTATTTTTAACAATTTGTCGTGTACCCCGGTACTTGAAAAATTCTTAATTTTTGAATTTTTGTAAAATTCAAAAATTACCTATAATAACACTTTGTGATCATTTTAAACATTTCTGGTGTACCTAGGTTCATGAGAAACTCCTTAAATTTTGAAATTCTTTAATGATATTTTTCTGTTATTTTTAACAATTTGTCGTGTACCCCGGTACATGAAAAATTCTTAATTTTTCAATTTTTGTAAAATTCAAAAATTACCTATAATTACACTTTGTGATCATTTTAAACAATTCTGGTGTACCTGGGTTCATGAGAAACTCCTTAAATTTTGAATTTTTTAATGATGTTTTTTTCGTGTTATTTTTAACAATTTGTCGTGTACCCCGGTACATGAAAAATTCTTAATTTTTGAATTTTTGTAAAATTCAAAAATTACCTATAATTACACTTTGTGATAATTTTAAACATTTCTGGTGTACCTGGGTTCATGAGAAACTCCTTAAATTTTGAATTTTTTTTATGATGTTTTTTCTGTTATTTATAAAAATTTGTCGTGTACCCCGGTACATGAAAAATTCTTAATTTTTGAATTTTTTTAATATTAAAAAATTACCTATAATTACACTTTGTGATCATTTTAAAACATTTCTGGTGTACCTGGGTTCATGAGAAACTCCTTAAATTTTGAATTTTTTAATGATATTTTTTATGTTATTTTTAACAATTTGTCGTGTACCCCGGTACATGAAAAATTCTTAATTTTTCAATTTTTGTAAAATTCAAAAATTACCTATAATTACACTTTGTGATCATTTTAAACATTTCTGGTGTACCTAGGTTCATGAGAAACTCCTTAAATTTTGAAATTCTTTAATGATATTTTTCTGTTATTTTTAACAATTTGTCGTGTACCCCGGTACATGAAAAATTCTTAATTTTTCAATTTTTGTAAAATTCAAAAATTACCTATAATTACACTTTGTGATCATTTTAAACAATTCTGGTGTACCTGGGTTCATGAGAAACTCCTTAAATTTTGAATTTTTTAATGATGTTTTTTCGTGTTATTTTTAACAATTTGTCGTGTACCCCGGTACATGAAAAATTCTTAATTTTTGAATTTTTGTAAAATTCAAAAATTACCTATAATTACACTTTGTGATAATTTTAAACATTTCTGGTGTACCTGGGTTCATGAGAAACTCCTTAAATTTTGAATTTTTTAATGATATTTTTATGTTATTTTTAACAATTTGTCGTGTACCCCGGTACATGAAAAATTCTTAGTTTTTTTCAATTTTTGTAAAATTCAAAAATTACCTATAATTACACTTTGTGATCATTTTAAACATTTCTGGTGTACCTAGGTTCATGAGAAACTCCTTAAATTTTGAATTTTTTAATGATGTTTTTAGGTTATTTTTAACAATTTGTCGTGTACCCCGGTACTTGAAAAATTCTTAATTTTTGAATTTTTGTAAAATTCAAAAATTACCTATAATTACACTTTGTGATCATTTTAAAACATTTCTGGTGTATCTGGGTTCATGAGAAACTCCTTAAATTTTGAATTTTTAATGATATTTTTATGTTATTTTTAACAATTTGTCGTGTACCCCGGTACATGAAAAATTATTAATTTTTCAATTTTTGTAAAATTCAAAAACTACCTATAATTACACTTTGTGATCATTTTAAACATTTCTGGTGTACCTAGGTTCATGAGAAACTCCTTAAATTTTGAATTTTTTAATGATGTTTTTCTGATATTTTTAACAATTTGTCGTGTACCCTGGTTCATGAAAAATTCTTAATTTTTGAATTTTTTTAAAATTCAAAAACTACCTATAATTACACTTTCTGATCATTTTAAACATTTCTGGTGTACCTGGGTTCATGAGAAACTCCTTAAATTTTGAATTTTTTAATGATGTTTTTTCTGTTATTTTTAACAATTTGTCGTGTACCCCGTACATGAAAAATTCTTAATTTTTGAATTTTTGTAAAATTCAAAATTTACCTATAATTACACTTTTTGATCATTTTAAAAACATTTCTGGTGTACCTGGGTTCATGAAAAACTCCTTAAATTTTGAATTTTTTTATGATAGTTTTTATGTTATTTTTAACAATTTGTCGTGTACCCCGGTACATGAAAAATTCTTAATTTTTCAATTTTTGTAAAATTCAAAAATTACCTATAATTACACTTTGTGATCATTTTCAACATTTATGGTGTACCTAGGTTCATGAGAAACTTCTTAAATTTTGAATTTTTTAATGATATTTTTCTGTTATTTTTAACAATTTGTCTTGTACCCCGGTACATGAAAATTTCTTAATTTTTGAATTTTTTTAAAATTTAAAAATTACCTATAATTACACTTTGTGATCATTTTAAAACATTTCTGGTGTACCTGGGTTCATGAGAAACTCCTTAAATTTTGAATTTTTAATGATATTTTTTATGTTATTTTTAACAATTTGTCGTGTACCCCGGTACATGAAAAATTATTAATTTTTCAATTTTTGTAAAATTAAAAAATAACCTATAATTACACTTTGTGATCATTTTAAACATTTCTGGTGTACCTAGGTTCATGAGAAACTCCTTAAATTTTGAATTTTTAATGATGTTTTTCTGATATTTTTAACAATTTGTCGTGTACCCTGGTTCATGAAAAATTCTTAATTTTTGAATTTTTTTAAAATTCAAAAACTACCTATAATTACACTTTCTGATCATTTTAAACATTTCTGGTGTACCTGGGTTCATGAGAAACTCCTTAAATTTTGAATTTTTTAATGATGTTTTTTCTGTTATTTTTAACAATTTGTCGTGTACCCCGTACATGAAAAATTCTTAATTTTTGAATTTTTGTAAAATTCAAAAATTACCTATAATTACACTTTTTGATCATTTTAAAACATTTCTGGTGTACCTGGGTTCATGAAAAACTCCTTAAATTTTGAATTTTTTTATGATAGTTTTTATGTTATTTTTAACAATTTGTCGTGTACCCCGGTACATGAAAAATTCTTAATTTTTCAATTTTTGTAAAATTCAAAAATTACCTATAATTACAATTTGTGATCATTTTCAACATTTATGGTGTACCTAGGTTCATGAGAAACTTCTTAAATTTTGAATTTTTTAATGATATTTTTCTGTTATTTTTAACAATTTGTCTTGTACCCCGGTACATGAAAATTTCTTAATTTTTGAATTTTTTTAAAATTTAAAAATTACCTATAATTACACTTTGTGATCATTTTAAACATTTCTGGTGTACATGGGTTCATGAGAAACTCCTTTAATTTTGAATTTTTTAATGATCTTTTTTCTGTTATTTTTAACAATTTGTCGTGTACCCCGGTACATGAAAAATTCTTAATTTTTCAATTTTTGTAAAATTCAAAAATAACCTATAATTAAACTTTGTGATCATTTTAAACATTTCTGGTGTACCTGGGTTCATGAGAAACTCCTTAAATTTTGAATTTTTTAATGATGTTTTTTCTGTTATTTTTAACAATTTGTCGTGTACCCCGGTACATGAAAAATTCTTAATTTTTCAATTTTTGTTAAATTCAAAAATTATCTATAATTACACTTTGTGATCATTTTAAAACATTTCTGGTGTACCTGGGTTCATGAGAAACTCCTTAAATTTTGAATTTTTTTATGATATTTTTATGTTATTTTTATCAATTTGTCGGTTACCCCGGTACATGAAAAATTCTTAATTTTTTAATTTTTGTAAAATTCAAAAATGACCTATAATTACGCTTTGTGATCATTTTAAACATTTCTGGTGTACCTAGGTTCATGAGAAACTCCTTAAATTTTGAATTTTTTAATGATGTTTTTTCTGTTATTTTTAACAATTTGTCGTGTACCCCGGTACATGAAAAATTCTTATTTTTTGAATTTTTGTAAAATTCAAAAATTATCTATAATTACACTTTGTGATCATTTTAAAACATTTCTGGTGTACCTGGGTTCATGAGAAACTCCTTAAATTTTGAATTTTTTTATGATATTTTTTATGTTATTTTTAACAATTTGTCGGTTACCTCGGTACATGAAAAATTCTTAATTTTTTAATTTTTGTAAAATACAAAAATTACCTATAATTACGCTTTGTGATCATTTTAAACATTTCTGGTGTACCTAGGTTCATGAGAAACTCCTTAAATTTTGGATTTTTTAATGATATTTTTTTTAACAATTTGTCATATATCCCGGTACATGAAAAATTCTTAATTTTTGAATTTCTGTAAAATTCAAAAATTAACTATAATTACACTTTGTGATCATTTTAAAACATTTCTGGTGTACCTGGGTTAATGTGAAACTCCTTAAATTTTGAATTTTTAATGATATTTTTTATGTTATTTTTAACAATTTGTCGTGTACCCCGGTACATGAAAATTTATTAATTTTTCAATTTTTGTAAAATTCAAAAATTACCTATAATTACGCTTTGTGATTATTTTAAACATTTCTGGTGTACCTAGGTTCATGAGAAAATCCTTAAATTTTGAATTTTTTAATAATGTTTTTTCTGTTATTTTAAAAATTTGTCGTGTACCCCGGTTCTTGAAAAATTCTTAATTTTTGAATTTTTGTAAAATTCAAAAACTACCTATAATTACACTTTCTGATCATTTTAAACATTTCTGGTGTACATGGGTTCATGAGAAACTCCTTAAATTTTGAATTTTTTAATGATGTTTTTTCTGTTATTTTTATCAATTTGTCGTGTACCCCGTACATGAAAAATTCTTAATTTTTGAATTTTTGTAAAATTCAAAAATTACCTATAATTACACTTTTTGATCATTTTAAAACATTTCTAGTGTACCTGGGTTCATGAAAAACTCCTTAAATTTTGAATTTTTTTATGATAGTTTTTATGTTATTTTTAACAATTTGTCGTGTACCGCGGTACATGAAAAATTCTTAATTTTTTAATTTTTGTAAAATTCAAAAATTACCTATAATTACACTTTGTGATCATTTTCAACATTTCAGGTGTACCTGGGTTCATGAGAAACTCCTTAAATTTTTGAATTTTTTAATGATCTTTTTTCTGTTATTTTTAACAATTTGTCGTGTACCCCGATACATGAAAAATTATTAAATTTTGAATTTTTGTAAAATTCAAAAATTACCTATAATTACACTTTGTGATCATTTTAAACATTTCTGGTGTACCTGGGTTCATGAGAAACTCCTTTAATTTTGAATTTTTTAATGATGTTTTTTCTGTTATTTTTAACAATTTGTCGTGTACCCCGGTACTTGAAAAATACTTAATTTTTGAATTTTTGTAAAATTCAAAAATTACCTATAATAACACTTTGTGATCATTTTAAACATTTCTGGTGTACCTGGGTTCATGAGAAACTCCTTAAATTTTGAATTTTTTTTATGATGTTTTTTTCTGTTATTTATAAAAATTTGTCGTGTACATCGGTACATGAAAAATTCTTAATTTTTGAATTTTTTTAATATTCAAAAATTACCTATAATTACACTTTGTGATCATTTTAAAACATTTCTGGTGTACCTAGGTTCATGAGAAACTCCTTAAATTTTGAATTTTTTAATGATATTTTTTATGTTATTTTTAACAATTTGTCGTGTACCCCGGTACATGAAAAATTCTTAATTTTTCAATTTTTGTAAAATTCAAAAATTACCTATAATTACACTTTGTGATCATTTTAAACATTTCTGGTGTACCTAGGTTCATGAGAAACTCCTTAAATTTTGAAATTCTTTAATGATATTTTTCTGTTATTTTTAACAATTTGTCGTGTACCCCGGTACATGAAAAATTCTTAATTTTTCAATTTTTGTAAAATTCAAAAATTACCTATAATTACACTTTGTGATCATTTTAAACAATTCTGGTGTACCTGGGTTCATGAGAAACTCCTTAAATTTTGAATTTTTTAATGATGTTTTTTCGTGTTATTTTTAACAATTTGTCGTGTACCCCGGTACATGAAAAATTCTTAATTTTTGAATTTTTGTAAAATTCAAAAATTACCTATAATTACACTTTGTGATAATTTTAAACATTTCTGGTGTACCTGGGTTCATGAGAAACTCGTTAAATTTTGAATTTTTTAATGATATTTTTATGTTATTTTTAACAATTTGTCGTGTACCCCGGTACATGAAAAATTCTTAGTTTTTTTCAATTTTTGTAAAATTCAAAAATTACCTATAATTACACTTTGTGATCATTTTAAACATTTCTGGTGTACCTAGGTTCATGAGAAACTCCTTAAATTTTTAATTTTTTAATGATGTTTTTAGGTTATTTTTAACAATTTGTCGTGTACCCCGGTACTTGAAAAATTCTTAATTTTTGAATTTTTGTAAAATTCAAAAATTACCTATAATTACACTTTGTGATCATTTTAAAACATTTCTGGTCTACCTGGGTTCATGAGAAACTCCTTAAATTTTGAATTTTTAATGATATTTTTTATGTTATTTTTAACAATTTGTCGTGTACCCCGGTACATGAAAAATTATTAATTTTTCAATTTTTGTAAAATTCAAAAACTACCTATAATTACACTTTGTGATCATTTTAAACATTTCTGGTGTACCTAGGTTCATGAGAAACTCCTTAAATTTTGAATTTTTTAATGACGTTTTTCTGATATTTTTTTAACAATTTGTCGTGTACCCTGGTTCATGAAAAATTCTTAATTTTTGAATTTTTTTAAAATTCAAAAACTACCTATAATTACACTTTCTGATCATTTTAAACATTTCTGGTGTACCTGGGTTCATGAGAAACTCCTTAAATTTTGAATTTTTTAATGATGTTTTTTCTGTTATTTTTAACAATTTGTCGTGTACCCCGTACATGAAAAATTCTTAATTTTTGAATTTTTGTAAAATTCAAAAATTACCTATAATTACACTTTTTGATCATTTTAAAACATTTCTGGTGTACCTGGGTTCATGAAAAACTCCTTAAATTTTGAATTTTTTTATGATAGTTTTTATGTTATTTTTAACAATTTGTCGTGTACCCCGGTACATGAAAAATTCTTAATTTTTCAATTTTTGTAAAATTCAAAAATTACCTATAATTACACTTTGTGATCATTTTCAACATTTATGGTGTACCTAGGTTCATGAGAAACTTCTTAAATTTTGAATTTTTTAATGATATTTTTCTGTTATTTTTAACAATTTGTCTTGTACCCCGGTACATGAAAATTTCTTAATTTTTGAATTTTTTTAAAATTTAAAAATTACCTATAATTACACTTTGTGATCATTTTAAACATTTCTGGTGTACATGGTTCATGAGAAACTCCTTTAATTTTGAATTTTTTAATGATCATTTTTCTGTTATTTTTAACAATTTGTCGTGTACCCCGGTACATGAAAAATTCTTAATTTTTCAATTTTTGTAAAATTCAAAAATAACCTATAATTAAACTTTGTGATCATTTTAAACATTTCTGGTGTACCTGGGTTCATGAGAAACTCCTTAAATTTTGAATTTTTTAATGATGTTTTTTCTGTTATTTTTAACAATTTGTCGTGTACCCCGGTACATGAAAAATTCTTAATTTTTCAATTTTTGTTAAATTCAAAAATTATCTATAATTACACTTTGTGATCATTTTAAAACATTTCTGGTGTACCTGGGTTCATGAGAAACTCCTTAAATTTTGAATTTTTTTATGATATTTTTATGTTATTTTTATCAATTTGTCGGTTACCCCGGTACATGAAAAATTCTTAATTTTTTAATTTTTGTAAAATTCAAAAATGACCTATAATTACGCTTTGTGATCATTTTAAACATTTCTGGTGTACCTAGGTTCATGAGAAACTCCTTAAATTTTGAATTTTTTAATGATGTTTTTTCTGTTATTTTTAACAATTTGTCGTGTACCCCGGTACATGAAAAATTCTTATTTTTTGAATTTTTGTAAAATTCAAAAATTATCTATAATTACACTTTGTGATCATTTTAAAACATTTCTGGTGTACCTGGGTTCATGAGAAACTCCTTAAATTTTGAATTTTTTTATGATATTTTTTATGTTATTTTTAACAATTTGTCGGTTACCTCGGTACATGAAAAATTCTTAATTTTTTAATTTTTGTAAAATACAAAAATTACCTATAATTACGCTTTGTGATCATTTTAAACATTTCTGGTGTACCTAGGTTCATGAGAAACTCCTTAAATTTTGGATTTTTTAATGATATTTTTTTTAACAATTTGTCATATACCCCGGTACATGAAAAATTCTTAATTTTTGAATTTCTGTAAAATTCAAAAATTAACTATAATTACACTTTGTGATCATTTTAAAACATTTCTGGTGTACCTGGGTTAATGTGAAACTCCTTAAATTTTGAATTTTTAATGATATTTTTTATGTTATTTTTAACAATTTGTCGTGTACCCCGGTACATGAAAATTTATTAATTTTTCAATTTTTGTAAAATTCAAAAATTACCTATAATTACGCTTTGTGATCATTTTAAACATTTCTGGTGTACCTAGGTTCATGAGAAAATCCTTAAATTTTGAATTTTTTAATAATGTTTTTTCTGTTATTTTTAACAATTTGTCGTGTACCCCGGTTCTTGAAAAATTCTTAATTTTTGAATTTCTGTAAAATTCAAAAACTACCTATAATTACACTTTCTGATCATTTTAAACATTTCTGGTGTACATGGGTTCATGAGAAACTCCTTAAATTTTGAATTTTTTAATGATGTTTTTTCTGTTATTTTTATCAATTTGTCGTGTACCCCGTACATGAAAAATTCTTAATTTTTGAATTTTTGTAAAATTCAAAAATTACCTATAATTACACTTTTTGATCATTTTAAAACATTTCTAGTGTACCTGGGTTCATGAAAAACTCCTTAAATTTTGAATTTTTTTATGATAGTTTTTATGTTATTTTTAACAATTTGTCGTGTACCGCGGTACATGAAAAATTCTTAATTTTTCAATTTTTGTAAAATTCAAAAATTACCTATACTTACACTTTGTGATCATTTTCAACATTTCAGGTGTACCTGGGTTCATGAGAAACTCCTTAAATTTTTGAATTTTTTAATGATCTTTTTTCTGTTATTTTTAACAATTTGTCGTGTACCCCGATACATGAAAAATTATTAAATTTTGAATTTTTGTAAAATTCATAAATTACCTATAATTACACTTTGTGATCATTTTAAACATTTCTGGTGTACCTGGGTTCATGAGAAACTCCTTTAATTTTGAATTTTTTAAGGATCTTTTTTCTGTTATTTTTAACAATTTGTCGTGTACCCCGGTACATGAAAAATTCTCAATTTTTCAATTTTTGTAAAATTCAAAAATTACCTATAATTACACTTTGTGATCATTTTAAACATTTCTGGTGTACCTGGGTTCATGAGAAACTCCTTAAATTTTGAATTTTTTAATGATGTTTTTTCTGTTATTTTTAACAATTTGTCGTGTACCCCGGTACATGAAAAATTCTTAATTTTTCAATTTTTGTTAAATTCAAAAATTATCTATAATTACACTTTGTGATCATTTTAAAACATTTCTGGTGTACCTGGGTTCATGAGAAACTCCTTAAATTTTGAATTTTTTTATGATATTTTTATGTTATTTTTATCAATTTGTCGGTTACCCCGGTACATGAAAAATTCTTAATTTTTTAATTTTTGTAAAATTCAAAAATGACCTATAATTACGCTTTGTGATCATTTTAAACATTTCTGGTGTACCTAGGTTCATGAGAAACTCCTTAAATTTTGAATTTTTTAATGATGTTTTTTCTGTTATTTTTAACAATTTGTCGTGTACCCCGGTACATGAAAAATTCTTATTTTTTGAATTTTTGTAAAATTCAAAAATTATCTATAATTACACTTTGTGATCATTTTAAAACATTTCTGGTGTACCTGGGTTCATGAGAAACTCCTTAAATTTTGAATTTTTTTATGATATTTTTTATGTTATTTTTAACAATTTGTCGGTTACCTCGGTACATGAAAAATTCTTAATTTTTTAATTTTTGTAAAATACAAAAATTACCTATAATTACGCTTTGTGATCATTTTAAACATTTCTGGTGTACCTAGGTTCATGAGAAACTCCTTAAATTTTGGATTTTTTAATGATATTTTTTTTAACAATTTGTCATATACCCCGGTACATGAAAAATTCTTAATTTTTGAATTTCTGTAAAATTCAAAAATTAACTATAATTACACTTTGTGATCATTTTAAAACATTTCTGGTGTACCTGGGTTAATGTGAAACTCCTTAAATTTTGAATTTTTAATGATATTTTTTATGTTATTTTTAACAATTTGTCGTGTACCCCGGTACATGAAAATTTATTAATTTTTCAATTTTTGTAAAATTCAAAAATTACCTATAATTACGCTTTGTGATCATTTTAAACATTTCTGGTGTACCTAGGTTCATGAGAAAATCCTTAAATTTTGAATTTTTTAATAATGTTTTTTCTGTTATTTTTAACAATTTGTCGTGTACCCCGGTTCTTGAAAAATTCTTAATTTTTGAATTTCTGTAAAATTCAAAAACTACCTATAATTACACTTTCTGATCATTTTAAACATTTCTGGTGTACATGGGTTCATGAGAAACTCCTTAAATTTTGAATTTTTTAATGATGTTTTTTCTGTTATTTTTATCAATTTGTCGTGTACCCCGTACATGAAAAATTCTTAATTTTTGAATTTTTGTAAAATTCAAAAATTACCTATAATTACACTTTTTGATCATTTTAAAACATTTCTAGTGTACCTGGGTTCATGAAAAACTCCTTAAATTTTGAATTTTTTTATGATAGTTTTTATGTTATTTTTAACAATTTGTCGTGTACCGCGGTACATGAAAAATTCTTAATTTTTCAATTTTTGTAAAATTCAAAAATTACCTATACTTACACTTTGTGATCATTTTCAACATTTCAGGTGTACCTGGGTTCATGAGAAACTCCTTAAATTTTTGAATTTTTTAATGATCTTTTTTCTGTTATTTTTAACAATTTGTCGTGTACCCCGATACATGAAAAATTATTAAATTTTGAATTTTTGTAAAATTCATAAATTACCTATAATTACACTTTGTGATCATTTTAAACATTTCTGGTGTACCTGGGTTCATGAGAAACTCCTTTAATTTTGAATTTTTTAAGGATCTTTTTTCTGTTATTTTTAACAATTTGTCGTGTACCCCGGTACATGAAAAATTCTCAATTTTTCAATTTTTGTAAAATTCAAAAATTACCTATAATTACACTTTGTGATCATTTTAAACATTTCTGGTGTACCTGGGTTCATGAGAAACTCCTTAAATTTTGAATTTTTTAATGATGTTTTTTCTGTTATTTTTAACAATTTGTCGTGTACCCCAGTACATGAAAAATTCTTAATATTTGAATTTTTGTAAAATTCAAAAATTACCTATAATTACACTTTGTGATCATTTTAAAAATTTATGGTGTACCTGGGTTCGTAATAAACTCCTTAAATTTTGAATTTTTTAATGATGTTTTTTCTGTTATTTTTAACAATTTGTCGTGTACCCCGGTACATGAAAAATTCTTAATTTTTCAATTTTTGTAAAATTCAAAAATTACCTATAATTACACTTTGTGATCATTTTAAACATTTCTGGTGTACCTGGATTCATGAGAAACTCCTTAAATTTTGAATTTTTTAATGATATTTTTTCTATTATTTTTAACAATTTGTCGTGTACCCCGGTACATGAAAAATTCTTAATTTTTGAATTTTTGTAAAATTCAAAAATTACCTATAATTACACTTTGTGATCATTTTAAAAATTTATGGTGTACCTGGGTTCATGAGAAACTCCTTATATTTTGAATTTTTTAATGATGTTTTTCTGTTATTTTTAACAATTTGTCGTGTACCCCGGTACATGAAAAATTCTTAATTTTTGAATTTTTTTAAAATTCAAAAATCACCTATAATTACACTTTGTGATCATTTTAAAACATTTCTGGTGTACCTGGATTCTTGAGAAACTCCTTAAATTTTGAATTTTTTATGATATTTTTTATATTATTTTTAACAATTTGTCGTGTACCCCGGTACATGAAAAATTGTTAATTTTTCAATTTTTGTAAAATTCAAAAATTACCTATAATTACACTTTCTGATCATTTTAAACATTTCTGGTGTACCTAGGTTCCTGAGAAACTCCTTAAATTTTCAATTTTTTAATGATATTTTTTAACAATTTGTCATGTACCCCGGTACATGAAAAATTCTTAATTTTTGAATTTCTGTAAAATTCAAAAATTACCTATAATTACACTTTGTGATCATTTTAGAACATTTATGGTGTACCTGGGTTCACGAGAAACTCCTTAAATTTTGAATTTTTTAATGATATTTTTTATGTTATTTTTAACAATTTGTCGTGTACCCCGGTACATGAAAAATTCTTAATTTTTCAATTTTTGTAAAATTCAAAAATTACCTATAATTACACTTTGTGATCATTTTAAACATTTCTGGTGTACCTAGGTTCATGAGAAACTTCTTAAATTTTGAAATTTTTAATGATGTTTTTTTCTGTTATTTTTAACAATTTGTCGTGTACCCCGGTACATGAAAAATTCTTAATTTTTGAATTTTTGTAAAATTCAAAAATTACCTATAATTACACTTTGTGATCATTTTAAACATTTCTGGTGTACCTGGGTTCATGAGAAAGTCCTTAAATTTTGAATTTTTTAATGATGTTTTTTCTGTTATTTTTAACAATTTGTCGTGTACCCCAGTACATGAAAAATTCTTAATATTTGAATTTTTGTAAAATTCAAAAATTACCTATAATTACACTTTGTGATTATTTTAAAAATTTATGGTGTACCTGGGTTCGTGATCAACTCCTTAAATTTTGAATTTTTTAATGATGTTTTTTCTGTTATTTTTAACAATTTGTCGTGTACCCCGGTACATGAAAAATTCTTAATTTTTCAATTTTTGTAAAATTCAAAAATTACCTATAATTACACTTTGTGATCATTTTAAACATTTCTGGTGTACCTGGGTTCATGAGAAACTCCTTAAATTTTGAATTTTTTAATGATATGTTTTCTGTTATTTTTAACAATTTATGTGTACCCCGGTACAAGAAAAATTCTTAATTTTTGAATTTTTGTAAAATTCAAAAATTACCTATAATTACACTTTGTGATCATTTTAAAAATTTATGGTGTACCTGGGTTCATGAGAAACTCCTTAGATTATGAATTTTTTAATGATGTTTTTCTGTTATTTTTAACAATTTGTCGTGTACCCCGGTACATGAAAAATTCTTAATTTTTGAATTTTTGTAAAATTCAAAAATCACCTATAATTACACTTTGTGATCATTTTAAAACATTTCTGGTGTACCTGGATTCTTGAGAAACACCTTAAATTTTTAATTTTTTATGATATTTTTTATATTATTTTTAACAATTTGTCGTGTACCCCGGTACATGAAAAATTGTTAATTTTTCAATTTTTGTAAAATTCAAAAATTACCTATAATTACACTTTGTGATCATTTTAAACATTTCTGGTGTACCTAGGTTCCTGAGAAACTCCTTAAATTTTCAATTTTTTAATGATATTTTTTTAACGATTTGTCATGTACCCCGGTACATGAAAAATTCTTAATTTTTGAATTTCTGTAAAATTCAAAAATTACCTATAATTACACTTTGTGATCATTTTAAAACATTTATGGTGTACCTGGCTTCACGAGAAACTCCTTAAATTTTGAATTTTTTAATGATATTTTTATGTTATTTTTAACAATTTGTCGTGTACCCCGGTACATGAAAAATTCTTAATTTTTCAATTTTTGTAAAATTCAAAAATTACTTATAATTACTCTTTGTGATCATTTTAAACATTTATGGTGTACCTAGGTTCATGAGAAACTCCTTAAATTTTGAATTTTTTAATGATGTTTTTTCTGTTATTTTTAACAATTTGTCGTGTACCCCAGTACATGAAAAATTCTTAATATTTGAATTTTTGTAAAATTCAAAAATTACCTATAATTACACTTTGTGATCATTTTAAAAATTTATGGTGTACCTGGGTTCGTGATAAACTCCTTAAATTTTGAATTTTTTAATGATGTTTTTTCTGTTATTTTTAACAATTTGTCGTGTACCCCGGTACATGAAAAATTCTTAATTTTTCAATTTTTGTAAAATTCAAAAATTACCTATAATTACACTTTGTGATCATTTTAAACATTTCTGGTGTACCTGGGTTCATGAGAAACTCCTTAAATTTGGAAAATTTTAATGATATTTTTTCTGTTATTTTTAACAATTTGTCGTGTACCCCGGTACATGAAAAATTCTTAATTTTTGAATTTTTGTAAAATTCAAAAATTACATATAATTACACTTTGTGATCATTTTAAAACATTTATGGTGTACCTAGGTTCACGAGAAACTCCTTAAATTTTGAATTTTTTAATGATATTTTTTATGTTATTTTTAACAATTTGTCGTGTACCTCGTTACATGAAAAATTCTTAATTTTTCAATTTTTGTAAAATTCAAAAATTACCTATAATTACACTTTGTGATCATTTTAAACATTTCTGGTGTACCTAGGTTCATGAGAAACTCCTTAAATTTTGAATTTTTTAATGATGTTTTTTCTGTTATTTTTAACAATTTGTCGTGTACCCCGGTACATGAAAAATTCTTAATTTTTGAATATTTGTAAAATTAAAAAATTACCTATAATTACACTTAGTGATCATTTTAAAACATTTCTGGCGTACCTGGGTTCATGAGAAAGTCCTTAAATTTTGAATTTTTTAATGATGTTTTTTCTGTTATTTTTAACAATTTGTCGTGTACCTCAGTACATGAAAAATTCTTAATATTTGAATTTTTGTAAAATTCAAAAATTACATATAATTACACTTTGTGATCATTTTAAAAATTTATGGTGTACCTGGGTTCGTGATAAACTCCTTAAATTTTGAATTTTTTAATGATGTTTTTTCTGTTATTTTTAACAATTTGTCGTGTACCCCGGTACATGAAAAATTCTTAATTTTTCAATTTTTGTAAAATTCAAAAATTACCTATAATTACACTTTGTGATCATTTTAAAGATTTCTGGTGTGCCTGGGTTCATGAGAAACTCCTTAAATTTTGAATTTTTTAATGATATTTTTCTGTTATTTTTAACAATTTGTCGTGTACCCCGGTACATGAAAAATTCTTAATTTTTGAATTTTTGTAAAATTCAAAAATTACCTATAATTACACTTTGTGATCATTTTAAAAATTTATGGTGTACCTGGGTTCATGAGAAACTCCTTAAATTTTGAATTTTTTAATGATGTTTTTCTGTTATTTTTAACAATTTGTCGTGTACCCCGGTACATGAAAAATTCTTAATTTTTGAATTTTTGTAAAATTCAAAAATCACCTATAATTACACTTTGTGATCATTTTAAAACATTTCTGGTGTACCTGGATTCTTGAGAAACTCCTTAAATTTTGAATTTTTTATGATATTTTTTATATTATTTTTAACAATTTGTCGTGTACCCCGGTACATGAAAAATTGTTAATTTTTCAATTTTTGTAAAATTCAAAAATTACCTATAATTACACTTTGTGATCATTTTAAACATTTCTGGTGTACCTAGGTTCCTGAGAAACTCCTTAAATTTTCAATTTTTTAATGATATTTTTTTAACGATTTGTCATGTACCCCGGTACATGAAAAATTCTTAATTTTTGAATTTCTGTAAAATTCAAAAATTACCTATAATTACACTTTGTGATCATTTTAAAACATTTATGGTGTACCTGGCTTCACGAGAAACTCCTTAAATTTTGAATTTTTTAATGATATTTTTATGTTATTTTTAACAATTTGTCGTGTACCCCGGTACATGAAAAATTCTTAATTTTTCAATTTTTGTAAAATTCAAAAATTACTTATAATTACACTTTGTGATCATTTTAAACATTTATGGTGTACCTAGGTTCATGAGAAACTCCTTAAATTTTGAATTTTTTAATGATGTTTTTTCTGTTATTTTTAACAATTTGTCGTGTACCCCAGTACATGAAAAATTCTTAATATTTGAATTTTTGTAAAATTCAAAAATTACCTATAATTACACTTTGTGATCATTTTAAAAATTTATGGTGTACCTGGGTTCGTGATAAACTCCTTAAATTTTGAATTTTTTAATGATGTTTTTTCTGTTATTTTTAACAATTTGTCGTGTACCCCGGTACATGAAAAATTCTTAATTTTTCAATTTTTGTAAAATTCAAAAATTACCTATAATTACACTTTGTGATCATTTTAAACATTTCTGGTGTACCTGGGTTCATGAGAAACTCCTTAAATTTGGAAAATTTTAATGATATTTTTTCTGTTATTTTTAACAATTTGTCGTGTACCCCGGTACATGAAAAATTCTTAATTTTTGAATTTTTGTAAAATTCAAAAATTACATATAATTACACTTTGTGATCATTTTAAAACATTTATGGTGTACCTGGGTTCACGAGAAACTCCTTAAATTTTGAATTTTTTAATGATATTTTTTATGTTATTTTTAACAATTTGTCGTGTACCTCCTTACATGAAAAATTCTTAATTTTTCAATTTTTGTAAAATTCAAAAATTACCTATAATTACACTTTGTGATCATTTTAAACATTTCTGGTGTACCTAGGTTCATGAGAAACTCCTTAAATTTTGAATTTTTTAATGATGTTTTTTCTGTTATTTTTAACAATTTGTCGTGTACCCCGGTACATGAAAAATTCTTAATTTTTGAATATTTGTAAAATTAAAAAATTACCTATAATTACACTTAGTGATCATTTTAAAACATTTCTGGCGTACCTGGGTTCATGAGAAAGTCCTTAAATTTTGAATTTTTTAATGATGTTTTTTCTGTTATTTTTAACAATTTGTCGTGTACCCCAGTACATGAAAAATTCTTAATATTTGAATTTTTGTAAAATTCAAAAATTACATATAATTACACTTTGTGATCATTTTAAAAATTTATGGTGTACCTGGGTTCGTGATAAACTCCTTAAATTTTGAATTTTTTAATGATGTTTTTTCTGTTATTTTTAACAATTTGTCGTGTACCCCGGTACATGAAAAATTCTTAATTTTTCAATTTTTGTAAAATTCAAAAATTACCTATAATTACACTTTGTGATCATTTTAAAGATTTCTGGTGTGCCTGGGTTCATGAGAAACTCCTTAAATTTTGAATTTTTTAATGATATTTTTCTTTTATTTTTAACAATTTGTCGTGTACCCCGGTACATGAAAAATTCTTAATTTTTGAATTTTTGTAAAATTCAAAAATTACCTATAATTACACTTTGTGATCATTTTAAAAATTTATGGTGTACCTGGGTTCATGAGAAACTCCTTAAATTTTGAATTTTTAATGATGTTTTTCTGTTATTTTTAACAATTTGTCGTGTACCCCGGTACATGAAAAATTCTTAATTTTTGAATTTTTGTAAAATTCAAAAATCACCTATAATTACACTTTGTGATCATTTTAAAACATTTCTGGTGTACCTGGATTCTTGAGAAACTCCTTAAATTTTGAATTTTTTATGATATTTTTTATATTATTTTTAACAATTTGTCGTGTACCCCGGTACATGAAAAATTGTTAATTTTTCAATTTTTGTAAAATTCAAAAATTACCTATAATTACACTTTGTGATCATTTTAAACATTTCTGGTGTACCTAGGTTCATGAGAAACTCCTTAAATTTTGAATTTTTTAATGATTTTTTTTCTGTTATTTTTAACAATTTGTCGTGTGCCCCGGTACATAAAAAATTCTTAATTTTTGAATTTCTGTAAAATTCAAAAATTACCTATAATTACACTTTGTGATCATTTTAAAACATTTATGGTGTACCTGGGTTCACGAGAAACTCCTTAAATTTTGAATTTTTAATGATATTTTTATGTTATTTTTAACAATTTGTCGTGTACCCCGGTACATGAAAAATTCTTAATTTTTCAATTTTTGTAAAATTCAAAAATTACCTATAATTACACTTTGTGATCATTTTAAACATTTCTAGTGTACCTAGGTTCATGAGAAACTCCTTAAAATTTGAATTTTTTAATGATGTTTTTTCTGTTATTTTTAACAATTTGTCGTGTACCCCGGTACATGAAAAATTCTTAATTTTTGAATTTCTGTAAAATTCAAAAACAACCTATAATTACACTTTGTGAACATTTTAAAACATTTATGGTGTACCTGGGTTCACGAGTAACTCCTTAAATTTTGAATTTTTTAATGATATTTTTTATGTTATTTTTAACAATTTGTCGTGTACCCCGGTACATGAAAAATTCTTAATTTTTCAATTTTTGTAAAATTCAAAAATTACCTATAATTACACTTAGTGATCATTTTAAAACATTTCTGGCGTACCTGGGTTCATGAGAAACTCCTTAATTTTTGAATTTTTTATGTTATTTTTAACAATTTGTCGTGTACCCCGGTACATGAAAAATTCTTAATTTTTCAATTTTTGTAAAATTCAAAAATTACCTATAATTACACTTTGTGATCATTTTAAACATTTCTGGTGTACCTAGGTTCATGAGAAACTCCTTAAATTTTGAATTTTTTAATGATGTTTTTTCTGTTATTTTTAACAATTTGTCGTGTACCCCGGTACATGAAAAATTCTTAATTTTTGAATTTTTGTAAAATTAAAAAATTACCTATAATTACACTTAGTGATCATTTTAAAACATTTCTGGCGTACCTGGGTTCATGAGAAAGTCCTTAAATTTTGAATTTTTTAATGATGTTTTTTTTTGTTATTTTTAACAATTTGTCGTGTACCCCAGTACATGAAAAATTCTTAATATTTGAATTTTTGTAAAATTCAAAAATTACCTATAATTACACTTTGTGATCATTTTAAAAATTTATGGTGTACCTGGGTTCGTGATAAACTCCTTAAATTTTGAATTTTTTAATGATGTTTTTTCTGTTATTTTTAACAATTTGTCGTGTACCCCGGTACATGAAAAATTCTTAATTTTTCAATTTTTGTAAAATTCAAAAATTACATATAATTACACTTTGTGATCATTTTAAAGATTTCTGGTGTGCCTGGGTTCATGAGAAACTCCTTAAATTTTGAATTTTTTAATGATATTTTTTCTGTTATTTTTAACAATTTGTCGTGTACCCCGGTACATGAAAAATTCTTAATTTTTGAATTTTTGTAAAATTCAAAAATTACCTATAATTACACTTTGTGATCATTTTAAAAATTTATGGTGTACCTGGGTTCATGAGAAACTCCTTAAATTTTGAATTTTTTTAATGATGTTTTTCTGTTATTTTTAACAATTTGTCGTGTACCCCGGTACATGAAAAATTCTTAATTTTTGAATTTTTGTAAAATTCAAAAATCACCTATAATTACACTTTGTGATCATTTTAAAACATTTCTGGTGTACCTGGATTCTTGAGAAACTCCTTAAATTTTGAATTTTTTATGATATTTTTTATATTATTTTTAACAATTTGTCGTGTACCCCGGTACATGAAAAATTGTTAATTTTTCAATTTTTGTAAAATTCAAAAATTACCTATAATTACACTTTGTGATCATTTTAAACATTTCTGGTGTACCTAGGTTCATGAGAAACTCCTTAAATTTTGAATTTTTTAATGATGTTTTTTCTGTTATTTTTAACAATTTGTCGTGTACCCCGGTACATACAAAATTCTTAATTTTTGAATTTCTGTAAAATTCAAAAATTACCTATAATTACACTTTGTGATCATTTTAAAACATTTATGGTGTACCTGGGTTCACGAGAAACTCCTTAAATTTTGAAGTTTTTAATGATATTTTTTATGTTATTTTTAACAATTTGTCGTGTACCCCGGTACATGAAAAATTCATAATTTTTCAATTTTTGTAAAATTCAAAAATTACCTATAATTACACTTTGTGATCATTTTAAACATTTCTGGTGTACCTAGGTTCATGAGAAACTCCTTAAATTTTGAATTTTTTAATGATGTTTTTTCTGTTATTTTTAACAATTTGTCGTGTACCCCGGTACATGAAAAATTCTTAATTTTTGAATTTCTGTAAAATTCAAAAATAACCTATAATTACACTTTGTGAACATTTTAAAACATTTATGGTGTACCTGGGTTCACGAGAAACTCCTTAAATTTTGAATTTTTTAATGATATTTTTTATGTTATTTTTAACAATTTGTCGTGTACCCCGGTACATGAAAAATTCTTAATTTTTCAATTTTTGTAAAATTCAAAAATTACCTATAATTACACTTAGTGATCATTTTAAAACATTTCTGGCGTACCTGGGTTCATGAGAAACTCCTTAATTTTTGAATTTTTTTTTGATATTTTTTATGTTATTTTTAACAATTTGTCGTGTACCCCGGTACATGAAAAATTCTTAATTTTTCAATTTTTGTAAAATTCAAAAATTACCTATAATTACACTTTGTGATCATTTTAAACATTTCTGGTGTACCTAGGTTCATGAGAAACTCCTTAAATTTTGAATTTTTTATTGATATTTTTTTTAACAATTTGTCATGTACCCCGGTACATGAAAAATTCTTAATTTTTGAATTTCTGTAAAGTTCAAAAATTACCTATAATTACACTTTGTGATCATTTTAAAACATTTCTAGTGTACCTGAGTTCATGAGAAACTCCTTAAATTTTGAATTTTTTAATGATATTTTTTATGTTATTTTTAACAATTTGTCGTGTACCCCGGTACATGAAAAATTCTTAATTTTTGAATTTTTGTAAAATTCAAAAATTACCTATAATTACACTTTGTGATCATTTTAAACATTTCTACTGTACCTGGGTTCAAGAGAAAGTCCTTAAATTTTGAATTTTTTAATGATGTTTTTTCTGTTATTTTTAACAATTTGTCGTGTACCCCAGTACATGAAAAATTCTTAATATTTGAATTTTTGTAAAATTCAAAAATTACCTATAATTACACTTTGTGATCATTTTAAAAATTTATGGTGTACCTAGGTTCGTGATAAACTCCTTAAATTTTGAATTTTTTAATGATGTTTTTTCTGTTATTTTTAACAATTTGTCGTGTACCCCGGTACATGAAAAATTCTTAATTTTTCAATTTTTGTAAAATTCAAAAATTACCTATAATTACACTTTGTGATCATTTTTAACATTTCTGGTGTAAAATTCAAAAATTACCTATAATTATACTTTGTGATCATTTTAAACATTTCTGGTGTACCTAGGTTCCTGAGAAACTCCTTAAATTTTCAATTTTTTAATGATATTTTTTTAACAATTTGTCATGTATCCCGGTACATGAAAAATTCTTAATTTTTGAATTTCTGTAAAATTCAAAAATTACCTATAATTACACTTTGTGATAATTTTAAAACATTTATGGTGTACCTGGGTTCACGAGAAACTCCTTAAATTTTGAATTTTTTAATGATATTTTTTATGTTATTTTTAACAATTTGTCGTATACCCCGGTACATGAAAAATTCTTAATTTTTCAATTTTTGTAAAATTCAAAAATTACCTATAATTACACTTTGTGATCATTTTAAACATTTCTGGTGTACCTAGGTTCATGAGAAACTCCTTAAATTTTGAATTTTTTAATGATGTTTTTTTTTATTTTTAACAATTTGTCGTGTACCCCGGTACATGAAAAATTCTTAATTTTTGAATTTTTGTAAAATTCAAAAATTACCTATAATTACACTTAGTGATCATTTTAAAACATTTCTGGCGTACCTGGGTTCATGAGAAAGTCCTTAAATTTTGAATTTTTTAATGATGTTTTTTCTGTTATTTTTAACAATTTGTCGTGTACCCCAGTACATGAAAAATTCTTAATATTTGAATTTTTGTAAAATTCAAAAATTACCTATAATTACACTTTGTGATCATTTTAAAAATTTATGGTGTACCTGGGTTCGTGATAAACTCCTTAAATTTTGAATTTTTTAATGATGTTTTTTCTGTTATTTTTAACAATTTGTCGTGTACCCCGGTACATGAAAAATTCTTAAATTTTCAATTTTTGTAAAATTCAAAAATTACCTATAATTACACTTTGTGATCATTTTAAACATTTCTGGTGTGCCTGGGTTCATGAGAAACTCCTTAAATTTTGAATTTTTTAATGATATTTTTTCTGTTATTTTTAACAATTTGTCGTGTACCCCGGTACATGAAAAATTCTTAATTTTTGAATTTTTGTAAAATTCAAAAATTACCTATAATTACACTTTGTGATCATTTTAAACATTTCTGGTGTACCTAGGTTCCTGAGAAACTCCTTAAATTTTCAATTTTTTAATGATATTTTTTTAACAATTTGTCATGTACCCCGGTACATGAAAAATTCTTAATTTTTGAATTTCTGTAAAATTCAAAAATTACCTATAATTACACTTTGTGATCATTTTAAAACATTTATGGTGTACCTGGGTTCACGAGAAACTCCTTAAATTTTGAATTTTTTAATGATATTTTTTATGTTATTTTTAACAATTTGTCGTGTACCACGGTACATGAAAAATTCTAAATTTTTCAATTTTTGTAAAATTCAAAAATTACCTATAATTACACTTTGTGATCATTTTAAACATTTCTGGTGTACCTAGGTTCATGAGACACTCCTTAAATTTTGAATTTTTTAATGATGTTTTTTCTGTTATTTTTAACAATTTGTCGTATACCCCGGTACATGAAAAATTCTTAATTTTTGAATTTTTGTAAAATTCAAAAATTACCTATAATTACACTTAGTGATCATTTTAAAACATTTCTGGCGTACCTGGGTTCATGAGAAACTCCTTAATTTTTGAATTTTTTTTTGATATTTTTTATGTCGTGTACCCCGGTACATGAAAAATTCTTGATTTTTCAATTTTTGTAAAATTCAAAAATTACCTATAATTACACTTTGTGATCATTTTAAACATTTCTGGTGTACCTAGGTTTATGAGAAACTCCTTAAATTTTGAATTTTTTAATGATATTTTTTTTAACAATTTGTCATGTACCCCGGTACATGAAAAATTCTTAATTTTTGAATTTCTGTAAAGTTCAAAAATTACCTATAATTACACTTTGTGATCATTTTAAAACATTTCTAGTGTATGGGTTCATGAGAAACTCCTTAAATTTTGAATTTTTTAATAATATTTTTTATGTTATTTTTAACAATTTGTCGTGTACCCCGGTACATGAAAAATTCTTAATTTTTCAATTTTTGTAAAATTCAAAAATTACCTATAATTACACTTTGTGATCATTTTAAACATTTCTGGTGTACCTAGGTTCATGAGACACTCCTTAAATTTTGAATTTTTTAATGATGTTTTTTCTGTTATTTTTAACAATTTGTCGTATACCCCGGTACATGAAAAATTCTTAATTTTTGAATTTTTGTAAAATTCAAAAATTACCTATAATTACACTTAGTGATCATTTTAAAACATTTATGGTGTACCTGGGTTCACGAGAAACTCCTTAAATTTTGAATTTTTTAATGATATTTTTATGTTATTTTTAACAATTTGTCGTGTACCCCGGTACATGAAAAATTCTAAATTTTTCAATTTTTGTAAAATTCAAAAATTACCTATAATTACACTTTGTGATCATTTTAAACATTTCTGGTGTACCTAGGTTCATGAGACACTCCTTAAATTTTGAATTTTTTAATGATGTTTTTTCTGTTATTTTTAACAATTTGTCGTATACCCCCGGTACATGAAAAATTCTTAATTTTTGAATTTTTGTAAAATTCAAAAATTACCTATAATTACACTTAGTGATCATTTTAAAACATTTCTGGCGTACCTGGGTTCATGAGAAACTCCTTAATTTTTGAATTTTTTTATGATATTTTTTATGTTATTTTTAACAATTTGTCGTGTACCCCGGTACATGAAAAATTCTTAATTTTTCAATTTTTGTAAAATTCAAAAATTACCTATAATTACACTTTGTGATCATTTTAAACATTTCTGGTGTACCTAGGTTCCTGAGAAACTCCTTAAATTTTCAATTTTTTAATGATATTTTTTTAACAATTTGTCATGTACCCCGGTACATGAAAAATTCTTAATTTTTGAATTTCTGTAAAGTTCAAAAATTACCTATAATTACACTTTGTGATCATTTTAAAACATTTCTAGTGTACCTGGGTTCATGAGAAACTCCTTAAATTTTGAATTTTTTAATAATATTTTTTATGTTATTTTTAACAATTTGTCGTGTACCCCGGTACATGAAAAATTCTTAATTTTTGAATTTTTGTAAAATTCAAAAATTATATATAATTACACTTTGTGATCATTTTAAACATTTCTGGTGTACCTGGGTTCATGAGAAAGTCCTTAAATTTTGAATTTTTTAATGATGTTTTTCTGTTATTTTTAACAATTTGTCGTGTACCCCAGTACATGAAAAATTCTTAATATTTGAATTTTTGTAAAATTCAAAAATTACCTATAATTACACTTTGTGATCATTTTAAAAATTTATGGTGTACCTGGGTTCATGATAAACTCCTTAAATTTTGAATTTTTTAATGATGTTTTTTCTGTTATTTTTAACAATTTGTCGTGTACCCCGGTACATGAAAAATTCTTAATTTTTGAATTTTTGTAAAATTCAAAAATTACCTATAATTACACTTTGTGATCATTTTAAAAATTTATGGTGTACCTGGGTTCATGAGAAACTTCTTAAATTTTGAATTTTTTAATGATGTTTTTCTGTTATTTTTAACAATTTGTCGTGTACCCCGGTATATGAAAAATTCTAAATTTTTGAATTTTTGTAAAATTCAAAAATCACCTATAATTACACTTTGTGATCATTTTAAAACATTTCTGGTGTACCTGGATTCTTGAGAAACTCCTTAAATTTTGAATTTTTTATGATATTTTTTATATTATTTTTAACAATTTGTCGTGTACCCCGGTACATGAAAAATTGTTAATTTTTCAATTTTTGTAAAATTCAAAAATTACCTATAATTACACTTTGTGATCATTTTAAACATTTCTGGTGTACCTAGGTTCCTGAGAAACTCCTTAAATTTTCAATTTTTTAATGATATTTTTTTAAAAATTTGTCATGTACCCCGGTACATGAAAAATTCTTAATTTTTGAATTTCTGTAAAATTCAAAAATTACCTATAATTACACTTTGTGATCATTTTAAAACATTTATGGTGTACCTGGGTTCACGAGAAACTCCTTAAATTTTGAATTTTTTAATGATATTTTTTATGTTATTTTTAACAATTTGTCGTGTACCCCGGTACATGAAAAATTCTTAATTTTTCAATTTTTGTAAAATTCAAAAATTACCTATAATTACACTTTGTGATCATTTTAAACATTTCTGGTGTACCTAGGTTCATGAGAAACTCCTTAAATTTTGAATTTTTTAATTATGTTTTTTCTGTTATTTTTAACAATTTGTCGTGTACCCCGGTACATGAAAAATTCTTAATTTTTGAATTTTTGTAAAATTCAAAAATTACCTATAATTACACTTAGTGATCATTTTAAAACATTTCTGGCGTACCTGGGTTCATGAGAAACTCCTTAATTTTTGAATTTTTTTTTGATATTTTTTATGTTATTTTTAACAATTTGTCGTGTACCCCGGTACATGAAAAATTCTTAATTTTTCAATTTTTGTAAAATTCAAAAAGTACCTATAATTACACTTTGTGATCATTTTAAACATTTCTGGTGTACCTAGGTTCATGAGAAACTCCTTAAATTTTTAATTTTTTAATGATATTTTTTTTAACAATTTGTCATGTACCCCGGTACATGAAAAATTCTTAATTTTTGAATTTCTGTAAAGTTCAAAAATTACCTATAATTACACTTTGTGATCCTTTTAAAACATTTCTAGTGTACCTGGGTTCATGAGAAACTCCTTAAATTTTGAATTTTTTAATGATATTTTTTATGTTATTTTTAACAATTTGTCGTGTACCCCGGTACATGAAAAATTCTTAATTTTTGAATTTTTGTAAAATTCAAAAATTACCTATAATTACACTTTGTGATCATTTTAAATATTTCTGGTGTACCTGGGTTCACGAGAAACTCCTTAAATTTTGAATTTTTTAATGATATTTTTTATGTTATTTTTAACAATTTGTCGTGTACCCCGGTACATGAAAAATTCTTAATTTTTCAATTTTTGTAAAATTCAAAAATTCCCTATAATTACACTTTGTGATCATTTTAAACATTTCTGGTGTACCTAGGTTCATGAGAAACTCCTTAAATTTTGAATTTTTAATGATATTTTTCTGTTATTTTTAACAATTTGTCGTGTACCCCGGTAAATGAAAAATTCTTAATTTTTCAATTTTTGTAAAGTTCAAAAATTACCTATAATTACACTTTGTGATCATTTTAAACATTTCCGGTGTACCTGGGTTCATGAGAAACTCCTTAAATTTTGAATTTTTTAATGATATTTTTTCTGTTATTTTTAACAATTTGTCGTGTACCCCGGTACATGAAAAATTCTTAATTTTTGAATTTTTGTAAAATTCAAAAATTACCTATAATTACACTTTGTGATCATTTTAAAAATTTATGGTGTACCTGGGTTCATGAGAAACTCCTTAAATTTTGTATATTTTAATGATGTTTTTTCTGTTATTTTTAACAATTTGTCGTGTACCCCGGTACATGAAAAATTCTTAATTTTTGAATTTTTGTAAAATTCAAAAATTACCTATAATTACACTTAGTGATCATTTTAAAACATTTCTGGCGTACCTGGGTTCATGAGAAGCTCCTTAATTTTTGAATTTTTTTTTGATATTTTTTATGTTATTTTTAACAATTTGTCGTGTACCCCGGTACATGAAAAATTTTTAATTTTTCAATTTTTGTAAAATTCAAAAATTACCTATAATTACACTTTGTGATCATTTTAAACATTTCTGGTGTACCTAGGTTCATGAGAAACTCCTTAAATTTTTAATTTTTTAATGATATTTTTTTTAACAATTTGTCATGTACCCCGGTACATGAAAAATTCTTAATTTTTGAATTTCTGTAAAGTTCAAAAATTACCTATAATTACACTTTGTGATCATTTTAAAACATTTCTAGTGTACCTGGGTTCATGAGAAACTCCTTAAATTTTGAATTTTTTAATGATATTTTTTATGTTATTTTTAACATTTTGTCGTGTACCCCGGTAGATGAAAAATTCTTAATTTTTGAATTTTTGTAAAATTCAAAAATTACCTATAATTACACTTTGTGATCATTTTAAACATTTCTGGTGTACCTGGGTTCACGAGAAACTCCTTAAATTTTGAATTTTTTAATGATATTTTTTATGTTATTTTTAACAATTTGTCGTGTACCCCGGTACATGAAAAATTCTTAATTTTTCAATTTTTGTAAAATTCAAAAATTACCTATAATTACACTTTGTGATCATTTTAAACATTTCTGGTGTACCTATGTACATGAGAAACTCCTTAAATTTTGAATTTTTAATGATATTTTTCTGTTATTTTTAACAATTTGTCGTGTACCCCGGTAAATGAAAAATTCTTAATTTTTCAATTTTTGTAAAGTTCAAAAATTACCTATAATTACACTTTGTGATCATTTTAAACATTTCCGGTGTACCTGGGTTCATGAGAAACTCCTTAAATTTTGAATTTTTTAATGATATTTTTTCTGTTATTTTTAACAATTTGTCGTGTACCCCGGTACATGAAAAATTCTTAATTTTTGAATTTTTGTAAAATTCAAAAATTACCTATAATTACACTTTGTGATCATTTTAAAAATTTATGGTGTACCTGGGTTCATGAGAAACTCCTTAAATTTTGTATTTTTTAATGATGTTTTTTCTATTATTTTTAACAATTTGTCGTGTACCCCGGTACATGAAAAATTCTTAATTTTTGAATTTTTGTAAAATTCAAAAATTACCTATAATTACACTTAGTGATCATTTTAAAACATTTCTGGCGTACCTGGGTTCATGAGAAGCTCCTTAATTTTTGAATTTTTTTTTGATATTTTTTATGTTATTTTTAACAATTTGTCGTGTACCCCGGTACATGAAAAATTTTTAATTTTTCAATTTTTGTAAAATTCAAAAATTACCTATAATTACACTTTGTGATCATTTTAAAACATTTCTAGTGTACCTGGGTTCATGAGAAACTCCTTAAATTTTGAATTTTTTAATGATATTTTTTATGTTATTTTTAACATTTTGTCGTGTACCCCGGTAGATGAAAAATTCTTAATTTTTGAATTTTTGTAAAATTCAAAAATTACCTATAATTACACTTTGTGATCATTTTAAACATTTCTGGTGTACCTGGGTTCACGAGAAACTCCTTAAATTTTGAATTTTTTAATGATATTTTTTATGTTATTTTTAACAATTTGTCGTGTACCCCGGTACATGAAAAATTCTTAATTTTTCAATTTTTGTAAAATTCAAAAATTACCTATAATTACACTTTGTGATCATTTTAAACATTTCTGGTGTACCTATGTTCATGAGAAACTCCTTAAATTTTGAATTTTTAATGATATTTTTCTGTTATTTTTAACAATTTGTCGTGTACCCCGGTAAATGAAAAATTCTTAATTTTTCAATTTTTGTAAAGTTCAAAAATTACCTATAATTACACTTTGTGATCATTTTAAACATTTCCGGTGTACCTGGGTTCATGAGAAACTCCTTAAATTTTGAATTTTTTAATGATATTTTTTCTGTTATTTTTAACAATTTGTCGTGTACCCCGGTACATGAAAAATTCTTAATTTTTGAATTTTTGTAAAATTCAAAAATTACCTATAATTACACTTTGTGATCATTTTAAAAATTTATGGTGTACCTGGGTTCATGAGAAACTCCTTAAATTTTGTATTTTTTAATGATGTTTTTTCTATTATTTTTAACAATTTGTCGTGTACCCCGGTACATGAAAAATTCTTAATTTTTGAATTTTTGTAAAATTCAAAAATTACCTATAATTACACTTAGTGATCATTTTAAAACATTTCTGGCGTACCTGGGTTCATGAGAAGCTCCTTAATTTTTGAATTTTTTTTTGATATTTTTTATGTTATTTTTAACAATTTGTCGTGTACCCCGGTACATGAAAAATTTTTAATTTTTCAATTTTTGTAAAATTCAAAAATTACCTATAATTACACTTTGTGATCATTTTAAACATTTCTGGTGTACCTAGGTTCATGAGAAACTCCTTAAATTTTTAATTTATTAATGTTATTTTTTTTAACAATTTGTCATGTACCCCGGTACATGAAAAATTCTTAATTTTTGAATTTCTGTAAAGTTCAAAAATTACCTATAATTACACTTTGTAATCATTTTAAAACATTTCTAGTGTACCTGGGTTCATGAGAAACTCCTTAAATTTTGAATTTTTTAATGATATTTTTTATGTTATTTTTAACATTTTGTCGTGTACCCCGGTACATGAAAAATTCTTAATTTTTGAATTTTTGTAAAATTCAAAAATTACCTATAATTACACTTTGTGATCATTTTAAACATTTCTGGTGTACCTGGGTTCACGAGTAACTCCTTAAATTTTGAATTTTTTAATGATATTTTTATGTTATTTTTAACAATTTGTCGTGTACCCCGGTACATGAAAAATTCTTAATTTTTCAATTTTTGTAAAATTCAAAAATTACCTATAATTACACTTTGTGATCATTTTAAACATTTCTGGTGTACCTAGGTTCATGAGAAACTCCTTAAATTTTGAATTTTTTAATGATATTTTTCTGTTATTTTTAACAATTTGTCGTGTACCCCGGTACATGAAAAATTCTTAATTTTTCAATTTTTGTAAAATTCAAAAATTACCTATAATTACACTTTGTGATCATTTTAAACATTTCCGGTGTACCTTGGTTCATGAGAAACTCCTTAAAATTTGAATTTTTTAATGATATTTTTTCTGTTATTTTTAACAATTTGTCGTGTACCCCGGTACATGAAAAATTCTTAATTTTTGAATTTTTGTAAAATTCAAAAATTACCTATAATTACACTTTGTGATCATTTTAAACATTTCTGGTGTACCTAGGTTCATGAGAAACTCCTTAAATTTTGAATTTTTTAATGATGTTTTTTCTGTTATTTTTAACAATTTGTCGTGTACCCCGGTACATGAAAAATTCTTAATTTTTGAATTTTTGTAAAATTCAAAAATTGCCTATAATTACACTAAGTGATCATTTTAAAACATTTCTGGCGTACCTGGGTTCATGAGAAACTCCTTAATTTTTGAATTTTTTTATGATATTTTTTATGTTATTTTTAACAATTTGTTGTGTACCCCGGTAGATGAAAAATTCTTAATTTTTCAATTTTTTTAAAATTCAAAAATTACCTATAATTACACTTTGTGGTCATTTTAAAACATTTCTGGTGTACCTAGGTTCATGAGAAACTCCTTAAATTTTGAATTTTTTAATGATATTTTTTATGTTATTTTTATCAATTTGTCGTGTACCCCGGTACATGAAAAATTGTTAAATTTTCAATTTTTGTAAAATTCAAAAATTACCTATAATTACACTTTGTGATCATTTTAAACATTTCTGGTGTACCTAGGTTCATGAGAAACTCCTTAAATTTTGAATTTTTTAATGATGTTTTTTCTGTTATTTTTAACAATTTATCGTGTACCCCGGTACATGAAAAATTCTTAATTTTTGAATTTTTGTAAAATTCAAAAATTACCTATAATTGCACTTTGTGATCATTTTAAACATTTCTGGTGTACCTGGGTTCATGAGAAACTCAATAAATTTTGAATTTTTTAATGATGTTTTTTCTGTTATTTTTAACAATTTGTCGTGTACCCCGGTACATGAAAAATTCTTAATTTTTGAATTTTTGTAAAATTCAAAAATTACCTATAATTACACTTTGTGGTCATTTTAAAACATTTCTGGTGTACCTGTGTTCATGAGAAACTCCTTAAATTTTGAATTTTTTAATGATATTTTCATGTTATTTTTAACAATTTGTCGTGTACCCCGGTACATGAAAAATTCTTAATTTTTCAATTTTTGTAAAATTCAAAAATTACCTATAATTACACTTTGTGATCATTTTAAACATTTATGGTGTACCTAGGTTCATGAGAAACTCCTTAAATTTTGAATTTTTTAATGATATTTTTCTGTTATTTTTAACAATTTGTCGTGTACCCCGGTACTTGAAAAATTCTTAATTTTTCAATTTTTGTAAAATTCAAAAATTACCTATAATTACACTTTGTAGTGTGATTAATTACTTATAATTACACTTTGTGATCATTTTAAAACATTTATGGTGTACCTGGGTTCATGAGAAACTCCTTAAATTTTGAATTTTTTAATGATATTTTTTATGTTATTTTTAACAATTTGTCGTGTACCCCGGTACATGAAAAATTCTTAATTTTTGAATTTTTGTAAAATTCAAAAATTACCTATAATTACACTTTGTGATCATTTTAAACATTTCTGGTGTACCTGGGTTCATAAGAAAGTCCTTTAATTTTGAATTTTTTAATGATGTTTTTTCTGTTATTTTTAACAATTTGTCGTGTACCCCAGTACATGAAAAATTCTTAATATTTGAATTTTTGTAAAATTCAAAAATTACCTATAATTACACTTTGTGATTAATTACTTATAATTACACTTTGTGATCATTTTAAAACATTTATGGTGTACCTGGGTTCATGAGAAACTCCTTAAATTTTGAATTTTTACTGATATTTTTTATGTTATTTTTAACAATTTGTCGTGTACCCCGGTACATGAAAAATTCTTAATTTTTCAATTTTTGTAAAATTCAAAAATTACCTATAATTACACTTTGTGATCATTTTAAACATATATGGTGTACCTAGGTTCCTGAGAAACTCCTTAAATTTTCAATTTTTTAATGATATTTTTTTAACAATTTGTCATGTACCCCGGTACATGAAAAATTCTTAATTTTTGAATTTCTGTAAAATTCAAAAATTACCTATAATTACACTTTGTGATCATTTTAAAAATTTATGGTGTACCTGGGTTCATGATAAACTCCTTAAATTTTGAATTTTTTAATGATGTTTTTTCTGTTATTTTTAACAATTTGTCGTGTACCCCGGTACATGAAAAATTCTTAATTTTTGAATTTTTGTAAAATTCAAAAATTACCTATAATTACACTTTGTGATCATTTTAAAAATTTATGGTGTACCTGGGTTCATGAGAAACTTCTTAAATTTTGAATTTTTTAATGATGTTTTTCTGTTATTTTTAACAATTTGTCGTGTACCCCGGTACATGAAAAATTCTAAATTTTTGAATTTTTGTAAAATTCAAAAATCACCTATAATTACACTTTGTGATCATTTTAAAACATTTCTGGTGTACCTGGATTCTTGAGAAACTCCTTAAATTTTGAATTTTTTATGATATTTTTTATATTATTTTTAACAATTTGTCGTGTACCCCGGTACATGAAAAATTGTTAATTTTTCAATTTTTGTAAAATTCAAAAATTACCTATAATTACACTTTGTGATCATTTTAAACATTTCTGGTGTACCTAGGTTCCTGAGAAACTCCTTAAATTTTCAATTTTTTAATGATATTTTTTTAACAATTTGTCATGTACCCCCGGTACATGAAAAATTCTTAATTTTTGAATTTCTGTAAAATTCAAAAATTACCTATAATTACACTTTGTGATCATTTTAAAACATTTATGGTGTACCTGGGTTCACGAGAAACTCCTTAAATTTTGAATTTTTTAATGATATTTTTTATGTTATTTTTAACAATTTGTCGTGTACCCCGGTACATGAAAAATTCTTAATTTTTCAATTTTTGTAAAATTCAAAAATTACCTATAATTACACTTTGTGATCATTTTAAACATTTCTGGTGTACCTAGGTTCATGAGAAACTCCTTAAATTTTGAATTTTTTAATTATGTTTTTTCTGTTATTTTTAACAATTTGTCGTGTACCCCGGTACATGAAAAATTCTTAATTTTTGAATTTTTGTAAAAT
Organism: Cichorium intybus; assembly: GCA_023525715.1. NCBI lineage: Eukaryota > Viridiplantae > Streptophyta > Magnoliopsida > Asterales > Asteraceae > Cichorium > Cichorium intybus. Next base: position 119,287,221 of record CM042015.1, read on the forward strand.
TCAAAAATTACCTATAATTACACTTAGTGATCATTTTAAAACATTTCTGGCGTACCTGGGTTCATGAGAAACTCCTTAATTTTTGAATTTTTTTTTGATATTTTTTATGTTATTTTTAACAATTTGTCGTGTACCCCGGTACATGAAAAATTCTTAATTTTTCAATTTTTGTAAAATTCAAAAAGTACCTATAATTACACTTTGTGATCATTTTAAACATTTCTGGTGTACCTAGGTTCATGAGAAACTCCTTAAATTTTTAATTTTTTAATGATATTTTTTTTAACAATTTGTCATGTACCCCGGTACATGAAAAATTCTTAATTTTTGAATTTCTGTAAAGTTCAAAAATTACCTATAATTACACTTTGTGATCATTTTAAAACATTTCTAGTGTACCTGGGTTCATGAGAAACTCCTTAAATTTTGAATTTTTTAATGATATTTTTTATGTTATTTTTAACAATTTGTCGTGTACCCCGGTACATGAAAAATTCTTAATTTTTGAATTTTTGTAAAATTCAAAAATTACCTATAATTACACTTTGTGATCATTTTAAATATTTCTGGTGTACCTGGGTTCACGAGAAACTCCTTAAATTTTGAATTTTTTAATGATATTTTTTATGTTATTTTTAACAATTTGTCGTGTACCCCGGTACATGAAAAATTCTTAATTTTTCAATTTTTGTAAAATTCAAAAATTCCCTATAATTACACTTTGTGATCATTTTAAACATTTCTGGTGTACCTAGGTTCATGAGAAACTCCTTAAATTTTGAATTTTTAATGATATTTTTCTGTTATTTTTAACAATTTGTCGTGTACCCCGGTAAATGAAAAATTCTTAATTTTTCAATTTTTGTAAAGTTCAAAAATTACCTATAATTACACTTTGTGATCATTTTAAACATTTCCGGTGTACCTGGGTTCATGAGAAACTCCTTAAATTTTGAATTTTTTAATGATATTTTTTCTGTTATTTTTAACAATTTGTCGTGTACCCCGGTACATGAAAAATTCTTAATTTTTGAATTTTTGTAAAATTCAAAAATTACCTATAATTACACTTTGTGATCATTTTAAAAATTTATGGTGTACCTGGGTTCATGAGAAACTCCTTAAATTTTGTATATTTTAATGATGTTTTTTCTGTTATTTTTAACAATTTGTCGTGTACCCCGGTACATGAAAAATTCTTAATTTTTGAATTTTTGTAAAATTCAAAAATTACCTATAATTACACTTAGTGATCATTTTAAAACATTTCTGGCGTACCTGGGTTCATGAGAAGCTCCTTAATTTTTGAATTTTTTTTTGATATTTTTTATGTTATTTTTAACAATTTGTCGTGTACCCCGGTACATGAAAAATTTTTAATTTTTCAATTTTTGTAAAATTCAAAAATTACCTTTAATTACACTTTGTGATCATTTTAAACATTTCTGTTGTACCTAGGTTCATGAGAAACTCCTTAAATTTTTAATTTTTTAATGATATTTTTTTTAACAATTTGTCATGTACCCCGGTACATGAAAAATTCTTAATTTTTGAATTTCTGTAAAGTTCAAAAATTACCTATAATTACACTTTGTGATCATTTTAAAACATTTCTAGTGTACCTGGGTTCATGAGAAACTCCTTAAATTTTGAATTTTTTAATGATATTTTTTATGTTATTTTTAACATTTTGTCGTGTACCCCGGTACATGAAAAATTCTTAATTTTTGAATTTTTGTAAAATTCAAAAATTACCTATAATTACACTTTGTGATCATTTTAAACATTTCTGGTGTACCTGGGTTCACGAGAAACTCCTTAAATTTTGAATTTTTTAATGATATTTTTTATGTTATTTTTAACAATTTGTCGTGTACCCCGGTACATGAAAAATTCTTAATTTTTCAATTTTTGTAAAATTCAAAAATTACCTATAATTACACTTTGTGATCATTTTAAACATTTCTGGTGTACCTATGTTCATGAGAAACTCCTTAAATTTTGAATTTTTAATGATATTTTTCTGTTATTTTTAACAATTTGTCGTGTACCCCGGTAAATGAAAAATTCTTAATTTTTCAATTTTTGTAAAGTTCAAAAATTACCTATAATTACACTTTGTGATCATTTTAAACATTTCCGGTGTACCTGGGTTCATGAGAAACTCCTTAAATTTTGAATTTTTTAATGATATTTTTTCTGTTATTTTTAACAATTTGTCGTGTACCCCGGTACATGAAAAATTCTTAATTTTTGAATTTTTGTAAAATTCAAAAATTACCTATAATTACACTTTGTGATCATTTTAAAAATTTATGGTGTACCTGGGTTCATGAGAAACTCCTTAAATTTTGTATTTTTTAATGATGTTTTTTCTATTATTTTTAACAATTTGTCGTGTACCCCGGTACATGAAAAATTCTTAATTTTTGAATTTTTGTAAAATTCAAAAATTACCTATAATTACACTTAGTGATCATTTTAAAACATTTCTGGCGTACCTGGGTTCATGAGAAGCTCCTTAATTTTTGAATTTTTTTTTGATATTTTTTATGTTATTTTTAACAATTTGTCGTGTACCCCGGTACATGAAAAATTTTTAATTTTTCAATTTTTGTAAAAATTCAAAAATTACCTATAATTACACTTTGTGATCATTTTAAACATTTCTGGTGTACCTAGGTTCATGAGAAACTCCTTAAATTTTTAATTTATTAATGTTATTTTTTTTAACAATTTGTCATGTACCCCGGTACATGAAAAATTCTTAATTTTTGAATTTCTGTAAAGTTCAAAAATTACCTATAATTACACTTTGTGATCATTTTAAAACATTTCTAGTGTACCTGGGTTCATGAGAAACTCCTTAAATTTTGAATTTTTTAATGATATTTTTTATGTTATTTTTAACATTTTGTCGTGTACCCCGGTACATGAAAAATTCTTAATTTTTGAATTTTTGTAAAATTCAAAAATTACCTATAATTACACTTTGTGATCATTTTAAACATTTCTGGTGTACCTGGGTTCACGAGAAACTCCTTAAATTTTGAATTTTTTAATGATATTTTTATGTTATTTTTAACAATTTGTCGTGTACCCCGGTACATGAAAAATTCTTAATTTTTCAATTTTTGTAAAATTCAAAAATTACCTATAATTACACTTTGTGATCATTTTAAACATTTCTGGTGTACCTAGGTTCATGAGAAACTCCTTAAATTTTGAATTTTTTAATGATATTTTTCTGTTATTTTTAACAATTTGTCGTGTACCCCGGTACATGAAAAATTCTTAATTTTTCAATTTTTGTAAAATTCAAAAATTACCTATAATTACACTTTGTGATCATTTTAAACATTTCCGGTGTACCTTGGTTCATGAGAAACTCCTTAAAATTTGAATTTTTTAATGATATTTTTTCTGTTATTTTTAACAATTTGTCGTGTACCCCGGTACATGAAAAATTCTTAATTTTTGAATTTTTGTAAAATTCAAAAATTACCTATAATTACACTTTGTGATCATTTTAAACATTTCTGGTGTACCTAGGTTCATGAGAAACTCCTTAAATTTTGAATTTTTTAATGATGTTTTTTCTGTTATTTTTAACAATTTGTCGTGTACCCCGGTACATGAAAAATTCATAATTTTTGAATTTTTGTAAAATTCAAAAATTACCTATAATTACACTAAGTGATCATTTTAAAACATTTCTGGCGTACCTGGGTTCATGAGAAACTCCTTAATTTTTGAATTTTTTTATGATATTTTTTATGTTATTTTTAACAATTTGTTGTGTACCCCGGTAGATGAAAAATTCTTAATTTTTCAATTTTTTTAAAATTCAAAAATTACCTATAATTACACTTTGTGGTCATTTTAAAACATTTCTGGTGTACCTAGGTTCATGAGAAACTCCTTAAATTTTGAATTTTTTAATGATATTTTTTATGTTATTTTTATCAATTTGTCGTGTACCCCGGTACATGAAAAATTGTTAAATTTTCAATTTTTGTAAAATTCAAAAATTACCTATAATTACACTTTGTGATCATTTTAAACATTTCTGGTGTACCTAGGTTCATGAGAAACTCCTTAAATTTTGAATTTTTTAATGATGTTTTTTCTGTTATTTTTAACAATTTGTCGTGTACCCCGGTACATGAAAAATTCTTAATTTTTGAATTTTTGTAAAATTCAAAAATTACCTATAATTGCACTTTGTGATCATTTTAAACATTTCTGGTGTACCTGGGTTCATGAGAAACTCATTAAATTTTGAATTTTTTAATGATGTTTTTTCTGTTATTTTTAACAATTTGTCGTGTACCCCGGTACATGAAAAATTCTTAATTTTTGAATTTTTGTAAAATTCAAAAATTACCTATAATTACACTTTGTGGTCATTTTAAAACATTTCTGGTGTACCTGTGTTCATGAGAAACTCCTTAAATTTTGAATTTTTTAATGATATTTTCATGTTATTTTTAACAATTTGTCGTGTACCCCGGTACATGAAAAATTCTTAATTTTTCAATTTTTGTAAAATTCAAAAATTACCTATAATTACACTTTGTGATCATTTTAAACATTTATGGTGTACCTAGGTTCATGAGAAACTCCTTAAATTTTGAATTTTTTAATGATATTTTTCTGTTATTTTTAACAATTTGTCGTGTACCCCGGTACATGAAAAATTCTTAATTTTTCAATTTTTGTAAAATTCAAAAATTACCTATAATTACACTTTGTAGTGTGATTAATTACTTATAATTACACTTTGTGATCATTTTAAAACATTTATGGTGTACCTGGGTTCATGAGAAACTCCTTAAATTTTGAATTTTTTAATGATATTTTTTATGTTATTTTTAACAATTTGTCGTGTACCCCGGTACATGAAAAATTCTTAATTTTTGAATTTTTGTAAAATTCAAAAATTACCTATAATTACACTTTGTGATCATTTTAAACATTTCTGGTGTACCTGGGTTCATAAGAAAGTCCTTTAATTTTGAATTTTTTAATGATGTTTTTTCTGTTATTTTTAACAATTTGTCGTGTACCCCAGTACATGAAAAATTCTTAATATTTGAATTTTTGTAAAATTCAAAAATTACCTATAATTACACTTTGTGATTAATTACTTATAATTACACTTTGTGATCATTTTAAAACATTTATGGTGTACCTGGGTTCATGAGAAACTCCTTAAATTTTGAATTTTTACTGATATTTTTTATGTTATTTTTAACAATTTGTCGTGTACCCCGGTACATGAAAAATTCTTAATTTTTCAATTTTTGTAAAATTCAAAAATTACCTATAATTACACTTTGTGATCATTTTAAACATATATGGTGTACCTAGGTTCCTGAGAAACTCCTTAAATTTTCAATTTTTTAATGATATTTTTTTAACAATTTGTCATGTACCCCGGTACATGAAAAATTCTTAATTTTTGAATTTCTGTAAAATTCAAAAATTACCTATAATTACACTTTGTGATCATTTTAAAACATTTATGGTGTACCTGGGTTCACGAGAAACTCCTTAAATTTTGAATTTTTTAATGATATTTTTATGTTATTTTTAACAATTTGTCGTGTACCCCGGTACATGAAAAATTCTTAATTTTTCAATTTTTGTAAAATTCAAAAATTACCTATAATTACACTTTGTGATCATTTTAAACATTTCTGGTGTACCTAGGTTCATGAGAAACTCCTTAAATTTTGAATTTTTTAATGATATTTTTCTGTTATTTTTAACAATTTGTCGTGTACCCCGGTACATGAAAAATTCTTAATTTTTCAATTTTTGTAAAATTCAAAAATTACCTATAATTACACTTTGTGATCATTTTAAACATTTCCGGTGTACCTTGGTTCATGAGAAACTCCTTAAAATTTGAATTTTTTAATGATATTTTTTCTGTTATTTTTAACAATTTGTCGTGTACCCCGGTACATGAAAAATTCTTAATTTTTGAATTTTTGTAAAATTCAAAAATTACCTATAATTACACTTTGTGATCATTTTAAACATTTCTGGTGTACCTAGGTTCATGAGAAACTCCTTAAATTTTGAATTTTTTAATGATGTTTTTTCTGTTATTTTTAACAATTTGTCGTGTACCCCGGTACATGAAAAATTCATAATTTTTGAATTTTTGTAAAATTCAAAAATTACCTATAATTACACTAAGTGATCATTTTAAAACATTTCTGGCGTACCTGGGTTCATGAGAAACTCCTTAATTTTTGAATTTTTTTATGATATTTTTTATGTTATTTTTAACAATTTGTTGTGTACCCCGGTAGATGAAAAATTCTTAATTTTTCAATTTTTTTAAAATTCAAAAATTACCTATAATTACACTTTGTGGTCATTTTAAAACATTTCTGGTGTACCTAGGTTCATGAGAAACTCCTTAAATTTTGAATTTTTTAATGATATTTTTTATGTTATTTTTATCAATTTGTCGTGTACCCCGGTACATGAAAAATTGTTAAATTTTCAATTTTTGTAAAATTCAAAAATTACCTATAATTACACTTTGTGATCATTTTAAACATTTCTGGTGTACCTAGGTTCATGAGAAACTCCTTAAATTTTGAATTTTTTAATGATGTTTTTTCTGTTATTTTTAACAATTTGTCGTGTACCCCGGTACATGAAAAATTCTTAATTTTTGAATTTTTGTAAAATTCAAAAATTACCTATAATTGCACTTTGTGATCATTTTAAACATTTCTGGTGTACCTGGGTTCATGAGAAACTCATTAAATTTTGAATTTTTTAATGATGTTTTTTCTGTTATTTTTAACAATTTGTCGTGTACCCCGGTACATGAAAAATTCTTAATTTTTGAATTTTTGTAAAATTCAAAAATTACCTATAATTACACTTTGTGGTCATTTTAAAACATTTCTGGTGTACCTGTGTTCATGAGAAACTCCTTAAATTTTGAATTTTTTAATGATATTTTTTATGTTATTTTTAACAATTTGTCGTGTACCCCGGTACATGAAAAATTCTTAATTTTTGAATTTTTGTAAAATTCAAAAATTACCTATAATTACACTTTGTGATCATTTTAAACATTTCTGGTGTACCTGGGTTCATAAGAAAGTCCTTTAATTTTGAATTTTTTAATGATGTTTTTTCTGTTATTTTTAACAATTTGTCGTGTACCCCAGTACATGAAAAATTCTTAATATTTGAATTTTTGTAAAATTCAAAAATTACCTATAATTACACTTTGTGATTAATTACTTATAATTACACTTTGTGATCATTTTAAAACATTTATGGTGTACCTGGGTTCATGAGAAACTCCTTAAATTTTGAATTTTTACTGATATTTTTTATGTTATTTTTAACAATTTGTCGTGTACCCCGGTACATGAAAAATTCTTAATTTTTCAATTTTTGTAAAATTCAAAAATTACCTATAATTACACTTTGTGATCATTTTAAACATATATGGTGTACCTAGGTTCCTGAGAAACTCCTTAAATTTTCAATTTTTTAATGATATTTTTTTAACAATTTGTCATGTACCCCGGTACATGAAAAATTCTTAATTTTTGAATTTCTGTAAAATTCAAAAATTACCTATAATTACACTTTGTGATCATTTTAAAACATTTATGGTGTACCTGGGTTCACGAGAAACTCCTTAAATTTTGAATTTTTTAATGATATTTTTATGTTATTTTTAACAATTTGTCGTGTACCCCGGTACATGAAAAATTCTTAATTTTTCAATTTTTGTAAAATTCAAAAATTACCTATAATTACACTTTGTGATCATTTTAAACATTTCTGGTGTACCTAGGTTCATGAGAAACTCCTTAAATTTTGAATTTTTTAATGATATTTTTCTGTTATTTTTAACAATTTGTCGTGTACCCCGGTACATGAAAAATTCTTAATTTTTCAATTTTTGTAAAATTCAAAAATTACCTATAATTACACTTTGTGATCATTTTAAACATTTCCGGTGTACCTTGGTTCATGAGAAACTCCTTAAAATTTGAATTTTTTAATGATATTTTTTCTGTTATTTTTAACAATTTGTCGTGTACCCCGGTACATGAAAAATTCTTAATTTTTGAATTTTTGTAAAATTCAAAAATTACCTATAATTACACTTTGTGATCATTTTAAACATTTCTGGTGTACCTAGGTTCATGAGAAACTCCTTAAATTTTGAATTTTTTAATGATGTTTTTTCTGTTATTTTTAACAATTTGTCGTGTACCCCGGTACATGAAAAATTCATAATTTTTGAATTTTTGTAAAATTCAAAAATTACCTATAATTACACTAAGTGATCATTTTAAAACATTTCTGGCGTACCTGGGTTCATGAGAAACTCCTTAATTTTTGAATTTTTTTATGATATTTTTTATGTTATTTTTAACAATTTGTTGTGTACCCCGGTAGATGAAAAATTCTTAATTTTTCAATTTTTTTAAAATTCAAAAATTACCTATAATTACACTTTGTGGTCATTTTAAAACATTTCTGGTGTACCTAGGTTCATGAGAAACTCCTTAAATTTTGAATTTTTTAATGATATTTTTTATGTTATTTTTATCAATTTGTCGTGTACCCCGGTACATGAAAAATTGTTAAATTTTCAATTTTTGTAAAATTCAAAAATTACCTATAATTGCACTTTGTGATCATTTTAAACATTTCTGGTGTACCTAGGTTCATGAGAAACTCCTTAAATTTTGAATTTTTTAATGATGTTTTTTCTGTTATTTTTAACAATTTGTCGTGTACCCCGGTACATGAAAAATTCTTAATTTTTGAATTTTTGTAAAATTCAAAAATTACCTATAATTGCACTTTGTGATCATTTTAAACATTTCTGGTGTACCTGGGTTCATGAGAAACTCATTAAATTTTGAATTTTTTAATGATGTTTTTTCTGTTATTTTTAACAATTTGTCGTGTACCCCGGTACATGAAAAATTCTTAATTTTTGAATTTTTGTAAAATTCAAAAATTACCTATAATTACACTTTGTGGTCATTTTAAAACATTTCTGGTGTACCTGTGTTCATGAGAAACTCCTTAAATTTTGAATTTTTTAATGATATTTTCATGTTATTTTTAACAATTTGTCGTGTACCCCGGTACATGAAAAATTCTTAATTTTTCAATTTTTGTAAAATTCAAAAATTACCTATAATTACACTTTGTGATCATTTTAAACATTTATGGTGTACCTAGGTTCATGAGAAACTCCTTAAATTTTGAATTTTTTAATGATATTTTTCTGTTATTTTTAACAATTTGTCGTGTACCCCGGTACATGAAAAATTCTTAATTTTTCAATTTTTGTAAAATTCAAAAATTACCTATAATTACACTTTGTAGTGTGATTAATTACTTATAATTACACTTTGTGATCATTTTAAAACATTTATGGTGTACCTGGGTTCATGAGAAACTCCTTAAATTTTGAATTTTTTAATGATATTTTTTATGTTATTTTTAACAATTTGTCGTGTACCCCGGTACATGAAAAATTCTTAATTTTTGAATTTTTGTAAAATTCAAAAATTACCTATAATTACACTTTGTGATCATTTTAAACATTTCTGGTGTACCTGGGTTCATAAGAAAGTCCTTTAATTTTGAATTTTTTAATGATGTTTTTTCTGTTATTTTTAACAATTTGTCGTGTACCCCAGTACATGAAAAATTCTTAATATTTGAATTTTTGTAAAATTCAAAAATTACCTATAATTACACTTTGTGATTAATTACTTATAATTACACTTTGTGATCATTTTAAAACATTTATGGTGTACCTGGGTTCATGAGAAACTCCTTAAATTTTGAATTTTTACTGATATTTTTTATGTTATTTTTAACAATTTGTCGTGTACCCCGGTACATGAAAAATTCTTAATTTTTCAATTTTTGTAAAATTCAAAAATTACCTATAATTACACTTTGTGATCATTTTAAACATATATGGTGTACCTAGGTTCCTGAGAAACTCCTTAAATTTTCAATTTTTAATGATATTTTTTTAACAATTTGTCATGTACCCCGGTACATGAAAAATTCTTAATTTTTGAATTTTTGTAAAATTCAAAAATTACCTATAATTACACTTTGTGATCATTTTAAAACATTTATGGTGTACCTGGGTTCACGAGAAACTCCTTAAATTTTGAATTTTTTAATGATATTTTTTATGTTATTTTTAACAATTTGTCGTGTACCCCGGTACATGAAAAATTCTCAATTTTTCAATTTTTGTAAAATTCTGTAATTACCTATAATTACACTTTGTGATCATTTTAAACATTTCTGGTGTACCTAGGTTCATGAGAAACTCCTTAAATTTTGAATTTTTTTAATGATGTTTTTTCTGTTATTTTTAACAATTTGTCGTGTACCCCGGTACATGAAAAATTCTTAATTTTTGAATTTTTGTAAAATTCAAAAATTACCTATAATTACACTTTGTGATCATTTTAAACATTTCTGGTGTACCTGGGTTCATGAGAAACTCCTTCAATTTTGAAGTTTTTAATGATGTTTTTTCTGTTATTTTTAACAATTTGTCGTGTACCCCGGTACATGAAAAATTCTTAATTTTTGAATTTTTGTAAAATTCAAAAATTACCTATAATTACACTTTCTGGTCATTTTAAAACATTTCTGGTGTACCTGGGTTCATGAAAAACTCCTTAAATTTTGAAATTTTTTATGATATTTTTTATGTTATTTTTATCAATTTGTCGTGTACCCCGGTACATGAAAAATTCTTAATTTTTGAATTTTTGTAAAATTCAAAAATTACCTATAATTACACTTTGTGATCATTTTAAACATTTATGGTGTACCTAGGTTCATGAGAAACTCCTTAAATTTTGAATTTTTTAATGATATTTTTCTGTTATTTTTAACAATTTGTCGTGTACCCCGGTACATGAAAAATTCTTAATTTTTCAATTTTTGTAAAATTCAAAAATTACCTATAATTACACTTTGTGATCATTTTAAACATTTCTGGTGTACATGGGTTCATGAGAAACTCCTTAAATTTTGAATTTTTTTAATGATATTTTTTCTGTTATTTTTAACAATTTGTCGTGTACCCCGGTACCGGTACATGAAAAATTCTTAATTTTTGAATTTTTGTAAAATTCAAAAATTACCTATAATTACACTTTATGATCATTTTAAAACATTTCTGGTGTACCTGGGTTCATGAGAAACTCTTTAAATTTTGAATTTTTTAATGATATTTTCATGTTATTTTTAACAATTTGTCGTGTACCCCGGTACATGAAAAATTCTTAATTTTTCAATTTTTGTAAAATTAAAAAATTACCTATAATTACACTTTGTGATCATTTTAAACATTTATGGTGTACCTAGGTTCATGAGAAACTCCTTAAATTTTGAATTTTTTAATGATATTTTTCTGTTATTTTTAACAATTTGTCGTGTACCCCGGTACATGAAAAATTCTTAATTTTTCAATTTTTGTAAAATTCAAAAATTACCTATAATTACACTTTGTGATCATTTTAAACATTTCTGGTGTACATGGGTTCATGAGAAACTCCTTAAATTTTGAATTTTTTTAATGATATTTTTTCTGTTATTTTTAACAATTTGTCGTGTACCCCGGTACCGGTACATGAAAAATTCTTAATTTTTGAATTTTTGTAAAATTCAAAAATTACCTATAATTACACTTTATGATCATTTTAAACATTTCTGGTGTACCTGGGTTCATGAGAAACTCCTTAAATTTTGAAATTTTTAATGATGTTTTTTCTGTTATTTTTAACAATTTGTCGTGTACCCCGGTACATGAAAATTTCTTAATTTTTGAATTTTTGTAAAATTCAAAAATTACCTATAATTACACTTTGTGATCATTTTAAACATTTCTGGTGTACCTGGGTTCATGAGAAACTCATTAAATTTTGAATTTTTTAATGATGTTTTTTCTGTTATTTTTAACAATTTGTCGTGTACCCCGGTACATGAAAAATTCTTAATTTTTGAATTTTTGTAAAATTCAAAAATTACCTATAATTACACTTTGTGGTCATTTTAAAACATTTCTGGTGTACTTGGGTTCATGAGAAACTCCTTAAATTTTGAATTTTTTAATGATATTTTCATGTTATTTTTAACAATTTGTCGTGTACCCCGGTACATGAAAAATTCTTAATTTTTCAATTTTTGTAAAATTCAAAAATTACCTATAATTACACTTTGTGATCATTTTAAACATTTATGGTGTACCTAGGTTCATGAGAAACTCCTTAAATTTTGAATTTTTTAATGATATTTTTCTGTTATTTTTAACAATTTGTCGTGTACCCCGGTACATGAAAAATTCTTAATTTTTCAATTTTTGTAAAATTCAAAAATTACCTATAATTACACTTTGTGATCATTTTAACTATTTCTGGTGTACATGGGTTCATGAGAAACTCCTTAAATTTTGAATTTTTTTAATGATATTTTTTCTGTTATTTTTAACAATTTGTCGTGTACCCCGGTACCGGTACATGAAAAATTCTTAATTTTTGAATTTTTGTAAAATTCAAAAATTACCTATAATTACACTTTGTGATCATTTTAAACATTTCTGGTGTACCTGGGTTCATGAGAAACTCCTTAAATTTTGAATTTTTTAATGATGTTTTTTCTGTTATTTTTAACAATTTGTCGTGTACCCCGGACATGAAAAATTCTTAATTTTTGAATTTTTGTAAAATTCAAAAATTACCTATAATTACACTTTGTGATCATTTTAAAACATTTCTAGTGTACCTGGGTTCATGAGAAACTCCTTAAATTTTGAATTTTTTATGATATTTTTTATGTTATTTTTAACAATTTGTCGTGTACCCCGGTACATGAAAATTTTTTAATTTTTCAATTTTTGTAAAATTCAAAAATTACCTATAATTACACTTTGTGATCATTTTAAACATTTCTGGTGTACCTGTTTCTCATGAACCCAGGTACACCAGAAATGTTTACAATGATCACAAAGTGTAATTATAGGTAATTTTTTTAATTTTACAAAAATTCAAAAATTTTGAATTTTTTAATGATGTTTTTTCTGTTATTTTTAACAATTTGTCGTGTGCCCCGGTACATGAAAAATTCTTAATTTTTCAATTTTTGTAAAATTCAAAAATTACCTATAATTACACTTTGTGATCATTTTAAACATTTCTGCTGTACCTAGGTTCATGAGAAACTCCTTAAATTTTGAATTTTTTAATGATGTTTTTCTGTTATTTTTAACAATTTGTCGTGTACCCCGGTACATGAAAAATTCTTAATTTTTGAATTTTTGTAAAATTCAAAAATTACCTATAATTACACTTTGTGATCATTTTAAACATTTCTGGTGTACCAGGGTTCATGAGAAACTCCTTAAATTTTGAATTTTTTAATGATGTTTTTCTGTTATTTATAACAATTTGTCGTGTACCCCGGTACATGAAAAATTCTTAATTTTTGAATTTTTGTAAAATTCAAAAATTACCTATAATTACACTTTGTGGTCATTTTAAAACATTTCTGGTGTACCTGGGTTCATGAAAAACTCCTTAAAATTTGAATTTTTTTATGATATTTTTATGTTATTTTTAACAATTTGTCGTGTACCCCGGTACATGAAAAATTGTTAATTTTTCAATTTTTGTAAAATTCAAAAATTAACTATAATTACACTTTGTGATCATTTTAAACATTTCTAGTGTACCTAGGTTCTTGAGAAACTCCTTAAATTTTCAATTTTTTAATGATATTTTTTTAACAATTTGTCATGTACCCCGGTACATGAAAAATTCTTAATTTTTGAATTTCTGTAAAATTCAAAAATTACCTATAATTACACTTTGTGATCATTTTAAAACATTTATGGTGTACCTGGGTTCACGAGAAACTCCTTAAATTTTGAATTTTTTTAATGATATTTTTTATGTTATTTTTAACAATTTGTCGTGTACCCTGGTACATGAAAAATTCTTAATTTTTCAATTTTTGTAAAATTCAAAAATTACCTATAATTACACTTTGTGATCATTTTAAACATTTCTGGTGTACCTAGGTTCATGAGAAACTCCTTAAATTTTGAATTTTTTAATGATGTTTTTTCTGTTATTTTTAACAATTTGTCGTGTACCCCGGTACATGAAAAATTCTTAATTTTTGAATTTTTGTAAAATTCAAAAATTACCAATAATTACACTTTGTGATCATTTTAAACATTTCTGGTGTACCTGGGTTCATGAGAAACTCCTTAAATTTTGAATTTTTTAATGATGTTTTTTCTGTTATTTTTAACAATTTGTCGTGTACCCCGGCACATGAAAAATTCTTAAATTTTGAATTTTTGTAAGATTCAAAAATTACCAATAATTACACTTTGTGGTCATTTTAAAACATTTCTGGTGTACCTGGATTAATGAGAAACTCCTTAAATTTTGAATTTTTTAATGATATATTTATGTTATTTTTAACAATTTGTCGTGTACCCCGGTACATGAAAAATTCTTAATTTTTCAATTTTTGTAAAATTCAAAAATTACCTATAATTACATTTTGTGATCATTTTAAACATTTATGGTGTACCTAGGTTCATGAGAAACTCCTTAAATTTTGAATTTTTAATGATATTTTTCTGTTATTTTTAACAATTTGTCGTGTACCCCGGTACATGAAAAATTCTTAATTTTTCAATTTTTGTAAAATTCAAAAAGTACCTATAATTACACTTTGTGATCATTTTAAACATTTCTGGTGTACATGGGTTCATGAGAAACACCTTAAATTTTGAATTTTTAATGATATTTTTTCTGTTATTTTTAACAATTTGTCGTGTACCCCGGTATATGAAAAATTCTTAATTTTTGAATTTTTGTAAAATTCAAAAATTACCTATAATTACACTTTGTGATCATTTTAAACATTTCTGGTGTACCTGGGTTCATGAGAAACTCCTTAAATTTTGAATTTTTTAATGATGTTTTTTCTGTTATTTTTAACAATTTGTCGTGTACCCCGGTACATGAAAAATTCTTAATTTTTGAATTTTTGTAAAATTCAAAAATTACCTATAATTACACTTTGTGATCATTTTAAAACATTTCTGGTGTACCTGGGTTCATGTGAAACTCCTTAAATTTTGAATTTTTTTATGATATTTTTTATGTTATTTTTAACAATTTGTCGTGTACCCCGGTACATAAAAAATTCTTAATTTTTCAATTTTTGTAAAATTCAAAAATTACCTATAATTACACTTTGTGATCATTTTAAACATTTCTGGTGTACCTAGGTTCATGAGAAACTCCTTAAATTTTGAATTTTTTAATGATATTTTTTTAACAATTTGTCATGTACCCCGGTACATGAAAAATTCTTAAATTTTGAATTTCTGTAAAATTCAAAAATTACCTATAATTACACTTTGTGATCATTTTAAAACATTTCTGGTGTACCTGGGTTCATGAGAAACTCCTTAAATTTTGAATTTTTTAATGATATTTTTATGTTATTTTTAACAATTTGTCGTGTACCCCGGTACATGAAAAATTCTTAATTTTTCAATTTTTGTAAAATTCAAGAATTACCTATAATTACACTTTGTGATCATTTTAAACATTTATGGTGTACCTAGGTTCATGAGAAACTCCTTAAATTTTGAATTTTTTAATGATATTTTTCTGTTATTTTTAACAATTTGTCGTGTACCCCGGTACATGAAAAATTCTTAATTTTTCAATTTTTGTAAAATTCAAAAATTACCTATAATTACACTTTGTGATCATTTTAAACATTTCTGGTGTACATGGGTTCATGAGAAACTGCTTAAATTTTGAATTTTTTAATGATATTTTTTCTGTTATTTTTAACAATTTGTCGTGTACCCCGGTACATGAAAAATTCTTAATTTTTGAATTTTTGTAAAATTCAAAAATTACCTATAATTACACTTTGTGATCATTTTAAACATTTCTGGTGTACCTGGGTTCATGAGAAACTCCTTAAATTTTGAATTTTTTAATGATGTTTTTTCTGTTATTTTTAACAATTTGTCGTGTACCCCGGTACATGAAAAATTCTTAATTTTTGAATTTTTGTAAAATTCAAAAATTACCTATAATTACACTTTGTGATCATTTTAAAACATTTCTGGTGTACCTGGGTTCATGAGAAACTCCTTAAATTTTGAATTTTTTAATGATGTTTTTTCTGTTATTTTTAACAATTTGTCGTGTACCCCGGTACATGAAAAATTCTTAATTTTTGAATTTTTGTAAAATTCAAAAATTACCTATAATTACACTTTGTGATCATTTTAAACATTTCTGGTGTACCTGTTTCTCATGAACCCAGGTACACCAGAAATGTTTAAAATGATCACAAAGTGTAATTATAGGTAATTTTTTTAATTTTACAAAAATTCAAAAATTTTGAATTTTTTAATGATGTTTTTTCTGTTATTTTTAACAAATTGTCGTGTACCCCGGTACATGAAAAATTCTTAATTTTTGAATTTTTGTAAAATTCAAAAATTACCTATAATTACACTTTGTGATCATTTTAAAACATTTCTGGTGTACCTGGGTTCATGTGAAACTCCTTAAATTTTGAATTTTTTTATGATATTTTTTATGTTATTTTTAACAATTTGTCGTGTACCCCGGTAAATAAAAAATTCTTAATTTTTCAATTTTTGTAAAATTCAAAAATTACCTATAATTACACTTTGTGATCATTTTAAACATTTCTGGTGTACCTAGGTTCATGAGAAACTCCTTAAATTTTGAATTTTTTAATGATATTTTTTTAACAATTTGTCATGTACCCCGGTACATGAAAAATTCTTAATTTTTGAATTTCTGTAAAATTCAAAAATTACCTATAATTACACTTTGTGATCATTTTAAAACATTTCTGGTGTACCTGGGTTCATGAGAAACTCCTTAAATTTTGAATTTTTTAATGATATTTTTATGTTATTTTTAACAATTTGTCGTGTACCCCGGTACATGAAAAATTCTTAATTTTTCAATTTTTGTAAAATTCAAAAATTACCTATAATTACACTTTGTGATCATTTTAAACATTTATGGTGTACCTAGGTTCATGAGAAACTCCTTAAATTTTGAATTTTTTAATGATATTTTTCTGTTATTTTTAACAATTTGTCGTGTACCCCGGTACATGAAAAATTCTTAATTTTTCAATTTTTGTAAAATTCAAAAATTACCTATAATTACACTTTGTGATCATTTTAAACATTTCTAGTGTACATGGGTTCATGAGAAACTCCTTAACTTTTGAATTTTTTAATGATATTTTTTCTGTTATTTTTAACAATTTGTCGTGTACCCCGGTACATGAAAAATTCTTAATTTTTGAATTTTTGTAAAATTCAAAAATTACCTATAATTACACTTTGTGATCATTTTAAACATTTTCTGGTGTACCTGGGTTCATGAGAAACTCCTTAAATTTTGAATTTTTTAATGATGTTTTTTGTGTTATTTTTAACAATTTGTCGTGTACCCCGGTACATGAAAAATTCTTAATTTTTGAATTTTTGTAAGATTCAAAAATTACCTATAATTACACTTTGTGGTCATTTTAAAACATTTCTGGTGTACCTGGGTTCATGAGAAACTTCTTAAATTTTGAATTTTTTAATGATATTTTTATGTTATTTTTAACAATTTATCGTGTACCCCGGTACATGAAAAATTCTTAATTTTTCAATTTTTGTAAAATTCAAAAATTACCTATAATTACACTTTGTGATCATTTTAAACATTTATGGTGTACCTAGGTTCATGAGAAACTCCTTAAATTTTGAATTTTTTAATGATATTTTTCTGTAATTTTTAACAATTTGTCGTGTACCCCGGTACATGAAAAATTCTTAATTTTTCAATTTTTGTAAAATTCAAAAATTACCTATAATTACATTTTGTGATCATTTTAAACATTTCTGGTGTACATGGGTTCTTGAGAAACTCCTTAAATTTTGAATTTTTTAATGATATTTTTTCTGTTATTTTTAACAATTTGTCGTGTACCCCGGTACATGAAAAATTCTTAATTTTTGAATTTTTGTAAAATTCAAAAATTACCTATAATTACACTTTGTGATCATTTTAAACATTTCTGGTGTACCTGGGTTCATGAGAAACTCCTTAAATTTTGAATTTTTTAATGATGTTTTTTCTGTTATTTTTAACAATTTGTCGTGTACCCCGGTACATGAAAAATTCTTAATTTTTGAATTTTTGTAAAATTCAAAAATTACCTATAATTACACTTTGTAATCATTTTAAAACATTTCTAGTGTACATGGGTTCATGAGAAACTCCTTAAATTTTGAATTTATTTATGATATTTTTTATGTTATTTTTAACAATTTGTCGTGTACCCCGGTACATGAAAAATTCTTAATTTTTCAATTTTTGTAAAATTCAAAAGTTACCTATAATTACACTTTGTGATCATTTTAAACATTTCTGGTGTACCTGTTTCTCATGAACCCAGGTACACCAGAAATGTTTAAAATGATCACAAAGTGTAATTATAGGTAATTTTTTTAATTTTACAAAAATTCAAAAATTTTGAATTTTTTAATGATGTTTTTTCTGTTAATTTTAACAATTTGTCGTGTACCCCGGTACATGAAAAATCCTTAATTTTTGAATTTTTGTAAGATTCAAAAATTACCTATAATTACACTTTGTGGTCATTTTAAAACATTTCTGGTGTACCTGGGTTCATGAGAAACTCCTTAAATTTTGAATTTTTTAATGATATTTTTATGTTATTTTTAACAATTTGTCGTGTACCCCGGTACATGAAAAATTCTTAATTTTTCAATTTTTGTAAAATTCAAAAATTACCTATAATTACACTTTGTGATCATTTTAAACATTTATGGTGTACCTAGGTTCATGAGAAACTCCTTAAATTTTGAATTTTTTAATGATATTTTTCTGTTATTTTTAACAATTTGTCGTGTACCCCGGTACATGAAAAATTCTTAATTTTTCAATTTTTGTAAAATTCAAAAATTACCTATAATTACACTTTGTGATCATTTTAAACATTTCTGGTGTACATGGGTTCATGAGAAACTCCTTAAATTTTGAATTTTTTAATGATATTTTTTATGTTATTTTTAACAATTTGTCGTGTACCCCGGTACATGAAAAATTCTTAATTTTTGAATTTTTGTAAAATTCAAAAATTACCTATAATTACACTTTGTGATCATTTTAAACATTTTCTGGTGTACCTGGGTTCATGAGAAACTCCTTAAATTTTGAATTTTTTTAATGATGTTTTTTCTGTTATTTTTAACAATTTGTCGTGTACCCCGGTACATGAAAAATTCTTAATTTTTGAATTTTTGTAAGATTCAAAAATTACCTATAATTACACTTTGTGGTCATTTTAAAACATTTCTGGTGTACCTGGGTTCATGAGAAACTCCTTAAATTTTGAATTTTTTAATGATATTTTTATGTTATTTTTAACAATTTGTCGTGTACCCCGGTACATGAAAAATTCTTAATTTTTCAATTTTTGTAAAATTCAAAAATTACCTATAATTACACTTTGTGATCATTTTAAACATTTATGGTGTACCTAGGTTCATGAGAAACTCCATAAATTTTGAATTTTTTAATGATATTTTTCTGTTATTTTTAACAATTTGTCGTGTACCCCGGTACATGAAAAATTCTTAATTTTTCAATTTTTGTAAAATTCAAAAATTACCTATAATTACATTTTGTGATCATTTTAAACATTTCTGGTGTACATGGGTTCTTGAGAAACTCCTTAAATTTTGAATTTTTTAATGATATTTTTTCTGTTATTTTTAACAATTTGTCGTGTACCCCGGTACATGAAAAATTCTTAATTTTTGAATTTTTGTAAAATTCAAAAATTACCTATAATTACACTTTGTGATCATTTTAAACATTTCTGGTGTACCTGGGTTCATGAGAAACTCCTTAAATTTTGAATTTTTTAATGATGTTTTTTCTGTTATTTTTAACAATTTGTCGTGTACCCCGGTACATGAAAAATTCTTAATTTTTGAATTTTTGTAAAATTCAAAAATTACCTATAATTACACTTTGTGATCATTTTAAAACATTTCTAGTGTACATGGGTTCATGAGAAACTCCTTAAATTTTGAATTTATTTATGATATTTTTTATGTTATTTTTAACAATTTGTCGTGTACCCCGGTACATGAAAAATTCTTAATTTTTCAATTTTTGTAAAATTCAAAAGTTACCTATAATTACACTTTGTGATCATTTTAAACATTTCTGGTGTACCTGTTTCTCATGAACCCAGGTACACCAGAAATGTTTAAAATGATCACAAAGTGTAATTATAGGTAATTTTTTTAATTTTACAAAAATTCAAAAATTTTGAATTTTTTAATGATGTTTTTTCTGTTATTTTTAACAATTTGTCGTGTACCCCGGTACATGAAAAATCCTTAATTTTTGAATTTTTGTAAGATTCAAAAATTACCTATAATTACACTTTGTGGTCATTTTATAACATTTCTGGTGTACCTGGGTTCATGAGAAACTCCTTAAATTTTGAATTTTTTAATGATATTTTTATGTTATTTTTAACAATTTGTCGTGTACCCCGGTACATGAAAAATTCTTAATTTTTTAATTTTTGTAAAATTCAAAAACTACCTATAATTACACTTTGTGATCATTTTAAACATTTATGGTGTACCTAGGTTCATGAGAAACTCCTTAAATTTTGAATTTTTAATGATATTTTTCTGTTATTTTTAACAATTTGTCGTGTACCCCGGTACATGAAAAATTCTTAATTTTTCAATTTTTGTAAAATTCAAAAATTATCTATAATTACACTTTGTGATCATTTTAAACATTTCTGGTGTACATGGGTTCATGAGAAACTCCTTAAATTTTGAATTTTTTAATGATATTTTTTCTGTTATTTTTAACAATTTGTCGTGTACCCCGGTACATGAAAAATTCTTAATTTTTGAATTTTTGTAAAATTCAAAAATTACCTGTAATTACACTTTGTGATCATTTTAAACAATTCTGGTGTACCTGGGTTCATGAGAAACTCCTTAAATTTTGAATTTTTTAATGATGTTTTTTCTGTTATTTTTAACAATTTGTCGTGTACCCCGGTACATGAAAAATTCTTAATTTTTGAATTTTTGTAAAATTCAAAAATTACCTATAATTACACTTTGTGATCATTTTAAAACATTTCTGGTGTACCTAGGTTCATAAGAAACTCCTTAAATTTTGAATTTTTTAATGATATTTTTTTTAACAATTTGTCTCGTACCCCGGTACATGAAAAATTCTTAATTTTTGAATTTCTGTAAAATTCAAAAATTACCTATAATTACACTTTGTGATCATTTTAAAACATTTCTGGTGTACCTGGGTTCATGAGAAACTCCTAAAATTTTGAATTTTTAATGATATTTTTATGTTATTTTTAACAATTTGTCGTGTACCCCGGTAGATGAAAAATTCTTAATTTTTCAATTTTTGTAAAATTCAAAAATTACCTATAATTACACTTTGTGATCATTTTAAACATTTATGGTGTACCAAGGTTCCTGAGAAACTCCTTAAATTTTGAATTTTTTAATGATATTTTTCTGTTATTTTTAACAATTTGTCGTGTACCCCGGTACATGAAAAATTCTTAATTTTTCAATTTTTGTAAAATTCAAAACTTACCTATAATTACACTTTGTGATCATTTTAAACATTTCTGGTGTACCTGGGTTCATGAGAAACTCCTTAAATTTTGAATTTTTAATGATATTTTTCTGTTATTTTTAACAATTTGTCGTGTACCCCGGTACATGAAAATTTCTTAATTTTTGATTTTTTGTAAAATTCAAAAATTACCTATAATTACACTTTGTGATCATTTTAAACATTTCTGGTGTACCTGGGTTCATGAGAAACTCCTTAAATTTTGAATTTTTTAATGATGTTTTTTCTGTTATTTTTAACAATTTGTCGTGTACCCCGAACATGAAAAATTCTTAATTTTTGAATTTTTGTAAAATTCAAAAATTACCTATAATTACACTTTGTGATCATTTTAAAACATTTCTAGTGTACCTGGGTTCATGAGAAACTCCTTAAACTTTGAATTTTTTATGATATTTTTAATGTTATTTTTAACAATTTGTCGTGTACCCCGGTACATGAAAAATTCTTAATTTTTCAATTTTTGTAAAATTCAAAAATTACCTATAATTACACTTTGTGATCATTTTAAACATTTCTGGTGTACCTGTTTCTCATGAACCCAGGTACACCAGAAATGTTTACAATGATCACAAAGTGTAATTATAGGTAATTTTTTTAATTTTACAAAAATTCAAAAATTTTGAATTTTTTAATGATGTTTTTTCTGTTATTTTTAACAATTTGTCGTGTACCCCGGTACATGAAAAATTATTAATTTTTCAATTTTTGTAAAATTCAAAAATTACCTATAATTACACTTTGTGATCATTTTAAACATTTCTGGTGTACCTAGGTTCATGAGAAACTCCTTAAATTTTGAATTTTTTAATGATGTTTTTCTGTTATTTTTAACAATTTGTCGTGTACCCCGGTACATGAAAAATTCTTAATTTTTGAATTTTTGTAAAATTCAAAAATTACCTATAATTACACTTTGTGATCATTTTAAACATTTCTGGTGTACCAGGGTTCATGAGAAACTCCTTAAATTTTGAATTTTTTAATGATGTTTTTCTGTTATTTTTAACAATTTGTCGTGTACCCCGGTACATGAAAAATTCTTAATTTTTGAATTTTTGTAAAATTCAAAAATTACCTATAATTACACTTTGTGGTCATTTTAAAACATTTCTGGTGTACCTGGGTTCATGAAAAACTCCTTAAAATTTGAATTTATTTATGATATTTTTTATGTTATTTTTAACAATTTGTCGTGTACCCCGGTACATGAAAAATTGTTAATTTTTCAATTTTTGTAAAATTCAAAAATTACCTATAATTACACTTTGTGATCATTTTAAACATTTCTGGTGTACCTAGGTTCCTGAGAAACTCCTTAAATTTTCAATTTTTTAATGATATTTTTTTTAACAATTTGTCATGTACCCCGGTATATGAAAAATTCTTAATTTTTGAATTTCTGTAAAATTCAAAAATTACCTATAATTACACTTTGTGATCATTTTAAAACATTTATGGTGTACCTGGGTTCACGAGAAACTCCTTAAATTTTGAATTTTTTAATGATATTTTTATGTTATTTTTAACAATTTGACGTGTACCCTGGTACATGAAAAATTCTTAATTTTTCAATTTTTGTAAAATTCAAAAATTACCTATAATTACACTTTGTGATCATTTTAAAGATTTCTGGTGTACCTGGGTTCATGAGAAACTCCTTAAATTTTGAATTTTTTAATGATGTTTTTTCTGTTATTTTTAACAATTTGTCGTGTACCCCGGTACATGAAAAATCCTTAATTTTTGAATTTTTGTAAGATTCAAAAATTACCTATAATTACACTTTGTGGTCATTTTAAAACATTTCTGGTGTACCTGGGTTCATGAGAAACTCCTTAAATTTTGAATTTTTTAATGATGTTTTTTCTGTTATTTTTAACAATTTGTCTTGTACCCCGGTACATGAAAATTTCTTAATTTTTGAATTTTTGTAAAATTCAAAAATTACCTATAATTACACTTTGTGATCATTTTAAACATTTCTGGTGTACCTGGGTTCATGAGAAACTCCTTAAATTTTGAATTTTTTAATGATGTTTTTTCTGTTATTTTTAACAATTTGTCGTGTACCCCGGTACATGAAAAATCCTTAATTTTTGAATTTTTGTAAGATTCAAAAATTACCTATAATTACACTTTGTGGTCATTTTAAAACATTTCTGGTGTACCTGGGTTCATGAGAAACTCCTTAAATTTTGAATTTTTTAATGGTATTTTTATATTATTTTTAACAATTTGTCGTGTACCCCGGTACATGAAAAATTATTAATTTTTCAATTTTTGTAAAATTCAAAAATTACCTATAATTACACTTTGTGATCATTTTAAATATTTCTGGTGTACCTAGGTTCATGAGAAACTCCTTAAATTTTGAATTTTTTAATGATGTTTTTCTGTTATTTTTAACAATTTGTCGTGTACCCCGGTACATGAAAAATTCTTAATTTTTGAATTTTTGTAAAATTCAAAAATTACCTATAATTACACTTTGTGATCATTTTAAACATTTCTGGTGTACCAGGGTTCATGAGAAACTCCTTAAATTTTGAATTTTTTAATGATGTTTTTCTGTTATTTTTAACAATTTGTCGTCTACCCCGGTACATGAAAAATTCTTAATTTTTGAATTTTTGTAAAATTCAAAAATTACCTATAATTACACTTTGTGGTCATTTTAAAACATTTCTGGTGTACCTGGGTTCATGAAAAACTCCTTAAAATTTGAATTTATTTATGATATTTTTTATGTTATTTTTAACAATTTGTCGTGTACCCCGGTACATGAAAAATTGTTAATTTTTCAATTTTTGTAAAATTCAAAAATTACCTATAATTACACTTTGTGATCATTTTAAACATTTCTGGTGTACATAGGTTCCTGAGAAACTCCTTAAATTTTCAATTTTTTAATGATATTTTTTTTAACAATTTGTCATGTACCCCGGTATATGAAAAATTCTTAATTTTTGAATTTCTGTAAAATTCAAAAATTACCTATAATTACACTTTGTGATCATTTTAAAACATTTATGGTGTACCTGGGTTCACGAGAAACTCCTTAAATTTTGAATTTTTTAATGATATTTTTATGTTATTTTTAACAATTTGACGTGTACCCTGGTACATGAAAAATTCTTAATTTTTCAATTTTTGTAAAATTCAAAAATTACCTATAATTACACTTTGTGATCATTTTAAACATTTCTGGTGTACCTGGGTTCATGAGAAACTCCTTAAATTTTGAATTTTTTAATGATGTTTTTTCTGTTATTTTTAACAATTTGTCGTGTACCCCGGTACATGAAAAATCCTTAATTTTTGAATTTTTGTAAGATTCAAAAATTACCTATAATTACACTTTGTGGTCATTTTAAAACATTTCTGGTGTACCTGGGTTCATGAGAAACTCCTTAAATTTTGAATTTTTTAATGATGTTTTTTCTGTTATTTTTAACAATTTGTCGTGTACCCCGGTACATGAAAATTTCTTAATTTTTGAATTTTTGTAAAATTCAAAAATTACCTATAATTACACTTTGTGACCATTTTAAACATTTCTGGTGTACCTGGGTTCATGAGAAACTCCTTAAATTTTGAATTTTTTAATGATGTTTTTTCTGTTATTTTTAACAATTTGTCGTGTACCCCGGTACATGAAAAATCCTTAATTTTTGAATTTTTGTAAGATTCAAAAATTACCTATAATTACACTTTGTGGTCATTTTAAAACATTTCTGGTGTACCTGGGTTCATGAGAAACTCCTTAAATTTTGAATTTTTTAATGGTATTTTTATATTATTGTTAACAATTTGTCGTGTACCCCGGTACATGAAAAATTATTAATTTTTCAATTTTTGTAAAATTCAAAAATTACCTATAATTACACTTTGTGATCATTTTAAATATTTCTGGTGTACCTAGGTTCATGAGAAACTCCTTAAATTTTGAATTTTTTAATGATGTTTTTCTGTTATTTTTAACAATTTGTCGTGTACCACGGTACATGAAAAATTCTTAATTTTTGAATTTTTGTAAAATTCAAAAATTACCTATAATTACACTTTGTGATCATTTTAAACATTTCTGGTGTACCAGGGTTCATGAGAAACTCCTTAAATTTTGAATTTTTTAATGATGTTTTTCTGTTATTTTTAACAATTTGTCGTGTACCCCGGTACATGAAAAATTCTTAATTTTTGAATTTTTGTAAAATTCAAAAATTACCTATAATTACACTTTGTGGTCATTTTAAAACATTTCTGGTGTACCTGGGTTCATGAAAAACTCCTTAAAATTTGAATTTATTTATGATATTTTTTATGTTATTTTTAACAATTTGTCGTGTACCCCGGTACATGAAAAATTGTTAATTTTTCAATTTTTGTAAAATTCAAAAATTACCTATAATTACACTTTGTGATCATTTTAAACATTTCTGGTGTACATAGGTTCCTGAGAAACTCCTTAAATTTTCAATTTTTTAATGATATTTTTTTAACAATTTGTCATGTACCCCGGTATATGAAAAATTCTTAATTTTTGAATTTCTGTAAAATTCAAAAATTACCTATAATTACACTTTGTGATCATTTTAAAACATTTATGGTGTACCTGGGTTCACGAGAAACTCCTTAAATTTTGAATTTTTTAATGATATTTTTATGTTATTTTTAACAATTTGACGTGTACCCTGGTACATGAAAAATTCTTAATTTTTCAATTTTTGTAAAATTCAAAAATTACCTATAATTACACTTTGTGATCATTTTAAACATTTCTGGTGTACCTGGGTTCATGAGAAACTCCTTAAATTTTGAATTTTTTAATGATGTTTTTTCTGTTATTTTTAACAATTTGTCGTGTACCCCGGTACATGAAAAATCCTTAATTTTTGAATTTTTGTAAGATTCAAAAATTACCTATAATTACACTTTGTGGTCATTTTAAAACATTTCTGGTGTACCTGGGTTCATGAGAAACTCCTTAAATTTTGAATTTTTTAATGATGTTTTTTCTGTTATTTTTAACAATTTGTCGTGTACCCCGGTACATGAAAATTTCTTAATTTTTGAATTTTTGTAAAATTCAAAAATTACCTATAATTACACTTTGTGACCATTTTAAACATTTCTGGTGTACCTGGGTTCATGAGAAACTCCTTAAATTTTGAATTTTTTAATGATGTTTTTTCTGTTATTTTTAACAATTTGTCGTGTACCCCGGTACATGAAAAATCCTTAATTTTTGAATTTTTGTAAGATTCAAAAATTACCTATAATTACACTTTGTGGTCATTTTAAAACATTTCTGGTGTACCTGGGTTCATGAGAAACTCCTTAAATTTTGAATTTTTTAATGGTATTTTTATATTATTGTTAACAATTTGTCGTGTACCCCGGTACATGAAAAATTATTAATTTTTCAATTTTTGTAAAATTCAAAAATTACCTATAATTACACTTTGTGATCATTTTAAATATTTCTGGTGTACCTAGGTTCATGAGAAACTCCTTAAATTTTGAATTTTTTAATGATGTTTTTCTGTTATTTTTAACAATTTGTCGTGTACCCCGGTACATGAAAAATTCTTAATTTTTGAATTTTTGTAAAATTCAAAAATTACCTATAATTACACTTTGTGATCATTTTAAACATTTCTGGTGTACCAGGGTTCATGAGAAACTCCTTAAATTTTGAATTTTTTAATGATGTTTTTCTGTTATTTTTAACAATTTGTCGTGTACCCCGGTACATGAAAAATTCTTAATTTTTGAATTTTTGTAAAATTCAAAAATTACCTATAATTACACTTTGTGGTCATTTTAAAACATTTCTGGTGTACCTGGGTTCATGAAAAACTCCTTAAAATTTGAATTTATTTATGATATTTTTTATGTTATTTTTAACAATTTGTCGTGTACCCCGGTACATGAAAAATTGTTAATTTTTCAATTTTTGTAAAATTCAAAAATTACCTATAATTACACTTTGTGATCATTTTAAACATTTCTGGTGTACATAGGTTCCTGAGAAACTCCTTAAATTTTCAATTTTTTAATGATATTTTTTTTAACAATTTGTCATGTACCCCGGTATATGAAAAATTCTTAATTTTTGAATTTCTGTAAAATTCAAAAATTACCTATAATTACACTTTGTGATCATTTTAAAACATTTATGGTGTACCTGGGTTCACGAGAAACTCCTTAAATTTTGAATTTTTTAATGATATTTTTATGTTATTTTTAACAATTTGACGTGTACCCTGGTACATGAAAAATTCTTAATTTTTCAATTTTTGTAAAATTCAAAAATTACCTATAATTACACTTTGTGATCATTTTAAACATTTCTGGTGTACCTGGGTTCATGAGAAACTCCTTAAATTTTGAATTTTTTAATGATGTTTTTTCTGTTATTTTTAACAATTTGTCGTGTACCCCGGTACATGAAAAATCCTTAATTTTTGAATTTTTGTAAGATTCAAAAATTACCTATAATTACACTTTGTGGTCATTTTAAAACATTTCTGGTGTACCTGGGTTCATGAGAAACTCCTTAAATTTTGAATTTTTTAATGATGTTTTTTCTGTTATTTTTAACAATTTGTCGTGTACCCCGGTACATGAAAATTTCTTAATTTTTGAATTTTTGTAAAATTCAAAAATTACCTATAATTACACTTTGTGACCATTTTAAACATTTCTGGTGTACCTGGGTTCATGAGAAACTCCTTAAATTTTGAATTTTTTAATGATGTTTTTTCTGTTATTTTTAACAATTTGTCGTGTACCCCCGGTACATGAAAAATCCTTAATTTTTGAATTTTTGTAAGATTCAAAAATTACCTATAATTACACTTTGTGGTCATTTTAAAACATTTCTGGTGTACCTGGGTTCATGAGAAACTCCTTAAATTTTGAATTTTTTAATGGTATTTTTATATTATTGTTAACAATTTGTCGTGTACCCCGGTACATGAAAAATTATTAATTTTTCAATTTTTGTAAAATTCAAAAATTACCTATAATTACACTTTGTGATCATTTTAAATATTTCTGGTGTACCTAGGTTCATGAGAAACTCCTTAAATTTTGAATTTTTTAATGATGTTTTTCTGTTATTTTTAACAATTTGTCGTGTACCCCGGTACATGAAAAATTCTTAATTTTTGAATTTTTGTAAAATTCAAAAATTACCTATAATTACACTTTGTGATCATTTTAAACATTTCTGGTGTACCAGGGTTCATGAGAAACTCCTTAAATTTTGAATTTTTTAATGATGTTTTTCTGTTATTTTTAACAATTTGTCGTGTACCCCGGTACATGAAAAATTCTTAATTTTTGAATTTTTGTAAAATTCAAAAATTACCTATAATTACACTTTGTGGTCATTTTAAAACATTTCTGGTGTACCTGGGTTCATGAAAAACTCCTTAAAATTTGAATTTATTTATGATATTTTTTATGTTATTTTTAACAATTTGTCGTGTACCCCGGTACATGAAAAATTGTTAATTTTTCAATTTTTGTAAAATTCAAAAATTACCTATAATTACACTTTGTGATCATTTTAAACATTTCTGGTGTACATAGGTTCCTGAGAAACTCCTTAAATTTTCAATTTTTTAATGATATTTTTTTTAACAATTTGTCATGTACCCCGGTATATGAAAAATTCTTAATTTTTGAATTTCTGTAAAATTCAAAAATTACCTATAATTACACTTTGTGATCATTTTAAAACATTTATGGTGTACCTGGGTTCACGAGAAACTCCTTAAATTTTGAATTTTTTAATGATATTTTTATGTTATTTTTAACAATTTGACGTGTACCCTGGTACATGAAAAATTCTTAATTTTTCAATTTTTGTAAAATTCAAAAATTACCTATAATTACACTTTGTGATCATTTTAAACATTTCTGGTGTACCTGGGTTCATGAGAAACTCCTTAAATTTTGAATTTTTTAATGATGTTTTTTCTGTTATTTTTAACAATTTGTCGTGTACCCCGGTACATGAAAAATCCTTAATTTTTGAATTTTTGTAAGATTCAAAAATTACCTATAATTACACTTTGTGGTCATTTTAAAACATTTCTGGTGTACCTGGGTTCATGAGAAACTCCTTAAATTTTGAATTTTTTAATGATGTTTTTTCTGTTATTTTTAACAATTTGTCGTGTACCCCGGTACATGAAAATTTCTTAATTTTTGAATTTTTGTAAAATTCAAAAATTACCTATAATTACACTTTGTGATCATTTTAAACATTTCTGGTTGACCTGGGTTCATGAGAAACTCCTTAAATTTTGAATTTTTTAATAATGTTTTTTCTGTTATTTTTAACAATTTGTCGTGTACCCCGGTACATGAAAAATCCTTAATTTTTGAATTTTTGTAAGATTCAAAAATTACCTATAATTACACTTTGTGGTCATTTTAAAACATTTCTGGTGTACCTGGGTTCATGAGAAACTCCTTAAATTTTGAATTTTTTAATGGTATTTTTATATTATTTTTAACAATTTGTCGTGTACCTCGGTACATGAAAAATTCTTAATTTTTCAATTTATGTAAAATTCAAAAGTTACCTATAATTACACTTTGTGATCATTTTAAACATTTCTGGTGTACCTAGGTTCATGAGAAACTCCTTAAATTTTGAATTTTTTAATGATGTTTTTCTGCTATTTTTAACAATTTGTCGTGTACCCCGGTACATGAAAAATTCTTAATTTTTGAATTTTTGTAAAATTCAAAAATTACCTATAATTACACTTTGTGATCATTTTAAACATTTCTGGTGTACCAGGGTTCATGAGAAACTCCTTAAATTTTGAATTTTTTAATGATGTTTTTCTGTTATTTTTAACAATTTGTCGTGTACCCCGGTACATGAAAAATTCTTAATTTTTGAATTTTTGTAAAATTCAAAAATTACCTATAATTACACTTTGTGGTCATTTTAAAACATTTCTAGTGTACCTGGGTTCATGAAAAACTCCTTAAAATTTGAATTTATTTATGATATTTTTTATGTTATTTTTAACAATTTGTCGTGTACCCCGGTACATGAAAAATTGTTAATTTTTCAATTTTTGTAAAATTCAAAAATTACCTATAATTACACTTTGTGATCATTTTAAACATTTCTGGTGTACCTAGGTTCCTGAGAAACTCCTTAAATTTTCAATTTTTTAATGATATTTTTTTTAACAATTTGTCATGTACCCCGGTATATGAAAATTCTTAATTTTGAATTTCTGTAAAATTCAAAAATTACCTATAATTACACTTTGTGATCATTTTAAAACATTTATGGTGTACCTGGGTTCACGAGAAACTCCTTAAATTTTGAATTTTTTAATGATATTTTTATGTTATTTTTAACAATTTGACGTGTACCCTGGTACATGAAAAATTCTTAATTTTTCAATTTTTGTAAAATTCAAAAATTACCTATAATTACACTTTGTGATCATTTTAAACATTTCTGGTGTACCTGGGTTCATGAGAAACTCCTTAAATTTTGAATTTTTTAATGATGTTTTTTCTGTTATTTTTAACAATTTGTCGTGTACCCCGGTACATGAAAAATCCTTAATTTTTGAATTTTTGTAAGATTCAAAAATTACCTATAATTACACTTTGTGGTCATTTTAAAACATTTCTGGTGTACCTGGGTTCATGAGAAACTCCTTAAATTTTGAATTTTTTAATGGTATTTTTATATTATTTTTAACAATTTGTCGTGTACGCCGGTACATGAAAAATTCTTAATTTTTCAATTTTTGTAAAATTCAAAAATTACCTATAATTACACTTTGTGATCATTTTAAACATTTCTGGTGTACCTAGGTTCATGAGAAACTCCTTAAATTTTGAATTTTTTAATGATGTTTTTCTGTTATTTTTAACAATTTGTCCGTGTACCCCGGTACATGAAAAATTCTTAATTTTTGAATTTTTGTAAAATTCAAAAATTACCTATAATTACACTTTGTGATCATTTTAAACATTTCTGGTGTACCAGGGTTCATGAGAAACTCCTTAAATTTTGAATTTTTTAATGATGTTTTTCTGTTATTTTTAACAATTTGTCGTGTACCCCGGTACATGAAAAATTCTTAATTTTTCAATTTTTGTAAAATTCAAAAATTACCTATAATTACACTTTGTGATCATTTTAAACATTTCTGGTGTACCTGGGTTCATGAGAAACTCCTTAAATTTTGAATTTTTTAATGATGTTTTTTCTGTTATTTTTAACAATTTGTCGTGTACCCCGGTACATGAAAAATCCTTAATTTTGAATTTTTGTAAGATTCAAAAATTACCTATAATTACACTTTGTGGTCATTTTAAAACATTTCTGGTGTACCTGGGTTCATGAGAAACTCCTTAAATTTTGAATTTTTTAATGATGTTTTTTCTGTTATTTTTAACAATTTGTCGTGTACCCCGGTACATGAAAATTTCTTAATTTTTGAATTTTTGTAAAATTCAAAAATTACCTATAATTACACTTTGTGACCATTTTAAACATTTCTGGTGTACCTGGGTTCATGAGAAACTCCTTAAATTTTGAATTTTTTAATGATGTTTTTTCTGTTATTTTTAACAATTTGTCGTGTACCCCGGTACATGAAAAATCCTTAATTTTTGAATTTTTGTAAGATTCAAAAATTACCTATAATTACACTTTGTGGTCATTTTAAAACATTTCTGGTGTACCTGGGTTCATGAGAAACTCCTTAAATTTTGAATTTTTTAATGGTATTTTTATATTATTGTTAACAATTTGTCGTGTACCCCGGTACATGAAAAATTATTAATTTTTCAATTTTTGTAAAATTCAAAAATTACCTATAATTACACTTTGTGATCATTTTAAATATTTCTGGTGTACCTAGGTTCATGAGAAACTCCTTAAATTTTGAATTTTTAATGATGTTTTTCTGTTATTTTTAACAATTTGTCGTGTACCCCGGTACATGAAAAATTCTTAATTTTTGAATTTTTGTAAAATTCAAAAATTACCTATAATTACACTTTGTGATCATTTTAAACATTTCTGGTGTACCAGGGTTCATGAGAAACTCCTTAAATTTTGAATTTTTTAATGATGTTTTTCTGTTATTTTTAACAATTTGTCGTGTACCCCGGTACATGAAAAATTCTTAATTTTTGAATTTTTGTAAAATTCAAAAATTACCTATAATTACACTTTGTGGTCATTTTAAAACATTTCTGGTGTACCTGGGTTCATGAAAAACTCCTTAAAATTTGAATTTATTTATGATATTTTTTATGTTATTTTTAACAATTTGTCGTGTACCCCGGTACATGAAAAATTGTTAATTTTTCAATTTTTGTAAAATTCAAAAATTACCTATAATTACACTTTGTGATCATTTTAAACATTTCTGGTGTACATAGGTTCCTGAGAAACTCCTTAAATTTTCAATTTTTTAATGATATTTTTTTTAACAATTTGTCATGTACCCCGGTATATGAAAAATTCTTAATTTTTGAATTTCTGTAAAATTCAAAAATTACCTATAATTACACTTTGTGATCATTTTAAAACATTTATGGTGTACCTGGGTTCACGAGAAACTCCTTAAATTTTGAATTTTTTAATGATATTTTTATGTTATTTTTAACAATTTGACGTGTACCCTGGTACATGAAAAATTCTTAATTTTTCAATTTTTGTAAAATTCAAAAATTACCTATAATTACACTTTGTGATCATTTTAAACATTTCTGGTGTACCTGGGTTCATGAGAAACTCCTTAAATTTTGAATTTTTTAATGATGTTTTTTCTGTTATTTTTAACAATTTGTCGTGTACCCCGGTACATGAAAATTTCTTAATTTTTGAATTTTTGTAAAATTCAAAAATTACCTATAATTACACTTTGTGATCATTTTAAACATTTCTGGTTGACCTGGGTTCATGAGAAACTCCTTAAATTTTGAATTTTTTAATAATGTTTTTTCTGTTATTTTTAACAATTTGTCGTGTACCCCCGGTACATGAAAAATCCTTAATTTTTGAATTTTTGTAAGATTCAAAAATTACCTATAATTACACTTTGTGGTCATTTTAAAACATTTCTGGTGTACCTGGGTTCATGAGAAACTCCTTAAATTTTGAATTTTTTAATGGTATTTTTATATTATTTTTAACAATTTGTCGTGTACCTCGGTACATGAAAAATTCTTAATTTTTCAATTTATGTAAAATTCAAAAATTACCTATAATTACACTTTGTGATCATTTTAAACATTTCTGGTGTACCTAGGTTCATGAGAAACTCCTTAAATTTTGAATTTTTTAATGATGTTTTTCTGCTATTTTTAACAATTTGTCGTGTACCCCGGTACATGAAAAATTCTTAATTTTTGAATTTTTGTAAAATTCAAAAATTACCTATAATTACACTTTGTGATCATTTTAAACATTTCTGGTGTACCAGGGTTCATGAGAAACTCCTTAAATTTTGAATTTTTTAATGATGTTTTTCTGTTATTTTAACAATTTGTCGTGTACCCCCGGTACATGAAAAATTCTTAATTTTTGAATTTTTGTAAAATTCAAAAATTACCTATAATTACACTTTGTGGTCATTTTAAAACATTTCTAGTGTACCTGGGTTCATGAAAAACTCCTTAAAATTTGAATTTATTTATGATATTTTTTATGTTATTTTTAACAATTTGTCGTGTACCCCGGTACATGAAAAATTGTTAATTTTTCAATTTTTGTAAAATTCAAAAATTACCTATAATTACACTTTGTGATCATTTTAAACATTTCTGGTGTACCTAGGTTCCTGAGAAACTCCTTAAATTTTCAATTTTTTAATGATATTTTTTTTAACAATTTGTCATGTACCCCCGGTATATGAAAAATTCTTAATTTTTGAATTTCTGTAAAATTCAAAAATTACCTATAATTACACTTTGTGATCATTTTAAAACATTTATGGTGTACCTGGGTTCACGAGAAACTCCTTAAATTTTGAATTTTTTAATGATATTTTTATGTTATTTTTAACAATTTGACGTGTACCCTGGTACATGAAAAAATTCTTAATTTTTCAATTTTGTAAAATTCAAAAATTACCTATAATTACACTTTGTGATCATTTTAAACATTTCTGGTGTACCTGGGTTCATGAGAAACTCCTTAAATTTTGAATTTTTTAATGATGTTTTTTCTGTTATTTTTAACAATTTGTCGTGTACCCCGGTACATGAAAAATCCTTAATTTTTGAATTTTTGTAAGATTCAAAAATTACCTATAATTACACTTTGTGGTCATTTTAAAACATTTCTGGTGTACCTGGGTTCATGAGAAACTCCTTAAATTTTGAATTTTTTAATGGTATTTTTATATTATTTTTAACAATTTGTCGTGTACGCCGGTACATGAAAAATTCTTAATTTTTCAATTTTTGTAAAATTCAAAAATTACCTATAATTACACTTTGTGATCATTTTAAACATTTCTGGTGTACCTAGGTTCATGAGAAACTCCTTAAATTTTGAATTTTTTAATGATGTTTTTCTGTTATTTTTAACAATTTGTCGTGTACCCCGGTACATGAAAAATTCTTAATTTTTGAATTTTTGTAAAATTCAAAAATTACCTATAATTACACTTTGTGATCATTTTAAACATTTCTGGTGTACCAGGGTTCATGAGAAACTCCTTAAATTTTGAATTTTTTAATGATGTTTTTCTGTTATTTTTAACAATTTGTCGTGTACCCCGGTACATGAAAAATTCTTAATTTTTGAATTTTTGTAAAATTCAAAAATTACCTATAATTACACTTTGTGATCATTTTAAACATTTCTGGTGTACCTAGGTTCCTGAGAAACTCCTTAAATTTTCAATTTTTTAATGATATTTTTTTTAACAATTTGTCATGTACCCCGGTATATGAAAAATTCTTAATTTTTGAATTTCTGTAAAATTCAAAAATTACCTATAATTACACTTTGTGATCATTTTAAAACATTTATGGGTGTACCTGGGTTCACGAGAAACTCCTTAAATTTTGAATTTTTTAATGATATTTTTATGTTATTTTTAACAATTTGACGTGTACCCTGGTACATGAAAAATTCTTAATTTTTCAATTTTTGTAAAATTCAAAAATTACCTATAATTACACTTTGTGATCATTTTAAACACTTCTGGTGTACCTGGGTTCATGAGAAACTCCTTAAATTTTGAATTTTTTAATGATGTTTTTTCTGTTATTTTTAACAATTTGTCGTGTACCCCGAACATGAAAAATTCTTAATTTTTGAATTTTTGTAAAATTCAAAAATTACCTATAATTACACTTTGTGATCATTTTAAAACATTTCTAGTGTACCTGGGTTCATGAGAAACTCCTTAAATTTTGAATTTTTTATGATATTTTTTATGTTATTTTTAACAATTTGTCGTGTACCCCCGGTACATGAAAAATTCTTAATTTTCAATTTTTGTAAAATTCAAAAATTACCTATAATTACACTTTGTGATCATTTTAAACATTTCTGGTGTACCTGTTTCTCATGAACCCAGGTACACCAGAAATGTTTACAATGATCACAAAGTGTAATTATAGGTAATTTTTTTTAATTTTACAAAAATTCAAAATTTTGAATTTTTTAATGATGTTTTTTCTGTTATTTTTAACAATTTGTCGTGTACCCCCGGTACATGAAAAATTATTAATTTTTCAATTTTTGTAAAATTCAAAAATTACCTATAATTACACTTTGTGATCATTTTAAACATTTCTGGTGTACCTAGGTTCATGAGAAACTCCTTAAATTTTGAATTTTTTAATGATGTTTTTCTGTTATTTTTAACAATTTGTCGTGTACCCCGGTACATGAAAAATTCTTAATTTTTGAATTTTTGTAAAATTCAAAAATTACCTATAATTACACTTTGTGATCATTTTAAACATTTCTGGTGTACCAGGGTTCATGAGAAACTCCTTAAATTTTGAATTTTTTAATGATGTTTTTCTGTTATTTTTAACAATTTGTCGTGTACCCCGGTATATGAAAAATTCTTAATTTTTGAATTTTTGTAAAATTCAAAAATTACCTATAATTACACTTTGTGGTCATTTTAAAACATTTCTGGTGTACCTGGGTTCATGAAAAACTCCTTAAAATTTGAATTTATTTATGATATTTTTTATGTTATTTTTAACAATTTGTCGTGTACCCCGGTACATGAAAAATTGTTAATTTTTCAATTTTTGTAAAATTCAAAAATTACCTATAATTACACTTTGTGATCATTTTAAACATTTCTGGTGTACCTAGGTTCCTGAGAAACTCCTTAAATTTTGAATTTTTTAATGATATTTTTTTAAACAATTTGTCATGTACCCCGGTATATGAAAAATTCTTAATTTTTGAATTTCTGTAAAATTCAAAAATTACCTATAATTACACTTTGTGATCATTTTAAAACATTTATGGTGTACCTGGGTTCACGAGAAACTCCTTAAATTTTGAATTTTTTAATGATATTTTTATGTTATTTTTAACAATTTGACGTGTACCCTGGTACATGAAAAATTCTTAATTTTTCAATTTTTGTAAAATTCAAAAATTACCTATAATTACACTTTGTGATCATTTTAAACATTTCTGGTGTACCTGGGTTCATGAGAAACTCCTTAAATTTTGAATTTTTTAATGATGTTTTTTCTGATATTTTTAACAATTTGTCGTGTACCCCCGGTACATGAAAAATCCTTAATTTTTGAATTTATGTAAGATTCAAAAATTACCTATAATTACACTTTGTGGTCATTTTAAAACATTTCTGGTGTACCTGGGTTCATGAGAAACTCCTTAAATTTTGAATTTTTTAATGATGTTTTTTCTGTTATTTTTAACAATTTGTCGTGTACCCCGGTACATGAAAATTTCTTAATTTTTGAATTTTTGTAAAATTCAAAAATTACCTATAATTACACTTTGTGATCATTTTAAACATTTCTGGTGTACCTGGGTTCATGAGAAACTCCTTAAATTTTGAATTTTTTAATGATGTTTTTTCTGTTATTTTTAACAATTTGTCGTGTACCCCGGTACATGAAAAATCCTTAATTTTTGAATTTTTGTAAGATTCAAAAATTACCTATAATTACACTTTGTGGTCATTTTAAAACATTTCTGGTGTACCTGGGTTCATGAGAAACTCCTTAAATTTTGAATTTTTTAATGGTATTTTTATATTATTTTTAACAATTTGTCGTGTACCCCGGTACATGAAAAATTCTTAATTTTTCAATTTTTGTAAAATTCAAAAATTACCTATAATTACACTTTGTGATCATTTTAAACATTTCTGGTGTACCTAGGTTCATGAGAAACTCCTTAAATTTTGAATTTTTTAATGATGTTTTTCTGTTATTTTTAACAATTTGTCGTGTACCCCGGTACATGAAAAATTCTTAATTTTTGAATTTTTGTAAAATTCAAAAATTACCTATAATTACACTTTGTGATCATTTTAAACATTTCTGGTGTACCAGGGTTCATGAGAAACTCCTTAAATTTTGAATTTTTTAATGATGTTTTTCTGTTATTTTTAACAATTTGTCGTGTACCCCGGTACATGAAAAATTCTTAATTTTTGAATTTTTGTAAAATTCAAAAATTACCTATAATTACACTTTGTGGTCATTTTAAAACATTTCTGGTGTACCTGGGTTCATGAAAAACTCCTTAAAATTTGAATTTATTTATGATATTTTTTAAGTTATTTTTAACAATTTGTCGTGTACCCCGGTACATGAAAAATTGTTAATTTTTCAATTTTTGTAAAATTCAAAAATTACCTATAATTACACTTTGTGATCATTTTAAACATTTCTGGTGTACCTAGGTTCCTGAGAAACTCCTTAAATTTTCAATTTTTTAATGATATTTTTTTTAACAATTTGTCATGTACCCCGGTATATGAAAAATTCTTAATTTTTGAATTTCTGTAAAATTCAAAAATTACCTATAATTACACATTGTGATCATTTTAAAACATTTATGGTGTACCTGGGTTCACGAGAAACTCCTTAAATTTTGAATTTTTTAATGATATTTTTATGTTATTTTTAACATTTGACGTGTACCCTGGTACATGAAAAATTCTTAATTTTTCAATTTTTGTAAAATTCAAAAATTACCTATAATTACACTTTGTGATCATTTTAAACATTTCTGGTGTACCTGGGTTCATGAGAAACTCCTTAAATTTTTGAATTTTTTAATGATGTTTTTTCTGTTATTTTTAACAATTTGTCGTGTACCCCGGTACATGAAAAATCCTTAATTTTTGAATTTTTGTAAGATTCAAAAATTACCTATAATTACACTTTGTGGTCATTTTAAAACATTTCTGGTGTACCTGGGTTCATGAGAAACTCCTTAAATTTTGAATTTTTTAATGGTATTTTTATATTATTTTTAACAATTTGTCGTGTACCCCGGTACATGAAAAATTCTTAATTTTTCAATTTTTGTAAAATTCAAAAATTACCTATAATTACACTTTGTGATCATTTTAAACATTTCTGGTGTACATGGGTTCATGAGAAACTCCTTAAATTTTGAATTTTTTAATGATATTTTTTCTGTTATTTTTAACAATTTGTCGTGTACCCCGGTACATGAAAAATTCTTAATTTTTGAATTTTTGTAAAATTCAAAAATTACCTGTAATTACACTTTGTGATCATTTTAAACATTTCTGGTGTACCTGGGTTCATGAGAAACTCCTTAAATTTTGAATTTTTTAATGATGTTTTTTCTGTTATTTTTAACAATTTGTCGTGTACCCCGGTACATGAAAAATTCTTAATTTTTGAATTTTTGTAAAATTCAAAAATTACCTATAATTACACTTTGTGATCATTTTAAAACATTTCTGGTGTACCTGGGTTCTTGTGAAACTCCTTAAATTTTGAATTTTTTTATGATATTTTTTATGTTATTTTTAACAATTTGTCGTGTACCCCGGTACATAAAAAATTCTTAATTTTTCAATTTTTGTAAAATTCAAAAATTACCTATAATTACACTTTGTGATCATTTTAAACATTTCTGGTGTACCTAGGTTCATGAGAAACTCCTTAAATTTTGAATTTTTTAATGATGTTTTTCTATTATTTTTAACAATTTGTCGTGTACCCCGGTACATGAAAAATTCTTAATTTTTGAATTTTTGTAAAATTCAAAAATTACCTATAATTACACTTTGTGATCATTTTAAACATTTCTGGTGTACCAGGGTTCATGAGAAACTCCTTAAATTTTGAATTTTTTAATGATGTTTTTCTGTTATTTTTAACAATTTGTCGTGTACCCCGGTATATGAAAAATTCTTAATTTTTGAATTTTTGTAAAATTCAAAAATTACCTATAATTACACTTTGTGGTCATTTTAAAACATTTCTGGTGTACCTGGGTTCATGAAAAACTCCTTAAAATTTGAATTTATTTATGATATTTTTTATGTTATTTTTAACAATTTGTCGTGTACCCCGGTACATGAAAAATTGTTAATTTTTCAATTTTTGTAAAATTCAAAAATTACCTATAATTACACTTTGTGATCATTTTAAACATTTCTGGTGTACCTAGGTTCCTGAGAAACTCCTTAAATTTTGAATTTTTTAATGATATTTTTTTAACAATTTGTCATGTACCCCGGTATATGAAAAATTCTTAATTTTTGAATTTCTGTAAAATTCAAAAATTACCTATAATTACACATTGTGATCATTTTAAAACATTTATGGTGTACCTGGGTTCACGAGAAACTCCTTAAATTTTGAATTTTTT
The DNA here is from genome assembly GCA_023525715.1 of Cichorium intybus. Lineage (NCBI taxonomy): Eukaryota > Viridiplantae > Streptophyta > Magnoliopsida > Asterales > Asteraceae > Cichorium > Cichorium intybus. The sequence goes on from CM042015.1 coordinate 119,327,985, forward strand.
AATGATATTTTTATGTTATTTTTAACAATTTGACGTGTACCCTGGTACATGAAAAATTCTTAATTTTTCAATTTTTGTAAAATTCAAAAATTACCTATAATTACACTTTGTGATCATTTTAAACATTTCTGGTGTACCTGGGTTCATGAGAAACTCCTTAAATTTTGAATTTTTTAATGATGTTTTTTCTGTTATTTTTAACAATTTGTCGTGTACCCCGGTACATGAAAAATCCTTAATTTTTGAATTTTTGTAAGATTCAAAAATTACCTATAATTACACTTTGTGGTCATTTTAAAACATTTCTGGTGTACCTGGGTTCATGAGAAACTCCTTAAATTTTGAATTTTTTAATGGTATTTTTATATTATTTTTAACAATTTGTCGTGTACCCCGGTACATGAAAAATTCTTAATTTTTCAATTTTTGTAAAATTCAAAAATTACCTATAATTACACTTTGTGATCATTTTAAACATTTCTGGTGTACATGGGTTCATGAGAAACTCCTTAAATTTTGAATTTTTTAATGATATTTTTTCTGTTATTTTTAACAATTTGTCGTGTACCCCGGTACATGAAAAATTCTTAATTTTTGAATTTTTGTAAAATTCAAAAATTACCTGTAATTACACTTTGTGATCATTTTAAACATTTCTGGTGTACCTGGGTTCATGAGAAACTCCTTAAATTTTGAATTTTTTAATGATGTTTTTTCTGTTATTTTTAACAATTTGTCGTGTACCCCGGTACATGAAAAATTCTTAATTTTTGAATTTTTGTAAAATTCAAAAATTACCTATAATTACACTTTGTGATCATTTTAAAACATTTCTGGTGTACCTGGGTTCTTGTGAAACTCCTTAAATTTTGAATTTTTTTATGATATTTTTTATGTTATTTTTAACAATTTGTCGTGTACCCCGGTACATAAAAAATTCTTAATTTTTCAATTTTTGTAAAATTCAAAAATTACCTATAATTACACTTTGTGATCATTTTAAACATTTCTGGTGTACCTAGGTTCATGAGAAACTCCTTAAATTTTGAATTTTTTAATGATGTTTTTCTGTTATTTTTAACAATTTGTCGTGTACCCCGGTACATGAAAAATTCTTAATTTTTGAATTTTTGTAAAATTCAAAAATTACCTATAATTACACTTTGTGATCATTTTAAACATTTCTGGTGTACCAGGGTTCATGAGAAACTCCTTAAATTTTGAATTTTTTAATGATGTTTTTCTGTTATTTTTAACAATTTGTCGTGTACCCCGGTATATGAAAAATTCTTAATTTTTGAATTTTTGTAAAATTCAAAAATTACCTATAATTACACTTTGTGGTCATTTTAAAACATTTCTGGTGTACCTGGGTTCATGAAAAACTCCTTAAAATTTGAATTTATTTATGATATTTTTTATGTTATTTTTAACAATTTGTCGTGTACCCCGGTACATGAAAAATTGTTAATTTTTCAATTTTTGTAAAATTCAAAAATTACCTATAATTACACTTTGTGATCATTTTAAACATTTCTGGTGTACCTAGGTTCCTGAGAAACTCCTTAAATTTTGAATTTTTTAATGATATTTTTTTAACAATTTGTCATGTACCCCGGTATATGAAAAATTCTTAATTTTTGAATTTCTGTAAAATTCAAAAATTACCTATAATTACACTTTGTGATCATTTTAAAACATTTATGGTGTACCTGGGTTCACGAGAAACTCCTTAAATTTTGAATTTTTTAATGATATTTTTATGTTATTTTTAACAATTTGACGTGTACCCTGGTACATGAAAAATTCTTAATTTTTCAATTTTTGTAAAATTCAAAAATTACCTATAATTACACTTTGTGATCATTTTAAACATTTCTGGTGTACCTGGGTTCATGAGAAACTCCTTAAATTTTGAATTTTTTAATGATGTTTTTTCTGATATTTTTAACAATTTGTCGTGTACCCCGGTACATGAAAAATCCTTAATTTTTGAATTTTTGTAAGATTCAAAAATTACCTATAATTACACTTTGTGGTCATTTTAAAACATTTCTGGTGTACCTGGGTTCATGAGAAACTCCTTAAATTTTGAATTTTTTAATGATGTTTTTTCTGTTATTTTTAACAATTTGTCGTGTACCCCGGTACATGAAAATTTCTTAATTTTTGAATTTTTGTAAAATTCAAAAATTACCTATAATTACACTTTGTGATCATTTTAAACATTTCTGGTGTACCTGGGTTCATGAGAAACTCCTTAAATTTTGAATTTTTTAATGATGTTTTTTCTGTTATTTTTAACAATTTGTCGTGTACCCCGGTACATGAAAAATCCTTAATTTTTGAATTTTTGTAAGATTCAAAAATTACCTATAATTACACTTTGTGGTCATTTTAAAACATTTCTGGTGTACCTGGGTTCATGAGAAACTCCTTAAATTTTGAATTTTTTAATGGTATTTTTATATTATTTTTAACAATTTGTCGTGTACCCCGGTACATGAAAAATTCTTAATTTTTCAATTTTTGTAAAATTCAAAAATTACCTATAATTACACTTTGTGATCATTTTAAACATTTCTGGTGTACCTAGGTTCATGAGAAACTCCTTAAATTTTGAATTTTTTAATGATGTTTTTCTGTTATTTTTAACAATTTGTCGTGTACCCCGGTACATGAAAAATTCTTAATTTTTGAATTTTTGTAAAATTCAAAAATTACCTATAATTACACTTTGTGATCATTTTAAACATTTCTGGTGTACCAGGGTTCATGAGAAACTCCTTAAATTTTGAATTTTTTAATGATGTTTTTCTGTTATTTTTAACAATTTGTCGTGTACCCCGGTACATGAAAAATTCTTAATTTTTGAATTTTTGTAAAATTCAAAAATTACCTATAATTACACTTTGTGGTCATTTTAAAACATTTCTGGTGTACCTGGGTTCATGAAAAACTCCTTAAAATTTGAATTTATTTATGATATTTTTTAAGTTATTTTTAACAATTTGTCGTGTACCCCGGTACATGAAAAATTGTTAATTTTTCAATTTTTGTAAAATTCAAAAATTACCTATAATTACACTTTGTGATCATTTTAAACATTTCTGGTGTACCTAGATTCCTGAGAAACTCCTTAATTTTTCAATTTTTTAATGATATTTTTTTTAACAATTTGTCATGTACCCCGGTATATGAAAAATTCTTAATTTTTGAATTTCTGTAAAATTCAAAAATTACCTATAATTACACATTGTGATCATTTTAAAACATTTATGGTGTACCTGGGTTCACGAGAAACTCCTTAAATTTTGAATTTTTTAATGATATTTTTATGTTATTTTTAACAATTTGACGTGTACCCTGGTACATGAAAAATTCTTAATTTTTCAATTTTTGTAAAATTCAAAAATTACCTATAATTACACTTTGTGATCATTTTAAACATTTCTGGTGTACCTGGGTTCATGAGAAACTCCTTAAATTTTGAATTTTTTAATGATGTTTTTTCTGTTATTTTTAACAATTTGTCGTGTACCCCGGTACATGAAAAATCCTTAATTTTTGAATTTTTGTAAGATTCAAAAATTACCTATAATTACACTTTGTGGTCATTTTAAAACATTTCTGGTGTACCTGGGTTCATGAGAAACTCCTTAAATTTTGAATTTTTTAATGGTATTTTTATATTATTTTTAACAATTTGTCGTGTACCCCGGTACATGAAAAATTCTTAATTTTTCAATTTTTGTAAAATTCAAAAATTACCTATAATTACACTTTGTGATCATTTTAAACATTTCTGGTGTACATGGGTTCATGAGAAACTCCTTAAATTTTGAATTTTTTAATGATATTTTTTCTGTTATTTTTAACAATTTGTCGTGTACCCCGGTACATGAAAAATTCTTAATTTTTGAATTTTTGTAAAATTCAAAAATTACCTGTAATTACACTTTGTGATCATTTTAAACATTTCTGGTGTACCTGGGTTCATGAGAAACTCCTTAAATTTTGAATTTTTTAATGATGTTTTTTCTGTTATTTTTAACAATTTGTCGTGTACCCCGGTACATGAAAAATTCTTAATTTTTGAATTTTTGTAAAATTCAAAAATTACCTATAATTACACTTTGTGATCATTTTAAAACATTTCTGGTGTACCTGGGTTCTTGTGAAACTCCTTAAATTTTGAATTTTTTTATGATATTTTTTATGTTATTTTTAACAATTTGTCGTGTACCCCGGTACATAAAAAATTCTTAATTTTTCAATTTTTGTAAAATTCAAAAATTACCTATAATTACACTTTGTGATCATTTTAAACATTTCTGGTGTACCTAGGTTCATGAGAAACTCCTTAAATTTTGAATTTTTTAATGATATTTTTTATGTTATTTTTAACAATTTGTCGTGTACCCCGGTACATGAAAAATTGTTAATTTTTCAATTTTTGTAAAATTCAAAAATTACCTATAATTACACTTTGTGATCATTTTAAACATTTCTGGTGTACCTAGGTTCCTGAGAAACTCCTTAAATTTTCAATTTTTTAATGATATTTTTTTAACAATTTGTCATGTACCCCGGTATATGAAAAATTCTTAATTTTTGAATTTCTGTAAAATTCAAAAATTACCTATAATTACACTTTGTGATCATTTTAAAACATTTATGGTGTACCTGGGTTCACGAGAAACTCCTTAAATTTTGAATTTTTTATTGATATTTTTATGTTATTTTTAACAATTTGACGTGTACCCTGGTACATGAAAAATTCTTAATTTTTCAATTTTTGTAAAATTCAAAAATTACCTATAATTACACTTTGTGATCATTTTAAACATTTCTGGTGTACCTAGGTTCATGAGAAACTCCTTAAATTTTGAATTTTTTAATGATGTTTTTTCTGTTATTTTTAACAATTTGTCGTGTACCCCGGTACATGAAAAATTCTTAATTTTTGAATTTTTGTAAAATTCAAAAATTACCTATAATTACACTTTGTGATCATTTTAAACATTTCTGGTGTACCTGGGTTCATGAGAAACTCCTTAAATTTTGAATTTTTTAATGATGTTTTTTCTGTTATTTTTAACAATTTGTCGTGTACCCCGGTACATGAAAAATTCTTAATTTTTGAATTTTTGTAAGATTCAAAAATTACCTATAATTACACTTTGTGGTCATTTTAAAACATTTCTGGTGTACCTGGGTTCATGAGAAACTCCTTAAATTTTGAATTTTTTAATGATATTTTTATGTTATTTTTAACAATTTGTCGTGTACCCCGGTACATGAAAAATTCTTAATTTTTCAATTTTTGTAAAATTCAAAAATTACCTATAATTACACTTTGTGATCATTTTAAACATTTATGGTGTACCTAGGTTCATGAGAAACTCCTTAAATTTTGAATTTTTAATGATATTTTTCTGTTATTTTTAACAATTTGTCGTGTACCCCGGTACATGAAAAATTCTTAATTTTTCAATTTTTGTAAAATTCAAAAATTACCTATAATTACACTTTGTGATCATTTTAAACATTTCTGGTGTACATGGGTTCATGAGAAACTCCTTCAATTTTGAATTTTTTAATGATATTTTTTCTGTTATTTTTAACAATTTGTCGTGTACCCCGGTACATGAAAAATTCTTAATTTTTGAATTTTTGTAAAATTCAAAAATTACCTATAATTACACTTTGTGATCATTTTAAACATTTCTGGTGTACCTGGGTTCATGAGAAACTCCTTAAATTTTGAATTTTTTAATGATGTTTTTTCTGTTATTTTTAACAATTTGTCGTGTACCCCGGTACATGAAAAATTCTTAATTTTTGAATTTTTGTAAGATTCAAAAATTACCTATAATTACACTTTGTGGTCATTTTAAAACATTTCTGGTGTACCTGGGTTCATGAGAAACTCCTTAAATTTTGAATTTTTTAATGGTATTTTTATATTATTTTTAACAATTTGTCGTGTACCCCGGTACATGAAAAATTCTTAATTTTTCAATTTTTGTAAAATTCAAAAATTACCTATAATTACACTTTGTGATCATTTTAAACATTTCTGGTGTACATGGGTTCATGAGAAACTCCTTAAATTTTGAATTTTTTAATGATATTTTTTCTGTTATTTTTAACAATTTGTCGTGTACCCCGGTACATGAAAAATTCTTAATTTTTGAATTTTTGTAAAATTCAAAAATTACCTGTAATTACACTTTGTGATCATTTTAAACATTTCTGGTGTACCTGGGTTCATGAGAAACTCCTTAAATTTTGAATTTTTTAATGATGTTTTTTCTGTTATTTTTAACAATTTGTCGTGTACCCCGGTACATGAAAAATTCTTAATTTTTGAATTTTTGTAAAATTCAAAAATTACCTATAATTACACTTTGTGATCATTTTAAAACATTTCTGGTGTACCTGGGTTCTTGTGAAACTCCTTAAATTTTGAATTTTTTTATGATATTTTTTATGTTATTTTTAACAATTTGTCGTGTACCCCGGTACATAAAAAATTCTTAATTTTTCAATTTTTGTAAAATTCAAAAATTACCTATAATTACACTTTGTGATCATTTTAAACATTTCTGGTGTACCTAGGTTCATGAGAAACTCCTTAAATTTTGAATTTTTTAATGATATTTTTTATGTTATTTTTAACAATTTGTCGTGTACCCCGGGTACATGAAAAATTGTTAATTTTTCAATTTTTTTAAAATTCAAAAATTACCTATAATTACACTTTGTGATCATTTTAAACATTTATGGTGTACCTAGGTTCCTGAGAAACTCCTTAAATTTTCAATTTTTTAATGATATTTTTTTAACAATTTGTCATGTACCCCGGTATATGAAAAATTCTTAATTTTTGAATTTCTGTAAAATTCAAAAATTACCTATAATTACACTTTGTGATCATTTTAAAACATTTATGGTGTACCTGGGTTCACGAGAAACTCCTTAAATTTTGAATTTTTTATTGATATTTTTATGTTATTTTTAACAATTTGACGTGTACCCTGGTACATGAAAAATTCTTAATTTTTCAATTTTTGTAAAATTCAAAAATTACCTATAATTACACTTTGTGATCATTTTAAACATTTCTGGTGTACCTAGGTTCATGAGAAACTCCTTAAATTTTGAATTTTTTAATGATGTTTTTTCTGTTATTTTTAACAATTTGTCGTGTACCCCGGTACATGAAAAATTCTTAATTTTTGAATTTTTGTAAAATTCAAAAATTACCTATAATTACACTTTGTGATCATTTTAAACATTTCTGGTGTACCTGGGTTCATGAGAAACTCCTTAAATTTTGAATTTTTTAATGATGTTTTTTCTGTTATTTTTAACAATTTGTCGTGTACCCCGGTACATGAAAAATTCTTAATTTTTGAATTTTTGTAAGATTCAAAAATTACCTATAATTACACTTTGTGGTCATTTTAAAACATTTCTGGTGTACCTGGGTTCATGAGAAACTCCTTAAATTTTGAATTTTTTAATGATATTTTTATGTTATTTTTAACAATTTGTCGTGTACCCCGGTACATGAAAAATTCTTAATTTTTCAATTTTTGTAAAATTCAAAAATTACCTATAATTACACTTTGTGATCATTTTAAACATTTATGGTGTACCTAGGTTCATGAGAAACTCCTTAAATTTTGAATTTTTAATGATATTTTTCTGTTATTTTTAACAATTTGTCGTGTACCCCGGTACATGAAAAATTCTTAATTTTTGAATTTTTGTAAAATTCAAAAATTACCTATAATTACACTTTGTGATCATTTTAAACATTTCTGGTGTACATGGGTTCATGAGAAACTCCTTCAATTTTGAATTTTTTAATGATATTTTTTCTGTTATTTTTAACAATTTGTCGTGTACCCCGGTACATGAAAAATTCTTAATTTTTGAATTTTTGTAAAATTCAAAAATTACCTATAATTACACTTTGTGATCATTTTAAACATTTCTGGTGTACCTGGGTTCATGAGAAACTCCTTAAATTTTGAATTTTTTAATGATGTTTTTTCTGTTATTTTTAACAATTTGTCGTGTACCCCGGTACATGAAAAATTCTTAATTTTTGAATTTTTGTAAGATTCAAAAATTACCTATAATTACACTTTGTGGTCATTTTAAAACATTTCTGGTGTACCTGGGTTCATGAGAAACTCCTTAAATTTTGAATTTTTTAATGATATTTTTATGTTATTTTTAACAATTTGTCGTGTACCCCGGTACATGAAAAATTCTTAATTTTTCAATTTTTGTAAAATTCAAAAATTACCTATAATTACACTTTGTGATCATTTTAAACATTTATGGTGTACCTAGGTTCATGAGAAACTCCTTAAATTTTGAATTTTTAATGATATTTTTCTGTTATTTTTAACAATTTGTCGTGTACCCCGGTACATGAAAAATTCTTAATTTTTCAATTTTTGTAAAATTCAAAAATTACCTATAATTACACTTTGTGATCATTTTAAACATTTCTGGTGTACATGGGTTCATGAGAAACTCCTTAAATTTTGAATTTTTTAATGATATTTTTTCTGTTATTTTTAACAATTTGTCGTGTACCCCGGTACATGAAAAATTCTTAATTTTTGAATTTTTGTAAAATTCAAAAATTACCTATAATTACACTTTGTGATCATTTTAAACATTTCTGGTGTACCTGGGTTCATGAGAAACTCCTTAAATTTTGAATTTTTTAATGATGTTTTTTCTGTTATTTTTAACAATTTGTCGTGTACCCCGGTACATGAAAAATTCTTAATTTTTGAATTTTTGTAAAATTCAAAAATTACCTATAATTACACTTTGTGATCATTTTAAAACATTTCTAGTGTACCTGGGTTCATGAGAAACTCCTTAAATTTTGAATTTTTTATAATATTTTTTATGTTATTTTTAACAATTTGTCGTGTACCCCGGTACATGAAAAATTCTTAATTTTTCAATTTTTGTAAAATTCAAAAATTACCTATAATTACACTTTGTGATCATTTTAAACATTTCTGGTGTACCTGTTTCTCATGAACCCAGGTACACCAGAAATGTTTAAAATGATCACAAAGTGTAATTATAGGTAATTTTTTTAATTTTACAAAAATTCAAAAATTTTGAATTTTTAATGATGTTTTTTCTGTTATTTTTAACAAATTGTCGTGTACCCCGGTACATGAAAAATTCTTAATTTTTGAATTTTTGTAAAATTCAAAAATTACCTATAATTACACTTTGTGATCATTTTAAAACATTTCTGGTGTACCTGGGTTCATGTGAAACTCCTTAAATTTTGAATTTTTTTATAATATTTTTTATGTTATTTTTAACAATTTGTCGTGTACCCCGGTACATAAAAAATTCTTAATTTTTCCATTTTTGTAAAATTCAAAAATTACCTATAATTACAATTTGTGATCATTTTAAACATTTCTGGTGTACCTAGGTTCATGAGAAACTCCTTAAATTTTGAATTTTTAATGATATTTTTTTTAACAATTTGTCATGTACCCCGGTACATGAAAAATTCTTAATTTTTGAATTTCTGTAAAATTCAAAAATTACCTATAATTACACTTTGTGATCATTTTAAAACATTTCTGGTGTACCTGGGTTCATGAGAAACTCTTTAAATTTTGAATTTTTTAATGATATTTTTATGTTATTTTTAACAATTTGTCGTGTACCCCGGTACATGAAAAATTCTTAATTTTTCAATTTTTGTAAAATTCAAAAATTACCTATAATTACACTTTGTGATCATTTTAAACATTTATGGTGTACCTAGGTTCCTGAGAAACTCCATAAATTTTGAATTTTTTAATGATATTTTTCTGTTATTTTTAACAATTTGTCGTGTACCCCGGTACATGAAAAATTCTTAATTTTTCAATTTTTGTAAAATTCAAAACTTACCTATAATTACACTTTGTGATCATTTTAAACATTTCTGGTGTACCTGGGTTCATGAGAAACTCCTTAAATTTTGAATTTTTTAATGATGTTGTTTCTGTTATTTTTAACAATTTGTCGTGTACCCCGGTACATGAAAAATTTTTAATTTTTGAATTTTTGTAAGATTCAAAAATTACCTATAATTACACTTTGTGGTCATTTTAAAACATTTCTGGTGTACATGGGTTCATGAGAAACTCCTTAAATTTTGAATTTTTTAATGATATTTTTATGTTATTTTTAACAATTTGTCGTGTACCCCGGTACATGAAAAATTCTTAATTTTTCAATTTTTGTAAAATTCAAAAATTACCTATAATTACACTTTGTGATCATTTTAAACATTTATGGTGTACCTAGGTTCATGAGAAACTCCTTAAATTTTGAATTTTTTAATGATATTTTTCTGTTATTTTTAACAATTTGTCGTGTACCCCGGTACATGAAAAATTCTTAATTTTTCAATTTTTGTAAAATTCAAAAATTACCTATAATTACACTTTGTGATCATTTTAAACATTTCTGGTGTACATGGGTTCATGAGAAACTCCTTAAATTTTGAATTTTTTAATGATATTTTTTCTGTTATTTTTAACAATTTGTCGTGTACCCCGGTACATGAAAAATTCTTAATTTTTGAATTTTTGTAAAATTCAAAAATTACCTATAATTACACTTTGTGATCATTTTAAACATTTCTGGTGTACCTGGGTTCATGAGAAACTCCTTAAATTTTGAATTTTTTAATGATGTTTTTTCTGTTATTTTTAACAATTTGTCGTGTACCCCGGTACATGAAAAATTCTTAATTTTTGAATTTTTGTAAAATTCAAAAATTACCTATAATTACACTTTGTGATCATTTTAAAACATTTCTGGTGTACCTGGGTTCATGAGAAACTCCTTAAATTTTGAATTTTTTAATGATGTTTTTTCTGTTATTTTTAACAATTTGTCGTGTACCCCGGTACATGAAAAATTCTTAATTTTTCAATTTTTGTAAAATTCAAAAATTACCTATAATTACACTTTGTGATCATTTTAAACATTTCTGGTGTACCTAGGTTCATGAGAAACTCCTTAAATTTTGAATTTTTTAATGATATTTTTTTAACAATTTGTCTCGTACCCCGGTACATGAAAAATTCTTAATTTTTGAATTTCTGTAAAATTCAAAAATTACCTATAATTACACTTTGTGATCATTTTAAAACATTTCTGGTGTACCTGGGTTCATGAGAAACTCCTTAAATTTTGAATTTTTAATGATATTTTTATGTTATTTTTAACAATTTGTCGTGTAACCCGGTACATGAAAAATTCTTAATTTTTCAATTTTTGTAAAATTCAAAAATTACCTATAATTACACTTTGTGATCATTTTAAACATTTATGGTGTACCTAGGTTCCTGAGAAACTCCTTAAATTTTGAATTTTTTAATGATATTTTTCTGTTATTTTTAACAATTTGTCGTGTACCCCGGGTACATGAAAAATTCTTAATTTTTCAATTTTTGTAAAATTCAAAACTTACCTATAATTACACTTTGTGATCATTTTAAACATTTCTGGTGTACCTGGGTTCATGAGAAACTCCTTAAATTTTGAATTTTTTAATGATATTTTTTCTGTTATTTTTAACAATTTGTCGTGTACCCCGGTACATGAAAAATTTTTAATTTTTGAATTTTTGTAAAATTCAAAAATTACCTATAATTACACTTTGTGATCATTTTAAACATTTCTGGTGTACCTGGGTTCATGAGAAACTCCTTAAATTTTTAATTTTTTTAATGATGTTTTTCTGTTATTTTTAACAATTTGTCGTGTACCCCGGTACATGAAAAATTCTTAATTTTTGAATTTTTGTAAAATTCAAAAATTACCTATAATTACACTTTGTGATCATTTTAAAACATTTCTAGTGTACCTGGGTTCATGAGAAACTCCTTAAAATTTGAATTTTTTTATGATATTTTTATGTTATTTTTAACAATTTATCGTGTACCCCGGTACATGAAAAATTCTTAATTTTTCAATTTTTTTAAAATTCAAAAATTACCTATAATTACACTTTGTGATCATTTTAAACATTTCTGGTGTACCTGGGTTCATGAGAAACTCCTTAAATTTTGAATTTTTTAATAATATTTTTTCTGTTATTTTTAACAATTTGTCGTGTACCCCGGTACATGAAAAATTCTTAATTTTTGAATTTCTGTAAAATTCAAAAATTACCTATAATTACACTTTGTGATCATTTTAAAACATTTCTGGTGTACCTGGGTTCATGAGAAACTCCTTAAATTTTGAATTTTTTAATGATATTTTTATGTTATTTTTAACAATTTGTCGTGTACCCCGGTACATGAAAAATTCTTAATTTTTCAATTTTTGTAAAATTCAAAAATTACCTATAATTACACTTTGTGATCATTTTAAACATTTATGGTGTACCTATGTTCCTGAGAAACTCCATAAATTTTGAATTTTTTAATGATATTTTTCTGTTATTTTTAACAATTTGTCGTGTACCCCGGTACATGAAAAATTCTTAATTTTTCAATTTTTGTAAAATTCAAAACTTACCTATAATTACACTTTGTGATCATTTTAAACATTTCTGGTGTACCTGGGTTCATGAGAAACTCCTTAAATTTTGAATTTTTTAATGATGTTGTTTCTGTTATTTTTAACAATTTGTCGTGTACCCCGGTACATGAAAAATTCTTAATTTTTGAATTTTTGTAAGATTCAAAAATTACCTATAATTACACTTTGTGGTCATTTTAAAACATTTCTGGTGTACCTGGGTTCATGAGAAACTCCTTAAATTTTGAATTTTTTAATGATATTTTTATGTTATTTTTTTATATTTGTCGTGTACCCCGGTACATGAAAAATTCTTAATTTTTCAATTTTTGTAAAATTCAAAAATTACCTATAATTACACTTTGTGATCATTTTAAACATTTATGGTGTACCTAGGTTCATGAGAAACTCCTTAAATTTTGAATTTTTTAATGATATTTTTCTGTTATTTTTAACAATTTGTCGTGTACCCCGGTACATGAAAAATTCTTAATTTTTCAATTTTTGTAAAATTCAAAAATTACCTATAATTACACTTTGTGATCATTTTAAACATTTCTGGTGTACATGGGTTCATGAGAAACTCCTTAAATTTTGAATTTTTTAATGATATTTTTTCTGTTATTTTTAACAATTTGTCGTGTACCCCGGTACATGAAAAATTCTTAATTTTTGAATTTTTGTAAAATTCAAAAATTACCTATAATTACACTTTGTGATCATTTTAAACATTTCTGGTGTACCTGGGTTCATGAGAAACTCCTTAAATTTTGAATTTTTTAATGATGTTTTTTCTGTTATTTTTAACAATTTGTCGTGTACCCCGGTACATGAAAAATTCTTAATTTTTGAATTTTTGTAAAATTCAAAAATTACCTATAATTACACTTTGTGATCATTTTAAAACATTTCTGGTGTACCTGGGTTCATGAGAATCTCCTTAAATTTTGAATTTTTTAATGATGTTTTTTCTGTTATTTTTAACAATTTGTCGTGTACCCCGGTACATGAAAAATTCTTAATTTTTCAATTTTTGTAAAATTCAAAAATTACCTATAATTACACTTTGTGATCATTTTAAACATTTCTGGTGTACCTAGGTTCATGAGAAACTCCTTAAATTTTGAATTTTTTAATGATATTTTTTTAACAATTTGTCTCGTACCCCGGTACATGAAAAATTCTTAATTTTTGAATTTCTGTAAAATTCAAAAATTACCTATAATTACACTTTGTGATCATTTTAAAACATTTCTGGTGTACCTGGGTTCATGAGAAACTCCTTAAATTTTGAATTTTTAATGATATTTTTATGTTATTTTTAACAATTTGTCGTGTAACCCGGTACATGAAAAATTCTTAATTTTTCAATTTTTGTAAAATTCAAAAATTACCTATAATTACACTTTGTGATCATTTTAAACATTTATGGTGTACCTAGGTTCCTGAGAAACTCCTTAAATTTTGAATTTTTTAATGATATTTTTCTGTTATTTTTAACAATTTGTCGTGTACCCCGGTACATGAAAAATTCTTAATTTTTCAATTTTTGTAAAATTCAAAACTTACCTATAATTACACTTTGTGATCATTTTAAACATTTCTGGTGTACCTGGGTTCATGAGAAACTCCTTAAATTTTGAATTTTTTAATGATATTTTTTTTAACAATTTGTCATGTACCCCGGTACATGAAAAATTCTTAATTTTTGAATTTCTGTAAAATTCAAAAATTACCTATAATTACACTTTGTGATCATTTTAAAACATTTATGGTGTACCTGGGTTCATGAGAAACTCCTTAAATTTTGAATTTTTTATGTTATTTTTAACAATTTGTCGTGTACTCCGGTACATGAAAAATTCTTAATTTTTCAATTTTTGTAAAATTCAAAAATTACCTATAATTACACTTTGTGATCATTTTAAACATTTCTGGTGTACCTATGTTCATGAGAAACTCCTTAAATTTTGAATTTTTTAATGATGTTTTTTTTGTTATTTTTAACAATTTGTCGTGTACCCCGGTACATGAAAAATTCTTAATTTTTGAATTTTTGTAAAATTCAAAAATTACCTATAATTACATTTTGTGATCATTTTAAAACATTTCTGGTGTACCTGGGTTCATGAGAAACTCCTTAAATTTTGAATTTTTTAATGATATTTTTCTGTTATTTTTAACAATTTGTCGTGTACCCCGGTAGATAAAAAATTCTTAATTTTTGAATTTTTGTAAAATTCAAAAATTACCTATAATTACACTTTGTGATCATTTTAAACATTTCTGGTGTACCTGGGTTCATGAGAAACTCCTTAAATTTTGAATTTTTTTAATGATGTTTTTTCTGTTATTTTTAACAATTTGTCGTGTACCCCGGTACATGAAAAATTCTTAATTTTTGAATTTTTGTAAAATTCAAAAATTACATATAATTACACTTTGTGATCATTTTAAAACATTTCTGGTGTACCTGGGTTCATGAGAAACTCCTTAAATTTTGAATTTTTTATGATATTTTTTATGTTATTTTTAACAATTTGTCGTGTACCCCGGTACATGAAAAATTTTTAATTTTTGAATTTTTGTAAAATTCAAAAATTACCTATAATTACACTTTGTGATCATTTTAAACATTTCTGGTGTACCTGTGTTCATGAGAAACTCCTTAAATTTTTAATTTTTTTAATGATGTTTTTCTGTTATTTTTAACAATTTGTCGTGTACCCCGGTACATGAAAAATTCTTAATTTTTGAATTTTTGTAAAATTCAAAAATTACCTATAATTACACTTTGTGATCATTTTAAAACATTTCTAGTGTACCTGGGTTCATGAGAAACTCCTTAAAATTTGAATTTTTTTATGATATTTTTATGTTATTTTTAACAATTTATCGTGTACCCCGGTACATGAAAAATTCTTAATTTTTCAATTTTTTTAAAATTCAAAAATTACCTATAATTACACTTTGTGATCATTTTAAACATTTCTGGTGTACCTGGGTTCATGAGAAACTCCTTAAATTTTGAATTTTTTAATAATATTTTTTCTGTTATTTTTAACAATTTGTCGTGTACCCCGGTACATGAAAAATTCTTAATTTTTCAATTTTTGTAAAATTCAAAAATTACCTATAATTACACTTTGTGATCATTTTAAACATTTCTGGTGTACATAGGTTCATGAGAAACTCCTTAAATTTTGAATTTTTTAATGATATTTTTTTTAACAATTTGTCATGTACCCCGGTACATGAAAAATTCTTAATTTTTGAATTTCTGTAAAATTCAAAAATTACCGATAATTACACTTTGTGATCATTTTAAAACATTTATGGTGTACCTGGGTTCATGAGAAACTCCTTAAATTTTGAATTTTTTATGTTATTTTTAACAATTTGTCGTGTACTCCGGTACATGAAAAATTCTTAATTTTTCAATTTTTGTAAAATTCAAAAATTACCTATAATTACACTTTGTGATCATTTTAAACATTTCTGGTGTACCTATGTTCATGAGAAACTCCTTAAATTTTGAATTTTTTAATGATGTTTTTTTTGTTATTTTTAACAATTTGTCGTGTACCCCGGTACATGAAAAATTCTTAATTTTTGAATTTTTGTAAAATTCAAAAATTACCTATAATTACACTTTGTGATCATTTTAAAACATTTCTGGTGTACCTGGGTTCATGAGAAACTCCTTAAATTTTGAATTTTTTAATGATATTTTTCTGTTATTTTTAACAATTTGTCGTGTACCCCGGTAGATGAAAAATTCTTAATTTTTGAATTTTTGTAAAATTCAAAAATTACCTATAATTACACTTTGTGATCATTTTAAACATTTCTGGTGTACCTGGGTTCATGAGAAACTCCTTAAATTTTGAATTTTTTTAATGATGTTTTTTCTGTTATTTTTAACAATTTGTCGTGTACCCCGGTACATGAAAAATTCTTAATTTTTGAATTTTTGTAAAATTCAAAAATTACATATAATTACACTTTGTGATCATTTTAAAACATTTCTGGTGTACCTGGGTTCATGAGAAACTCCTTAAATTTTGAATTTTTTTATGATATTTTTATGTTATTTTTAACAAATTGTCGTGTATCCCGGTACATGAAAAATTCTTAATTTTTCAATTTTTGTAAAATTCAAAAATTACCTATAATTACACTTTGTGATCATTTTAAACATTTCTGGTGTACCTGGGTTCATGAGAAACTCTTTAAATTTTGAATTTTTTAATGATCTTTTTTCTGTTATTTTTAACAATTTGTCGTGTACCCCGGTACATGAAAAATTCTTAATTTTGTCAACTTTTGTAAAATTCAAAAATTACCTATAATTACACTGTGTGATCATTTTAAACATTTCTGGTGTACATAGGTTCATGAGAAACTCCTTAAATTTTGAATTTTTTAATGATACTTTTTTTAACAATTTGTCATGTACCCCGGTACATGAAAAATTCATAATTTTTGAATTTCTGTAAAATTCAAAAATTACCTATAATTACACTTTGTGATCATTTTAAACATTTGTGGTGTACATAGGTTCATGAGAAACCCCTTAAATTTTGAATTTTTTAATGATATTTTTTTTAACAATTTGTCATGTACCCCGGTACATGAAAAATTCTTAATTTTTGAATTTTTGTAAAATTCAAAAATTACCTATAATTACACTTTGTGATCATTTTAAAACATTTCTGGTGTACTTGGGTTCATTAGAAATTCCTTAAATTTTGAATTTTTTATGTTATTTTTAACAATTTGTCGTGTACCCCGGTACATGAAAAATTCTTAATTTTTCAATTTTTTAAAATTCAAAAATTACCTATAATTACACTTTGTGATCATTTTAAACATTTCTGGTGTACCTATGTTCATGAGTAACTCCTTAAATTTTGAATTTTTTAATGATGTTTTTTCTGTTATTTTTAACAATTTGTCGTGTACCCCGGTACATGAAAAATTCTTAATTTTTCAATTTTTGTAAAATTCAAAAATTACCTATAATTACACTTTGTGATCATTTTAAACATTTCTGGTGTACCTAGGTTCATGAGAAACTCCTTAAATTTTGAATTTTTTAATGATATTTTTTTAACAATTTGTCTCGTACCCCGGTACATGAAAAATTCTTAATTTTTGAATTTCTGTAAAATTCAAAAATTACCTATAATTACACTTTGTGATCATTTTAAAACATTTCTGGTGTACCTGGGTTCATGAGAAACTCCTTAAATTTTGAATTTTTAATGATATTTTTATGTTATTTTTAACAATTTGTCGTGTAACCCGGTACATGAAAAATTCTTAATTTTTCAATTTTTGTAAAATTCAAAAATTACCTATAATTACACTTTGTGATCATTTTAAACATTTATGGTGTACCTAGGTTCCTGAGAAACTCCTTAAATTTTGAATTTTTTAATGATATTTTTCTGTTATTTTTAACAATTTGTCGTGTACCCCGGTACATGAAAAATTCTTAATTTTTCAATTTTTGTAAAATTCAAAACTTACCTATAATTACACTTTGTGATCATTTTAAACATTTCTGGTGTACCTATGTTCATGAGTAACTCCTTAAATTTTGAATTTTTTAATGATGTTTTTTCTGTTATTTTTAACAATTTGTCGTGTACCCCGGTACATGAAAAATACTTAATTTTTGAATTTTTGAAAAATTCAAAAATTACCTATAATTACACTTTGCGATCATTTTAAAACATTTCTGGTGTACCTGGGTTCATGAGAAACTCCTTAAATTTTGAATTTTTTAATGATATTTTTCTGTTATTTTTAACAATTTGTCGTGTACCCCGGTAGATGTAAAATTCTTAATTTTTCAACTTTTGTAAAATTCAAAAATTACCTATAATTACACTGTGTGATCATTTTAAACATTTCTGGTGTACATAGGTTCATGAGAAACTCCTTAAATTTTGAATTTTTTAATGATACTTTTTTTAACAATTTGTCATGTACCCCGGTACATGAAAAATTCATAATTTTTGAATTTCTGTAAAATTCAAAAATTACCTATAATTACACTTTGTGATCATTTTAAACATTTGTGGTGTACATAGGTTCATGAGAAACCCCTTAAATTTTGAATTTTTTAATGATATTTTTTTTAACAATTTGTCATGTACCCCGGTACATGAAAAATTCTTAATTTTTGAATTTTTGTAAAATTCAAAAATTACCTATAATTACACTTTGTGATCATTTTAAAACATTTCTGGTGTACTTGGGTTCATTAGAAATTCCTTAAATTTTGAATTTTTTATGTTATTTTTAACAATTTGTCGTGTACCCCGGTACATGAAAAATTCTTAATTTTTGAATTTTTGTAAAATTCAAAAATTACCTATAATTACACTTTGTGATCATTTTAAACATTTCTGGTGTACCAGGGTTCATGAGAAACTCCTTATATTTTGAATTTTTTAATGATGTTTTTCTGTTATTTTTAACAATTTGTCGTGTACCCCGGTACATGAAAAATTCTTAATTTTTGAATTTTTGTAAAATTCAAAAATTACCTATAATTACACTTTGTGGTCATTTTAAAACATTTCTGGTGTACCTGGGTTCATGAAAAACTCCTTAAAATTTGAATTTATTTATGATATTTTTTATGTTATTTTTAACAATTTGTCGTGTACCCCGGTACATGAAAAATTGTTAATTTTTCAATTTTTGTAAAATTCAAAAATTACCTATAATTACACTTTGTGATCATTTTAAACATTTCTGGTGTACCTAGGTTCCTGAGAAACTCCTTAAATTTTGAATTTTTTAATGATATTTTTTTAACAATTTGTCATGTACCCCGGTATATGAAAAATTCTTAATTTTTGAATTTCTGTAAAATTCAAAAATTACCTATAATTACACTTTGTGATCATTTTAAAACATTTATGGTGTACCTGGGTTCACGAGAAACTCCTTAAATTTTGAATTTTTTAATGATATTTTTATGTTATTTTTAACAATTTGACGTGTACCCTGGTACATGAAAAATTCTTAATTTTTCAATTTTTGTAAAATTCAAAAATTACCTATAATTACACTTTGTGATCATTTTAAACATTTCTGGTGTACCTGGGTTCATGAGAAACTCCTTAAATTTTGAATTTTTTAATGATGTTTTTTCTGTTATTTTTAACAATTTGTCGTGTACCCCGGTACATGAAAAATCCTTAATTTTTGAATTTTTGTAAGATTCAAAAATTACCTATAATTACACTTTGTGGTCATTTTAAAACATTTCTGGTGTACCTGGGTTCATGAGAAACTCCTTAAATTTTGAATTTTTAATGATGTTTTTTCTGTTATTTTTAACAATTTGTCGTGTACCCCGGTACATGAAAATTTCTTAATTTTTGAATTTTTGTAAAATTCAAAAATTACCTATAATTACACTTTGTGATCATTTTAAACATTTCTGGTGTACCTGGGTTCATGAGAAACTCCTTAAATTTTGAATTTTTTAATGATGTTTTTTCTGTTATTTTTAACAATTTGTCGTGTACCCCGGTACATGAAAAATCCTTAATTTTTGAATTTTTGTAAGATTCAAAAATTACCTATAATTACACTTTGTGGTCATTTTAAAACATTTCTGGTGTACCTGGGTTCATGAGAAACTCCTTAAATTTTGAATTTTTTAATGGTATTTTTATATTATTTTTAACAATTTGTCGTGTACCCCGGTACATGAAAAATTCTTAATTTTTCAATTTTTGTAAAATTCAAAAATTACCTATAATTACACTTTGTGATCATTTTAAACATTTCTGGTGTACCTAGGTTCATGAGAAACTCCTTAAATTTTGAATTTTTTAATGATGTTTTTCTGTTATTTTTAACAATTTGTCGTGTACCCCGGTACATGAAAAATTCTTAATTTTTGAATTTTTGTAAAATTCAAAAATTACCTATAATTACACTTTGTGATCATTTTAAACATTTCTGGTGTACCAGGGTTCATGAGAAACTCCTTAAATTTTGAATTTTTTAATGATGTTTTTCTGTTATTTTTAACAATTTGTCGTGTACCCCGGTACATGAAAAATTCTTAATTTTTGAATTTTTGTAAAATTCAAAAATTACCTATAATTACACTTTGTGGTCATTTTAAAACATTTCTGGTGTACCTGGGTTCATGAAAAACTCCTTAAAATTTGAATTTATTTATGATATTTTTTAAGTTATTTTTAACAATTTGTCGTGTACCCCGGTACATGAAAAATTGTTAATTTTTCAATTTTTGTAAAATTCAAAAATTACCTATAATTACACTTTGTGATCATTTTAAACATTTCTGGTGTACCTAGGTTCCTGAGAAACTCCTTAAATTTTCAATTTTTTAATGATATTTTTTTTAACAATTTGTCATGTACCCCGGTATATGAAAAATTCTTAATTTTTGAATTTCTGTAAAATTCAAAAATTACCTATAATTACACATTGTGATCATTTTAAAACATTTATGGTGTACCTGGGTTCACGAGAAACTCCTTAAATTTTGAATTTTTTAATGATATTTTTATGTTATTTTTAACAATTTGACGTGTACCCTGGTACATGAAAAATTCTTAATTTTTCAATTTTTGTAAAATTCAAAAATTACCTATAATTACACTTTGTGATCATTTTAAACATTTCTGGTGTACCTATGTTCATGAGTAACTCCTTAAATTTTGAATTTTTTAATGATGTTTTTTCTGTTATTTTTAACAATTTGTCGTGTACCCCGGTACATGAAAAATACTTAATTTTTGAATTTTTGAAAAATTCAAAAATTACCTATAATTACACTTTGCGATCATTTTAAAACATTTCTGGTGTACCTGGGTTCATGAGAAACTCCTTAAATTTTGAATTTTTTAATGATATTTTTCTGTTATTTTTAACAATTTGTCGTGTACCCCGGTAGATGTAAAATTCTTAATTTTTCAACTTTTGTAAAATTCAAAAATTACCTATAATTACACTGTGTGATCATTTTAAACATTTCTGGTGTACATAGGTTCATGAGAAACTCCTTAAATTTTGAATTTTTTAATGATACTTTTTTTAACAATTTGTCATGTACCCCGGTACATGAAAAATTCATAATTTTTGAATTTCTGTAAAATTCAAAAATTACCTATAATTACACTTTGTGATCATTTTAAACATTTGTGGTGTACATAGGTTCATGAGAAACCCCTTAAATATTGAATTTTTTAATGATATTTTTTTTAACAATTTGTCATGTACCCCGGTACATGAAAAATTCTTAATTTTTGAATTTTTGTAAAATTCAAAAATTACCTATAATTACACTTTGTGATCATTTTAAAACATTTCTGGTGTACTTGGGTTCATTAGAAATTCCTTAAATTTTGAATTTTTTATGTTATTTTTAACAATTTGTCGTGTACCCCGGTACATGAAAAATTCTTAATTTTTGAATTTTTGTAAAATTCAAAAATTACCTATAATTACACTTTGTGATCATTTTAAACATTTCTGGTGTACCAGGGTTCATGAGAAACTCCTTAAATTTTGAATTTTTTAATGATGTTTTTCTGTTATTTTTAACAATTTGTCGTGTACCCCGGTACATGAAAAATTCTTAATTTTTGAATTTTTGTAAAATTCAAAAATTACCTATAATTACACTTTGTGGTCATTTTAAAACATTTCTGGTGTACCTGGGTTCATGAAAAACTCCTTAAAATTTGAATTTATTTATGATATTTTTTATGTTATTTTTAACAATTTGTCGTGTACCCCGGTACATGAAAAATTGTTAATTTTTCAATTTTTGTAAAATTCAAAAATTACCTATAATTACACTTTGTGATCATTTTAAACATTTCTGGTGTACCTAGGTTCCTGAGAAACTCCTTAAATTTTGAATTTTTTAATGATATTTTTTTAACAATTTGTCATGTACCCCGGTATATGAAAAATTCTTAATTTTTGAATTTCTGTAAAATTCAAAAATTACCTATAATTACACTTTGTGATCATTTTAAAACATTTATGGTGTACCTGGGTTCACGAGAAACTCCTTAAATTTTGAATTTTTTAATGATATTTTTATGTTATTTTTAACAATTTGACGTGTACCCTGGTACATGAAAAATTCTTAATTTTTCAATTTTTGTAAAATTCAAAAATTACCTATAATTACACTTTGTGATCATTTTAAACATTTCTGGTGTACCTGGGTTCATGAGAAACTCCTTAAATTTTGAATTTTTTAATGATGTTTTTTCTGTTATTTTTAACAATTTGTCGTGTACCCCGGTACATGAAAAATCCTTAATTTTTGAATTTTTGTAAGATTCAAAAATTACCTATAATTACACTTTGTGGTCATTTTAAAACATTTCTGGTGTACCTGGGTTCATGAGAAACTCCTTAAATTTTGAATTTTTAATGATGTTTTTTCTGTTATTTTTAACAATTTGTCGTGTACCCCGGTACATGAAAATTTCTTAATTTTTGAATTTTTGTAAAATTCAAAAATTACCTATAATTACACTTTGTGATCATTTTAAACATTTCTGGTGTACCTGGGTTCATGAGAAACTCCTTAAATTTTGAATTTTTTAATGATGTTTTTTCTGTTATTTTTAACAATTTGTCGTGTACCCTGGTACATGAAAAATCCTTAATTTTTGAATTTTTGTAAGATTCAAAAATTACCTATAATTACACTTTGTGGTCATTTTAAAACATTTCTGGTGTACCTGGGTTCATGAGAAACTCCTTAAATTTTGAATTTTTTAATTGTATTTTTATATTATTTTTAACAATTTGTCGTGTACCCCGGTACATGAAAAATTCTTAATTTTTCAATTTTTGTAAAATTCAAAAATTACCTATAATTAAACTTTGTGATCATTTTAAACATTTCTGGTGTACCTAGGTTCATGAGAAACTCCTTAAATTTTGAATTTTTTAATGATGTTTTTCTGTTATTTTTAACAATTTGTCGTGTACCCCGGTACATGAAAAATTCTTAATTTTTGAATTTTTGTAAAATTCAAAAATTACCTATAATTACACTTTGTGATCATTTTAAACATTTCTGGTGTACCAGGGTTCATGAGAAACTCCTTAAATTTTGAATTTTTTAATGATGTTTTTCTGTTATTTTTAACAATTTGTCGTGTACCCCGGTACATGAAAAATTCTTAATTTTTGAATTTTTGTAAAATTCAAAAATTACCTATAATTACACTTTGTGGTCATTTTAAAACATTTCTGGTGTACCTGGGTTTATGAAAAACTCCTTAAAATTTGAATTTATTTATGATATTTTTTAAGTTATTTTTAACAATTTGTCGTGTACCCCGGTACATGAAAAATTGTTAATTTTTCAATTTTTGTAAAATTCAAAAATTACCTATAATTACACTTTGTGATCATTTTAAACATTTCTGGTGTACCTAGGTTCCTGAGAAACTCCTTAAATTTTCAATTTTTTAATGATATTTTTTTTAACAATTTGTCATGTACCCCGGTATATGAAAAATTCTTAATTTTTGAATTTCTGTAAAATTCAAAAATTACCTATAATTACACATTGTGATCATTTTAAAACATTTATGGTGTACCTGGGTTCACGAGAAACTCCTTAAATTTTGAATTTTTTAATGATATTTTTATGTTATTTTTAACAATTTGACGTGTACCCTGGTACATGAAAAATTCTTAATTTTTCAATTTTTGTAAAATTCAAAAATTACCTATAATTACACTTTGTGATCATTTTAAACATTTCTGGTGTACCTGGGTTCATGAGAAACTCCTTAAATTTTGAATTTTTTAATGATATTTTTCTGTTATTTTTAACAATTTGTCGTGTACCCCGGTAGATGAAAAATTCTTAATTTTTGAATTTTTGTAAAATTCAAAAATTACCTATAATTACACTTTGTGATCATTTTAAAACATTTCTGGTGTACCTGGGTTCATGAGAAACTCCTTAAATTTTGAATTTTTTAATGATATTTTTCTGTTATTTTTAACAATTTGTCGTGTACCCCGGTAGATGAAAAATTCTTAATTTTTCAACTTTTGTAAAATTCAAAAATTACCTATAATTACACTGTGTGATCATTTTAAACATTTCTGGTGTACATAGGTTCATGAGAAACTCCTTAAATTTTGAATTTTTTAATGATACTTTTTTTAACAATTTGTCATGTACCCCGGTACATGAAAAATTCATAATTTTTGAATTTCTGTAAAATTCAAAAATTACCTATAATTACACTTTGTGATCATTTTAAACATTTGTGGTGTACATAGGTTCATGAGAAACCCCTTAAATTTTGAATTTTTTAATGATATTTTTTTTAACAATTTGTCATGTACCCCGGTACATGAAAAATTCTTAATTTTTGAATTTTTGTAAAATTCAAAAATTACCTATAATTACACTTTGTGATCATTTTAAAACATTTCTGGTGTACTTGGGTTCATTAGAAATTCCTTAAATTTTGAATTTTTTATGTTATTTTTAACAATTTGTCGTGTACCCCGGTACATGAAAAATTCTTAATTTTTGAATTTTTGTAAAATTCAAAAATTACCTATAATTACACTTTGTGATCATTTTAAACATTTCTGGTGTACCAGGGTTCATGAGAAACTCCTTAAATTTTGAATTTTTTAATGATGTTTTTCTGTTATTTTTAACAATTTGTCGTGTACCCCGGTACATGAAAAATTCTTAATTTTTGAATTTTTGTAAAATTCAAAAATTACCTATAATTACACTTTGTGGTCATTTTAAAACATTTCTGGTGTACCTGGGTTCATGAAAAACTCCTTAAAATTTGAATTTATTTATGATATTTTTTATGTGATTTTTAACAATTTGTCGTGTACCCCGGTACATGAAAAATTGTTAATTTTTCAATTTTTGTAAAATTCAAAAATTACCTATAATTACACTTTGTGATCATTTTAAACATTTCTGGTGTACCTAGGTTCCTGAGAAACTCCTTAAATTTTGAATTTTTTAATGATATTTTTTTAACAATTTGTCATGTACCCCGGTATATGAAAAATTCTTAATTTTTGAATTTCTGTAAAATTCAAAAATTACCTATAATTACACTTTGTGATCATTTTAAAACATTTATGGTGTACCTGGGTTCACGAGAAACTCCTTAAATTTTGAATTTTTTAATGATATTTTTATGTTATTTTTAACAATTTGACGTGTACCCTGGTACATGAAAAATTCTTAATTTTTCAATTTTTGTAAAATTCAAAAATTACCTATAATTACACTTTGTGATCATTTTAAACATTTCTGGTGTACCTGGGTTCATGAGAAACTCCTTAAATTTTGAATTTTTTAATGATGTTTTTTCTGTTATTTTTAACAATTTGTCGTGTACCCCGGTACATGAAAAATCCTTAATTTTTGAATTTTTGTAAGATTCAAAAATTACCTATAATTACACTTTGTGGTCATTTTAAAACATTTCTGGTGTACCTGGGTTCATGAGAAACTCCTTAAATTTTGAATTTTTTAATGATGTTTTTTCTGTTATTTTTAACAATTTGTCGTGTACCCCGGTACATGAAAATTTCTTAATTTTTGAATTTTTGTAAAATTCAAAAATTACCTATAATTACACTTTGTGATCATTTTAAACATTTCTGGTGTACCTGGGTTCATGAGAAACTCCTTAAATTTTGAATTTTTTAATGATGTTTTTTCTGTTATTTTTAACAATTTGTCGTGTACCCCGGTACATGAAAAATCCTTAATTTTTGAATTTTTGTAAGATTCAAAAATTACCTATAATTACACTTTGTGGTCATTTTAAAACATTTCTGGTGTACCTGGGTTCATGAGAAACTCCTTAAATTTTGAATTTTTTAATGGTATTTTTATATTATTTTTAACAATTTGTCGTGTACCCCGGTACATGAAAAATTCTTAATTTTTCAATTTTTGTAAAATTCAAAAATTACCTATAATTACACTTTGTGATCATTTTAAACATTTCTGGTGTACCTAGGTTCATGAGAAACTCCTTAAATTTTGAATTTTTTAATGATGTTTTTCTGTTATTTTTAACAATTTGTCGTGTACCCCGGTACATGAAAAATTCTTAATTTTTGAATTTTTGTAAAATTCAAAAATTACCTATAATTACACTTTGTGATCATTTTAAACATTTCTGGTGTACCAGGGTTCATGAGAAACTCCTTAAATTTTGAATTTTTTAATGATGTTTTTCTGTTATTTTTAACAATTTGTCGTGTACCCCGGTACATGAAAAATTCTTAATTTTTGAATTTTTGTAAAATTCAAAAATTACCTATAATTACACTTTGTGGTCATTTTAAAACATTTCTGGTGTACCTGGGTTCATGAAAAACTCCTTAAAATTTGAATTTATTTATGATATTTTTTAAGTTATTTTTAACAATTTGTCGTGTACCCCGGTACATGAAAAATTGTTAATTTTTCAATTTTTGTAAAATTCAAAAATTACCTATAATTACACTTTGTGATCATTTTAAACATTTCTGGTGTACCTAGGTTCCTGAAAAACTCCTTAAATTTTCAATTTTTTAATGATATTTTTTTTAACAATTTGTCATGTACCCCGGTATATGAAAAATTCTTAATTTTTGAATTTGTGTAAAATTCAAAAATTACCTATAATTACACATTGTGATCATTTTAAAACATTTATGGTGTACCTGGGTTCACGAGAAACTCCTTAAATTTTGAATTTTTTAATGATATTTTTATGTTATTTTTAACAATTTGACGTGTACCCTGGTACATGAAAAATTCTTAATTTTTCAATTTTTGTAAAATTCAAAAATTACCTATAATTACACTTTGTGATCATTTTAAACATTTCTGGTGTACCTGGGTTCATGAGAAACTCCTTAAATTTTGAATTTTTTAATGATGTTTTTTCTGTTATTTTTAACAATTTGTCGTGTACCCCGGTACATGAAAAATCCTTAATTTTTGAATTTTTGTAAGATTCAAAAATTACCTATAATTACACTTTGTGGTCATTTTAAAACATTTCTGGTGTACCTGGGTTCATGAGAAACTCCTTAAATTTTGAATTTTTTAATGGTATTTTTATATTATTTTTAACAATTTGTCGTGTACCCCGGTACATGAAAAATTCTTAATTTTTCAATTTTTGTAAAATTCAAAAATTACCTATAATTACACTTTGTGATCATTTTAAACATTTATGGTGTACCTAGGTTCATGAGAAACTCCTTAAATTTTGAATTTTAATGATATTTTTCTGTTATTTTTAACAATTTGTCGTGTACCCCGGTACATGAAAAATTCTTAATTTTTCAATTTTTGTAAAATTCAAAAATTACCTATAATTACACTTTGTGATCATTTTAAACATTTCTGGTGTACATGGGTTCATGAGAAACTCCTTAAATTTTGAATTTTTTAATGATATTTTTTCTGTTATTTTTAACAATTTGTCGTGTACCCCGGTACATGAAAAATTCTTAATTTTTGAATTTTTGTAAAATTCAAAAATTACCTGTAATTACACTTTGTGATCATTTTAAACATTTCTAGTGTACCTCGGTTCATGAGAAACTCCTTAAATTTTGAAATTTTTAATGATGTTTTTTCTGTTATTTTTAACAATTTGTCGTGTACCCCGGTACATGAAAAATTCTTAATTTTTGAATTTTTGTAAAATTCAAAAATTACCTATAATTACACTTTGTGATCATTTTAAACATTTCTGGTGTACCTAGGTTCCTGAGAAACTCCTTAAATTTTCAATTTTTTAATGATATTTTTTTAACAATTTGTCATGTACCCCGGTATATGAAAAATTCTTAATTTTTGAATTTCTGTAAAATTCAAAAATTACCTATAATTACACTTTGTGATCATTTTAAAACATTTATGGTGTACCTGGGTTCACGAGAAACTCCTTAAATTTTGAATTTTTATTGATATTTTTATGTTATTTTTAACAATTTGACGTGTACCCTGGTACATGAAAAATTCTTAATTTTTCAATTTTTGTAAAATTCAAAAATTACCTATAATTACACTTTGTGATCATTTTAAACATTTCTGGTGTACCTAGGTTCATGAGAAACTCCTTAAATTTTGAATTTTTTAATGATGTTTTTTCTGTTATTTTTAACAATTTGTCGTGTACCCCGGTACATGAAAAATTCTTAATTTTTGAATTTTTGTAAAATTCAAAAATTACCTAGAATTACACTTTGTGATCATTTTAAACATTTCTGGTGTACCTGGGTTCATGAGAAACTCCTTAAATTTTGAATTTTTTAATGATGTTTTTTCTGTTATTTTTAACAATTTGTCGTGTACCCCGGTACATGAAAAATTCTTAATTTTTGAATTTTTGTAAGATTCAAAAATTACCTATAATTACACTTTGTGGTCATTTTAAAACATTTCTGGTGTACCTGGGTTCATGAGAAACTCCTTAAATTTTGAATTTTTTAATGATATTTTTATGTTATTTTTAACAATTTGTCGTGTACCCCGGTACATGAAAAATTCTTAATTTTTCAATTTTTGTAAAATTCAAAAATTACCTATAATTACACTTTGTGATCATTTTAAACATTTATGGTGTACCTAGGTTCATGAGAAACTCCTTAAATTTTGAATTTTTAATGATATTTTTCTGTTATTTTTAACAATTTGTCGTGTACCCCGGTACATGAAAAATTCTTAATTTTTGAATTTTTGTAAAATTCAAAAATTACCTATAATTACACTTTGTGATCATTTTAAACATTTCTGGTGTACCTGGGTTCATGAGAAACTCCTTAAATTTTGAATTTTTTAATGATGTTTTTTCTGTTATTTTTAACAATTTGTCGTGTACCCCGGTACATGAAAAATTCTTAATTTTTGAATTTTTGTAAAATTCAAAAATTACCTATAATTACACTTTGTGATCATTTTAAAACATTTCTAGTGTACCTGGGTTCATGAGAAACTCCTTAAATTTTGAATTTTTTATAATATTTTTTATGTTATTTTTAACAATTTGTCGTGTACCCCGGTACATGAAAAATTCTTAATTTTTCAATTTTTGTAAAATTCAAAAATTACCTATAATTACACTTTGTGATCATTTTAAACATTTCTGGTGTACCTGTTTCTCATGAACCCAGGTACACCAGAAATGTTTAAAATGATCACAAAGTGTAATTATAGGTAATTTTTTTAATTTTACAAAAATTCAAAAATTTTGAATTTTTAATGATGTTTTTTCTGTTATTTTTAACAAATTGTCGTGTACCCCGGTACATGAAAAATTCTTAATTTTTGAATTTTTGTAAAATTCAAAAATTACCTATAATTACACTTTGTGATCATTTTAAAACATTTCTGGTGTACCTGGGTTCATGTGAAACTCCTTAAATTTTGAATTTTTTTATAATATTTTTTCTGTTATTTTTAACAATTTGTCGTGTACCCCGGTACATAAAAAATTCTTAATTTTTCCATTTTTGTAAAATTCAAAAATTACCTATAATTACAATTTGTGATCATTTTAAACATTTCTGGTGTACCTAGGTTCATGAGAAACTCCTTAAATTTTGAATTTTTAATGATATTTTTTTAACAATTTGTCATGTACCCCGGTACATGAAAAATTCTTAATTTTTGAATTTCTGTAAAATTCAAAAATTACCTATAATTACACTTTGTGATCATTTTAAAACATTTCTGGTGTACCTGGGTTCATGAGAAACTCCTTAAATTTTGAATTTTTTAATGATATTTTTATGTTATTTTTAACAATTTGTCGTGTACCGATGAAAAATTCTTAATTTTTCAATTTTTGTAAAATTCAAAAATTACCTATAATTACACTTTGTGATCATTTTAAACATTTATGGTGTACCTAGGTTCCTGAGAAACTCCATAAATTTTGAATTTTTTAATGATATTTTTCTGTTATTTTTAACAATTTGTCGTGTACCCCGGTACATGAAAAATTCTTAATTTTTCAATTTTTGTAAAATTCAAAACTTACCTATAATTACACTTTGTGATCATTTTAAACATTTCTGGTGTACCTGGGTTCATGAGAAACTCTTTAAATTTTGAATTTTTTAATGATGTTGTTTCTGTTATTTTTAACAATTTGTCGTGTACCCCGGTACATGAAAAATTTTTAATTTTTGAATTTTTGTAAGATTCAAAAATTACCTATAATTACACTTTGTGGTCATTTTAAAACATTTCTGGTGTACCTGGGTTCATGAGAAACTCCTTAAATTTTGAATTTTTTAATGATATTTTTATGTTATTTTTAACAATTTGTCGTGTACCCCGGTACATAAAAAATTCTTAATTTTTCAATTTTTGTAAAATTCAAAAATTACCTATAATTACACTTTGTGATCATTTTAAACATTTATGGTGTACCTAGGTTCATGAGAAACTCCTTAAATTTTGAATTTTTTAATGATATTTTTCTGTTATTTTTAACAATTTGTCGTGTACCCCGGTACATGAAAAATTCTTAATTTTTCAATTTTTGTAAAATTCAAAAATTACCTATAATTACACTTTGTGATCATTTTAAACATTTCTGGTGTACATGGGTTCATGAGAAACTCCTTAAATTTTGAATTTTTTAATGATATTTTTTCTGTTATTTTTAACAATTTGTCGTGTACCCCGGTACATGAAAAATTCTTAATTTTTCAATTTTTGTAAAATTCAAAAATTACCTATAATTACACTTTGTGATCATTTTAAACATTTCTGGTGTACCTGGGTTCATGAGGAACTCCTTAAATTTTGAATTTTTTAATGATGTTTTTTCTGTTATTTTTAACAATTTGTCGTGTACCCCGGTACATGAAAAATTCTTAATTTTTGAATTTTTGTAAAATTCAAAAATTACCTATAATTACACTTTGTGATCATTTTAAAACATTTCTGGTGTACCTGGGTTCATGAGAAACTCCTTAAATTTTGAATTTTTTAATGATGTTTTTTCTGTTATTTTTAACAATTTGTCGTGTACCCCGGTACATGAAAAATTCTTAATTTTTCAATTTTTGTAAAATTCAAAAATTACCTATAATTACACTTTGTGATCATTTTAAACATTTCTGGTGTACCTAGGTTTCATGAGAAACTCCTTCAATTTTGAATTTTTTAATGATATTTTTTTAAGAATTTGTCTCGTACCCCGGTACATGAAAAATTCTTAATTTTTGAATTTCTGTAAAATTCAAAAATTACCTATAATTACACTTTGTGATCATTTTAAAACATTTCTGGTGTACCTGGGTTCATGAGAAACTCCTTAAATTTTGAATTTTTAATGATATTTTTATGTTATTTTTAACAATTTGTCGTGTAACCCGGTACCTGAAAAATTCTTAATTTTTCAATTTTTGTAAAATTCAAAAATTACCTATAATTACACTTTGTGATCATTTTAAACATTTATGGTGTACCTAGGTTCCTGAGAAACTCCTTAAATTTTGAATTTTTTAATGATATTTTTCTGTTATTTTTAACAATTTGTCGTGTACCCCGGTACATGAAAAATTCTTAATTTTTCAATTTTTGTAAAATTCAAAACTTACCTATAATTACACTTTGTGATCATTTTAAACATTTCTGGTGTACCTGGGTTCATGAGAAACTCCTTAAATTTTGAATTTTTTAATGATATTTTTTCTGTTATTTTTAACAATTTGTCGTGTACCCCGGCACATGAAAAATTCTTAATTTTTGAATTTTTGTAAAATTCAAAAATTACCTATAATTACACTTTGTGATCATTTTAAACATTTCTGGTGTACCTGGGTTCATGAGAAACTCCTTAAATTTTGAATTTTTTAATGATGTTTTTTCTGTTATTTTTAACAATTTGTCGTGTACCCCGGTACATGAAAAATTCTTAATTTTTGAATTTTTGTAAAATTCAAAAATTACCTATAATTACACTTTGTGATCATTTTAAAACATTTCTGGTGTACCTGGGTTCATGAGAAACTCCTTAAATTTTGAATTTTTTAATGATGTTTTTTCTGTTATTTTTAACAATTTGTCGTGTACCCCGGTACATGAAAAATTCTTAATTTTTCAATTTTTGTAAAATTCAAAAATTACCTATAATTACACTTTGTGATCATTTTAAACATTTCTGGTGTACCTAGGGTCATGAGAAACTCTTTAAATTTTGAATTTTTTAATGATATTTTTTTAACAATTTGTCTCGTACCCCGGTACATGAAAAATTCTTAATTTTTGAATTTCTGTAAAATTCAAAAATTACCTATAATTACACTTTGTGATCATTTTAAAACATTTCTGGTGTACCTGGGTTCATGAGAAACTCCTTAAATTTTGAATTTTTAATGATATTTTTATGTTATTTTTAACAATTTGTCGTGTAACCCGGTACCTGAAAAATTCTTAATTTTTCAATTTTTGTAAAATTCAAAAATTACCTATAATTACACTTTGTGATCATTTTAAACATTTATGGTGTACCTAGGTTCCTGAGAAACTCCTTAAATTTTGAATTTTTTAATGATATTTTTCTGTTATTTTTAACAATTTGTCGTGTACCCCGGTACATGAAAAATTCTTAATTTTTCAATTTTTGTAAAATTCAAAACTTACCTATAATTACACTTTGTGATCATTTTAAACATTTCTGGTGTACCTGGGTTCATGAGAAACTCCTTAAATTTTGAATTTTTTAATGATATTTTTTCTGTTATTTTTAACAATTTGTCGTGTACCCCGGTACATGAAAAATTTTTAATTTTTGAATTTTTGTAAAATTCAAAAATTACCTATAATTACACTTTGTGATCATTTTAAACATTTCTGGTGTACCTGGGTTCATGAGAAACTCCTTAAATTTTTAATTTTTTTAATGATGTTTTTCTGTTATTTTTAACAATTTGTCGTGTACCCCGGTACATGAAAAATTCTTAATTTTTGAATTTTTGTAAAATTCAAAAATTACCTATAATTACACTTTGTGATCATTTTAAAACATTTCTAGTGTACCTGGGTTCATGAGAAACTCCTTAAAATTTGAATTTTTTTATGATATTTTTATGTTATTTTTAACAATTTATCGTGTACCCCGGTACATGAAAAATTCTTAATTTTTCAATTTTTTTAAAATTCAAAAATTACCTATAATTACACTTTGTGATCATTTTAAACATTTCTGGTGTACCTAGGTTCATGAGAAACTCCTTAAATTTTGAATTTTTTAATGATATTTTTATGTTATTTTTAACAATTTGTCGTGTACCCCGGTACATGAAAAATTCTTAATTTTTCAATTTTTGTAAAATTCAAAAATTACCTATAATTACACTTTGTGATCATTTTAAACATTTATGGTGTACCTAGGTTCCTGAGAAACTCCATAAATTTTGAATTTTTTAATTATATTTTTCTGTTATTTTTAACAATTTGTCGTGTACCCCGGTACATGAAAAATTCTTAATTTTTCAATTTTTGTAAAATTCAAAACTTACCTATAATTACACTTTGTGATCATTTTAAACATTTCTGGTGTACTTGGGTTCATGAGAAACTCCTTAAATTTTGAATTTTTTAATGATGTTGTTTCTGTTATTTTTAACAATTTGTCGTGTACCCCGGTACATGAAAAATTCTTAATTTTTGAATTTTTGTAAGATTCAAAAATTACCTATAATTACACTTTGTGGTCATTTTAAAACATTTCTGGTGTACCTGGGTTCATGAGAAACTCCTTAAATTTTGAATTTTTTAATGATATTTTTATGTTATTTTTAACAATTTGTCGTGTACCCCGGTACATGAAAAATTCTTAATTTTTCAATTTTTGTAAAATTCAAAAATTACCTATAATTACACTTTGTGATCATTTTAAACATTTATGGTGTACCTAGGTTCATGAGAAACTCCTTAAATTTTGAATTTTTTAATGATATTTTTCTGTTATTTTTAACAATTTGTCGTGTACCCCGGTACATGAAAAATTCTTAATTTTTCAATTTTTGTAAAATTCAAAAATTACCTATAATTACACTTTGTGATCATTTTAAACATTTCTGGTGTACATGGGTTCATGAGAAACTCCTTAAATTTTGAATTTTTTAATGATATTTTTTCTGTTATTTTTAACAATTTGTCGTGTACCCCGGTACATGAAAAATTCTTAATTTTTGAATTTTTGTAAAATTCAAAAATTACCTATAATTACACTTTGTGATCATTTTAAACATTTCTGGTGTACCTGGGTTCATGAGAAACTCCTTAAATTTTTAATTTTTTTAATGATGTTTTTCTGTTATTTTTAACAATTTGTCATGTACCCCGGTACATGAAAAATTCTTAATTTTTGAATTTTTGTAAAATTCAAAAATTACCTATAATTACACTTTGTGATCATTTTAAAACATTTCTAGTGTACCTGGGTTCATGAGAAACTCCTTAAAATTTGAATTTTTTTATGATATTTTTATGTTATTTTTAACAATTTATCGTGTACCCCGGTACATGAAAAATTCTTAATTTTTCAATTTTTTTAAAATTCAAAAATTACCTATAATTACACTTTGTGATCATTTTAAACATTTCTGGTGTACCTGGGTTCATGAGAAACTCCTTAAATTTTGAATTTTTTAATAATATTTTTTCTGTTATTTTTAACAATTTGTCGTGTACCCCGGTACATGAAAAATTCTTAATTTTTGAATTTCTGTAAAATTCAAAAATTACCTATAATTACACTTTGTGATCATTTTAAATCATTTCTGGTGTACCTGGGTTCATGAGAAACTCCTTAAATTTTGAATTTTTTAATGATATTTTTATGTTATTTTTAACAATTTGTCGTGTACCCCGGTACATGAAAAATTCTTAATTTTTCAATTTTTGTAAAATTCAAAAATTACCTATAATTACACTTTGTGATCATTTTAAACATTTATGGTGTACCTAGGTTCCTGAGAAACTCCATAAATTTTGAATTTTTTAATGATATTTTTCTGTTATTTTTAACAATTTGTCGTGTACCCCGGTACATGAAAAATTCTTAATTTTTCAATTTTTGTAAAATTCAAAACTTACCTATAATTACACTTTGTGATCATTTTAAACATTTCTGGTGTACCTGGGTTCATGAGAAACTCCTTAAATTTTGAATTTTTTAATGATGTTGTTTCTGTTATTTTTAACAATTTGTCGTGTACCCCGGTACATGAAAAATTCTTAATTTTTGAATTTTTGTAAGATTCAAAAATTACCTATAATTACACTTTGTGGTCATTTTAAAACATTTCTGGTGTACCTGGGTTCATGAGAAACTCCTTAAATTTTGAATTTTTTAATGATATTTTTATGTTATTTTTAACAATTTGTCGTGTACCCCGGTACATGAAAAATTCTTAATTTTTCAATTTTTGTAAAATTCAAAAATTACCTATAATTACACTTTGTGATCATTTTAAACATTTATGGTGTACCTAGGTTCATGAGAAACTCCTTAAATTTTGAATTTTTTAATGATATTTTTCTGTTATTTTTAACAATTTGTCGTGTACCCCGGTACATGAAAAATTCTTAATTTTTCAATTTTTGTAAAATTCAAAAATTACCTATAATTACACTTTGTGATCATTTTAAACATTTCTGGTGTACATGGGTTCATGAGAAACTCCTTAAATTTTGAATTTTTTAATGATATTTTTTCTGTTATTTTTAACAATTTGTCGTGTACCCCGGTACATGAAAAATTCTTAATTTTTGAATTTTTGTAAAATTCAAAAATTACCTATAATTACACTTTGTGATCATTTTAAACATTTCTGGTGTACCTGGGTTCATGAGAAACTCCTTAAATTTTGAATTTTTTAATGATGTTTTTTCTGTTATTTTTAACAATTTGTCGTGTACCCCGGTACATGAAAAATTCTTAATTTTTGAATTTTTGTAAAATTCAAAAATTACCTATAATTACACTTTGTGATCATTTTAAAACATTTCTGGTGTACCTGGGTTCATGAGAATCTCCTTAAATTTTGAATTTTTTAATGATGTTTTTTCTGTTATTTTTAACAATTTTTCGTGTACCCCGGTACATGAAAAATTCTTAATTTTTCAATTTTTGTAAAATTCAAAAATTACCTATAATTACACTTTGTGATCATTTTAAACATTTCTGGTGTACCTAGGTTCATGAGAAACTCCTTAAATTTTGAATTTTTTAATGATATTTTTTTAACAATTTGTCTCGTACCCCGGTACATGAAAAATTCTTAATTTTTGAATTTCTGTAAAATTCAAAAATTACCTATAATTACACTTTGTGATCATTTTAAAACATTTCTGGTGTACCTGGGTTCATGAGAAACTCCTTAAATTTTGAATTTTTAATGATATTTTTATGTTATTTTTAACAATTTGTCGTGTAACCCGGTACATGAAAAATTCTTAATTTTTCAATTTTTGTAAAATTCAAAATTACCTATAATTACACTTTGTGATCATTTTAAACATTTATGGTGTACCTAGGTTCCTGAGAAACTCCTTAAATTTTGAATTTTTTAATGATATTTTTCTGTTATTTTTAACAATTTGTCGTGTACCCCGGTACATGAAAAATTCTTAATTTTTCAATTTTTGTAAAATTCAAAAATTACCTATAATTACACTTTGTGATCATTTTAAACATTTCTGGTGTACCTGGGTTCATGAGAAACTCCTTAAATTTTTAATTTTTTTAATGATGTTTTTCTGTTATTTTTAACAATTTGTCGTGTACCCCGGTACATGAAAAATTCTTAATTTTTGAATTTTTGTAAAATTCAAAAATTACCTATAATTACACTTTGTGATCATTTTAAAACATTTCTAGTGTACCTGGGTTCATGAGAAACTCCTTAAAATTTGAATTTTTTTATGATATTTTTATGTTATTTTTAACAATTTATCGTGTACCCCGGTACATGAAAAATTCTTAATTTTTCAATTTTTTTAAAATTCAAAAATTACCTATAATTACACTTTGTGATCATTTTAAACATTTCTGGTGTACCTGGGTTCATGAGAAACTCCTTAAATTTTGAATTTTTTAATAATATTTTTTCTGTTATTTTTAACAATTTGTCGTGTACCCCGGTACATGAAAAATTCTTAATTTTTCAATTTTTGTAAAATTCAAAAATTACCTATAATTACACTTTGTGATCATTTTAAACATTTCTGGTGTACATAGGTTCATGAGAAACTCCTTAAATTTTGAATTTTTTAATGATATTTTTTTTAACAATTTGTCATGTACCCCGGTACATGAAAAATTCTTAATTTTTGAATTTCTGTAAAATTCAAAAATTACCTATAATTACACTTTGTGATCATTTTAAAACATCTATGGTGTACCTGCGTTCATGAGAAACTCCTTAAATTTTGAATTTTTTATGTTATTTTTAACAATTTGTCGTGTACTCCGGTACATGAAAAATTCTTAATTTTTCAATTTTTGTAAAATTCAAAAATTACCTATAATTACACTTTGTGATCATTTTAAACATTTCTGGTGTACCTATGTTCATGAGAAACTCCTTAAATTTTGAATTTTTTAATGATGTTTTTTTTGTTATTTTTAACAATTTGTCGTGTACCCCGGTACATGAAAAATTCTTAATTTTTGAATTTTTGTAAAATTCAAAAATTACCTATAATTACATTTTGTGATCATTTTAAAACATTTCTGGTGTACCTGGGTTCATGAGAAACTCCTTAAATTTTGAATTTTTTAATGATATTTTTCTGTTATTTTTAACAATTTGTCGTGTACCCCGGTAGATAAAAAATTCTTAATTTTTGAATTTTTGTAAAATTCAAAAATTACCTATAATTACACTTTGTGATCATTTTAAACATTTCTGGTGTACCTGGGTTCATGAGAAACTCCTTAAATTTTGAATTTTTTTAATGATGTTTTTTCTGTTATTTTTAACAATTTGTCGTGTACCCCGGTACATGAAAAATTCTTAATTTTTGAATTTTTGTAAAATTCAAAAATTACATATAATTACACTTTGTGATCATTTTAAAACATTTCTGGTGTACCTGGGTTCATGAGAAACTCCTTAAATTTTGAATTTTTTTATGATATTTTTTCTGTTATTTTTAACAATTTGTCGTGTACCCCGGTACATGAAAAATTTTTAATTTTTGAATTTTTGTAAAATTCAAAAATTACCTATAATTACACTTTGTGATCATTTTAAACATTTCTGGTGTGTACCTGGGTTCATGAGAAACTCCTTAAATTTTTAATTTTTTTAATGATGTTTTTCTGTTATTTTTAACAATTTGTCGTGTACCCCGGTACATGAAAAATTCTTAATTTTTGAATTTTTGTAAAATTCAAAAATTACCTATAATTACACTTTGTGATCATTTTAAAACATTTCTAGTGTACCTGGGTTCATGAGAAACTCCTTAAAATTTGAATTTTTTTATGATATTTTTATGTTATTTTTAACAATTTATCGTGTACCCCGGTACATGAAAAATTCTTAATTTTTCAATTTTTTTAAAATTCAAAAATTACCTATAATTACACTTTGTGATCATTTTAAACATTTCTGGTGTACCTGGGTTCATGAGAAACTCCTTAAATTTTGAATTTTTTAATAATATTTTTTCTGTTATTTTTAACAATTTGTCGTGTACCCCGGTACATGAAAAATTCTTAATTTTTCAATTTTTGTAAAATTCAAAAATTACCTATAATTACACTTTGTGATCATTTTAAACATTTCTGGTGTACATAGGTTCATGAGAAACTCCTTAAATTTTGAATTTTTTAATGAAATTTTTTTTAACAATTTGTCATGTACCCCGGTACATGAAAAATTCTTAATTTTTGAATTTCTGTAAAATTCAAAAATTACCTATAATTACACTTTGTGATCATTTTAAAACATTTATGGTGTACCTGGGTTCATGAGAAACTCCTTAAATTTTGAATTTTTTATGTTATTTTTAACAATTTGTCGTGTACTCCGGTACATGAAAAATTCTTAATTTTTCAATTTTTGTAAAATTCAAAAATTACCTATAATTACACTTTGTGATCATTTTAAACATTTCTGGTGTACCTATGTTCATGAGAAACTCCTTAAATTTTGAATTTTTTAATGATGTTTTTTTTGTTATTTTTAACAATTTGTCGTGTACCCCGGTACATGAAAAATTCTTAATTTTTGAATTTTTGTAAAATTCAAAAATTACCTATAATTACACTTTGTGATCATTTTAAAACATTTCTGGTGTACCTGGGTTCATGAGAAACTCCTTAAATTTTGAATTTTTTAATGATATTTTTCTGTTATTTTTAACAATTTGTCGTGTACCCCGGTAGATGAAAAATTCTTAACTTTTGAATTTTTGTAAAATTCAAAAATTACCTATAATTACACTTTGTGATCATTTTAAACATTTCTGGTGTACCTGGGTTCATGAGAAACTCCTTAAATTTTGAATTTTTTAATGATGTTTTTTCTGTTATTTTTAACAATTTGTCGTGTACCCCGGTACATGAAAAATTCTTAATTTTTGAATTTTTGTAAAATTCAAAAATTACATATAATTACACTTTGTGATCATTTTAAAACATTTCTGGTGTACCTGGGTTCATGAGAAACTCCTTAAATTTTGAATTTTTTTATGATATTTTTATGTTATTTTTAACAAATTGTCGTGTATCCCGGTACATGAAAAATTCTTAATTTTTCAATTTTTGTAAAATTCAAAAATTACCTATAATTACACTTTGTGATCATTTTAAACATTTCTGGTGTACCTGGGTTCATGAGAAACTCTTTAAATTTTGAATTTTTTAATGATCTTTTTTCTGTTATTTTTAACAATTTGTCGTGTACCCCGGTACATGAAAAATTCTTAATTTTTCAACTTTTGTAAAATTCAAAAATTACCTATAATTACACTGTGTGATCATTTTAAACATTTCTGGTGTA
Source organism: Cichorium intybus (assembly GCA_023525715.1). NCBI lineage: Eukaryota > Viridiplantae > Streptophyta > Magnoliopsida > Asterales > Asteraceae > Cichorium > Cichorium intybus. The sequence continues at coordinate 119,368,671 of CM042015.1, forward strand.
CATAGGTTCATGAGAAACTCCTTAAATTTTGAATTTTTTAATGATACTTTTTTTAACAATTTGTCATGTACCCCGGTACATGAAAAATTCATAATTTTTGAATTTCTGTAAAATTCAAAAAATTACCTATAATTACACTTTGTGATCATTTTAAACATTTGTGGTGTACATAGGTTCATGAGAAACCCCTTAAATTTTGAATTTTTTAATGATATTTTTTTTAACAATTTGTCATGTACCCCGGTACATGAAAAATTCTTAATTTTTGAATTTTTGTAAAATTCAAAAATTACCTATAATTACACTTTGTGATCATTTTAAAACATTTCTGGTGTACTTGGGTTCATTAGAAATTCCTTAAATTTTGAATTTTTTATGTTATTTTTAACAATTTGTCGTGTACCCCGGTACATGAAAAATTCTTAATTTTTCAATTTTTTAGAATTCAAAAATTACCTATAATTACACTTTGTGATCATTTTAAACATTTCTGGTGTACCTATGTTCATGAGTAACTCCTTAAATTTTGAATTTTTTAATGATGTTTTTTCTGTTATTTTTAACAATTTGTCGTGTACCCCGGTACATGAAAAATTCTTAATTTTTCAATTTTTGTAAAATTCAAAAATTACCTATAATTACACTTTGTGATCATTTTAAACATTTCTGGTGTACCTAGGTTCATGAGAAACTCCTTAAATTTTGAATTTTTTAATGATATTTTTTTAACAATTTGTCTCGTACCCCGGTACATGAAAAATTCTTAATTTTTGAATTTCTGTAAAATTCAAAAATTACCTATAATTACACTTTGTGACCATTTTAAAACATTTCTGGTGTACCTGGGTTCATGAGAAACTCCTTAAATTTTGAATTTTTAATGATATTTTTATGTTGTTTTTAACAATTTGTCGTGTAACCCGGTACATGAAAAATTCTTAATTTTTCAATTTTTGTAAAATTCAAAAATTACCTATAATTACACTTTGTGATCATTTTAAACATTTATGGTGTACCTAGGTTCCTGAGAAACTCCTTAAATTTTGAATTTTTTAATGATATTTTTCTGTTATTTTTAACAATTTGTCGTGTACCCCGGTACATGAAAAATTCTTAATTTTTCAATTTTTGTAAAATTCAAAACTTACCTATAATTACACTTTGTGATCATTTTAAACATTTCTGGTGTACCTGGGTTCATGAGAAACTCCTTAAAATTTGAATTTTTTAATGATATTTTTTCTGTTATTTTTAACAATTTGTCGTGTACCCCGGTACATGAAAAATTTTTAATTTTTGAATTTTTGTAAAATTCAAAAATTACCTATAATTACACTTTGTGATCATTTTAAACATTTCTGGTGTACCTGGGTTCATGAGAAACTCCTTAAAATTTTAATTTTTTAATGATGTTTTTCTGTTATTTTTAACAATTTGTCGTGTACCCCGGTACATGAAAAATTCTTAATTTTTGAATTTTTGTAAAATTCAAAAATTACCTATAATTACACTTTGTGATCATTTTAAAACATTTCTAGTGTACCTGGGTTCATGAGAAACTCCTTAAAATTTGAATTTTTTTATGATATTTTTATGTTATTTTTAACAATTTATCGTGTACCCCGGTACATGAAAAATTCTTAATTTTTCAATTTTTTTAAAATTCAAAAATTACCTATAATTACACTTTGTGATCATTTTAAACATTTCTGGTGTACCTGGGTTCATGAGAAACTCTTTAAATTTTGAATTTTTTAATGATCTTTTTTCTGTTATTTTTAACAATTTGTCGTGTACCCCGGTACATGAAAAATTCTTAATTTTTCAACTTTTGTAAAATTCAAAAATTACCTATAATTACACTGTGTGATCATTTTAAACATTTCTGGTGTACATAGGTTCATGAGAAACTCCTTAAATTTTGAATTTTTTAATGATACTTTTTTTAACAATTTATTTTTCATGTACCGGGGTACATGAAAAATTCATAATTTTTGAATTTCTGTAAAATTCAAAAATTACCTATAATTACACTTTGTGATCATTTTAAACATTTGTGGTGTACATAGGTTCATGAGAAACCCCTTAAATTTTGAATTTTTTAATGATATTTTTTTTAACAATTTGTCATGTACCCCGGTACATGAAAAATTCTTAATTTTTGAATTGTAAAATTCAAAAATTACCTATAATTACACTTTGTGATCATTTTAAAACATTTCTGGTGTACTTGGGTTCATTAGAAATTCCTTAAATTTTGAATTTTTTATGTTATTTTTAACAATTTGTCGTGTACCCCGGTACATGAAAAATTCTTAATTTTTCAATTTTTTAGAATTCAAAAATTACCTATAATTACACTTTGTGATCATTTTAAACATTTCTGGTGTACCTATGTTCATGAGTAACTCCTTGAATTTTGAATTTTTTAATGATGTTTTTTCTGTTATTTTTAACAATTTGTCGTGTACCCCGGTACATGAAAAATTCTTAATTTTTCAATTTTTGTAAAATTCAAAAATTACCTATAATTACACTTTGTGATCATTTTAAACATTTCTGGTGTACCTAGGTTCATGAGAAACTCCTTAAATTTTGAATTTTTTAATGATATTTTTTTAACAATTTGTCTCGTACCCCGGTACATGAAAAATTCTTAATTTTTGAATTTCTGTAAAATTCAAAAATTACCTATAATTACACTTTGTGACCATTTTAAAACATTTCTGGTGTACCTGGGTTCATGAGAAACTCCTTAAATTTTGAATTTTTAATGATATTTTTATGTTATTTTTAACAATTTGTCGTGTAACCCGGTACATGAAAAATTCTTAATTTTTCAATTTTTGTAAAATTCAAAAATTACCTATAATTACACTTTGTGATCATTTTAAACATTTATGGTGTACCTAGGTTCCTGAGAAACTCCTTAAATTTTGAATTTTTTAATGATATTTTTCTGTTATTTTTAACAATTTGTCGTGTACCCCGGTACATGAAAAATTCTTAATTTTTCAATTTTTGTAAAATTCAAAACTTACCTATAATTACACTTTGTGATCATTTTAAACATTTCTGGTGTACCTGGGTTCATGAGAAACTCCTTAAATTTTGAATTTTTTAATGATATTTTTTCTGTTATTTTTAACAATTTGTCGTGTACCCCGGTACATGAAAAATTTTTAATTTTTGAATTTTTGTAAAATTCAAAAATTACCTATAATTACACTTTGTGATCATTTTAAACATTTCTGGTGTACCTGGGTTCATGAGAAACTCCTTAAAATTTTAATTTTTTAATGATGTTTTTCTGTTATTTTTAACAATTTGTCGTGTACCCCGGTACATGAAAAATTCTTAATTTTTGAATTTTTGTAAAATTCAAAAATTACCTATAATTACACTTTGTGATCATTTTAAAACATTTCTAGTGTACCTGGGTTCATGAGAAACTCCTTAAAATTTGAATTTTTTTATGATATTTTTATGTTATTTTTAACAATTTATCGTGTACCCCGGTACATGAAAAATTCTTAATTTTTCAATTTTTTTAAAATTCAAAAATTACCTATAATTACACTTTGTGATCATTTTAAACATTTCTGGTGTACCTGGGTTCATGAGAAACTCTTTAAATTTTGAATTTTTTAATGATCTTTTTTCTGTTATTTTTAACAATTTGTCGTGTACCCCGGTACATGAAAAATTCTTAATTTTTCAACTTTTGTAAAATTCAAAAATTACCTATAATTACACTGTGTGATCATTTTAAACATTTCTGGTGTACATAGGTTCATGAGAAACTCCTTAAATTTTGAATTTTTTAATGATACTTTTTTTAACAATTTGTCATGTACCCCGGTACATGAAAAATTCATAATTTTTGAATTTCTGTAAAATTCAAAAATTACCTATAATTACACTTTGTGATCATTTTAAACATTTGTGGTGTACATAGGTTCATGAGAAACCCCTTAAATTTTGAATTTTTTAATGATATTTTTTTTAACAATTTGTCATGTACCCCGGTACATGAAAAATTCTTAATTTTTGAATTTTTGTAAAATTCAAAAATTACCTATAATTACACTTTGTGATCATTTTAAAACATTTCTGGTGTACTTGGGTTCATTAGAAATTCCTTAAATTTTGAATTTTTTATGTTATTTTTAACAATTTGTCGTGTACCCCGGTACATGAAAAATTCTTAATTTTTCAATTTTTTAGAATTCAAAAATTACCTATAATTACACTTTGTGATCATTTTAAACATTTCTGGTGTACCTATGTTCATGAGTAACTCCTTAAATTTTGAATTTTTTAATGATGTTTTTTCTGTTATTTTTAACAATTTGTCGTGTACCCCGGTACATGAAAAATTCTTAATTTTTCAATTTTTGTAAAATTCAAAAATTACCTATAATTACACTTTGTGATCATTTTAAACATTTCTGGTGTACCTAGGTTCATGAGAAACTCCTTAAATTTCGAATTTTTTAATGATATTTTTTTAACAATTTGTCTCGTACCCCGGTACATGAAAAATTCTTAATTTTTGAATTTCTGTAAAATTCAAAAATTACCTATAATTACACTTTGTGACCATTTTAAAACATTTCTGGTGTACCTGGGTTCATGAGAAACTCCTTAAATTTTGAATTTTTAATGATATTTTTATGTTATTTTTAACAATTTGTCGTGTAACCCGGTACATGAAAAATTCTTAATTTTTCAATTTTTGTAAAATTCAAAAATTACCTATAATTACACTTTGTGATCATTTTAAACATTTATGGTGTACCTAGGTTCCTGAGAAACTCCTTAAATTTTGAATTTTTTAATGATATTTTTCTGTTATTTTTAACAATTTGTCGTGTACCCCGGTACATGAAAAATTCTTAATTTTTCAATTTTTGTAAAATTCAAAACTTACCTATAATTACACTTTGTGATCATTTTAAACATTTCTGGTGTACCTGGGTTCATGAGAAACTCCTTAAATTTTGAATTTTTTAATGATATTTTTTCTGTTATTTTTAACAATTTGTCGTGTACCCCGGTACATGAAAAATTTTTAATTTTTGAATTTTTGTAAAATTCAAAAATTACCTATAATTACACTTTGTGATCATTTTAAACATTTCTGGTGTACCTGGGTTCATGAGAAACTCCTTAAAATTTTAATTTTTTTAATGATGTTTTTCTGTTATTTTTAACAATTTGTCGTGTACCCCGGTACATGAAAAATTCTTAATTTTTGAATTTTTGTAAAATTCAAAAATTACCTATAATTACACTTTGTGATCATTTTAAAACATTTCTAGTGTACCTGGGTTCATGAGAAACTCCTTAAAATTTGAATTTTTTTATGATATTTTTATGTTATTTTTAACAATTTATCGTGTACCCCGGTACATGAAAAATTCTTAATTTTTCAATTTTTTTAAAATTCAAAAATTACCTATAATTACACTTTGTGATCATTTTAAACATTTCTGGTGTACCTGGGTTCATGAGAAACTCTTTAAATTTTGAATTTTTTAATGATCTTTTTTCTGTTATTTTTAACAATTTGTCGTGTACCCCGGTACATGAAAAATTCTTAATTTTTCAACTTTTGTAAAATTCAAAAATTACCTATAATTACACTGTGTGATCATTTTAAACATTTCTGGTGTACATAGGTTCATGAGAAACTCCTTAAATTTTGAATTTTTTAATGATACTTTTTTTAACAATTTGTCATGTACCCCGGTACATGAAAAATTCATAATTTTTGAATTTCTGTAAAATTCAAAAATTACCTATAATTACACTTTGTGATCATTTTAAACATTTGTGGTGTACATAGGTTCATGAGAAACCCCTTAAATTTTGAATTTTTTAATGATATTTTTTTTAACAATTTGTCATGTACCCCGGTACATGAAAAATTCTTAATTTTTGAATTTTTGTAAAATTCAAAAATTACCTATAATTACACTTTGTGATCATTTTAAAACATTTCTGGTGTACTTGGGTTCATTAGAAATTCCTTAAATTTTGAATTTTTTATGTTATTTTTAACAATTTGTCGTGTACCCCGGTACATGAAAAATTCTTAATTTTTCAATTTTTTAGAATTCAAAAATTACCTATAATTACACTTTGTGATCATTTTAAACATTTCTGGTGTACCTATGTTCATGAGTAACTCCTTAAATTTTGAATTTTTTAATGATGTTTTTTCTGTTATTTTTAACAATTTGTCGTGTACCCCGGTACATGAAAAATTCTTAATTTTTCAATTTTTGTAAAATTCAAAAATTACCTATAATTACACTTTGTGATCATTTTAAACATTTCTGGTGTACCTAGGTTCATGAGAAACTCCTTAAATTTTGAATTTTTTAATGATATTTTTTTAACAATTTGTCTCGTACCCCGGTACATGAAAAATTCTTAATTTTTGAATTTCTGTAAAATTCAAAAATTACCTATAATTACACTTTGTGACCATTTTAAAACATTTCTGGTGTACCTGGGTTCATGAGAAACTCCTTAAATTTTGAATTTTTAATGATATTTTTATGTTATTTTTAACAATTTGTCGTGTAACCCGGTACATGAAAAATTCTTAATTTTTCAATTTTTGTAAAATTCAAAAATTACCTATAATTACACTTTGTGATCATTTTAAACATTTATGGTGTACCTAGGTTCCTGAGAAACTCCTTAAATTTTGAATTTTTTAATGATATTTTTCTGTTATTTTTAACAATTTGTCGTGTACCCCGGTACATGAAAAATTCTTAATTTTTCAATTTTTGTAAAATTCAAAACTTACCTATAATTACACTTTGTGATCATTTTAAACATTTCTGGTGTACCTGGGTTCATGAGAAACTCCTTAAATTTTGAATTTTTTAATGATATTTTTTCTGTTATTTTTAACAATTTGTCGTGTACCCCGGTACATGAAAAATTTTTAATTTTTGAATTTTTGTAAAATTCAAAAATTACCTATAATTACACTTTGTGATCATTTTAAACATTTCTGGTGTACCTGGGTTCATGAGAAACTCCTTAAATTTTTAATTTTTTTAATGATGTTTTTCTGTTATTTTTAACAATTTGTCGTGTACCCCGGTACATGAAAAATTCTTAATTTTTGAATTTTTGTAAAATTCAAAAATTACCTATAATTACACTTTGTGATCATTTTAAAACATTTCTAGTGTACCTGGGTTCATGAGAAACTCCTTAAAATTTGAATTTTTTTATGATATTTTTATGTTATTTTTAACAATTTATCGTGTACCCCGGTACATGAAAAATTCTTAATTTTTCAATTTTTTTAAAATTCAAAAATTACCTATAATTACACTTTGTGATCATTTTAAACATTTCTGGTGTACCTGGGTTCATGAGAAACTCCTTAAATTTTGAATTTTTTAATAATATTTTTTCTGTTATTTTTAACAATTTGTCGTGTACCCCGGTACATGAAAAATTCTTAACTTTTCAATTTTTGTAAAATTCAAAAATTACCTATAATTACACTTTGTGATCATTTTAAACATTTCTGGTGTACATAGGTTCATGAGAAACTCCTTAAATTTTGAATTTTTTAATGATATTTTTTTTAACAATTTGTCATGTACCCCGGTACATGAAAAATTCTTAATTTTTGAATTTCTGTAAAATTCAAAAATTACCTATAATTACACTTTGTGATCATTTTAAAACATTTATGGTGTACCTGGGTTCATGAGAAACTCCTTAAATTTTGAATTTTTTATGTTATTTTTAACAATTTGTCGTGTACTCCGGTACATGAAAAATTCTTAATTTTTCAATTTTTGTAAAATTCAAAAATTACCTATAATTACACTTTGTGATCATTTTAAACATTTCTGGTGTACCTATGTTCATGAGAAACTCCTTAAATTTTGAATTTTTTAATGATGTTTTTTTTGTTATTTTTAACAATTTGTCGTGTACCCCGGTACATGAAAAATTCTTAATTTTTGAATTTTTGTAAAATTCAAAAATTACCTATAATTACACTTTGTGATCATTTTAAAACATTTCTGGTGTACCTGGGTTCATGAGAAACTCCTTAAATTTTGAATTTTTTAATGATATTTTTCTGTTATTTTTAACAATTTGTCGTGTACCCCGGTAGATGAAAAATTCTTAATTTTTGAATTTTTGTAAAATTCAAAAATTACCTATAATTACACTTTGTGATAATTTTAAACATTACTGGTGTACCTGGGTTAATGAGAAACTCCTTAAATTTTGAATTTTTTAATGATGTTTTTTCTGTTATTTTTAACAATTTGTCGTGTACCCCGGTACATGAAAAATTCTTAATTTTTGAATTTTTGTAAAATTCAAAAATTACATATAATTACACTTTGTGATCATTTTAAAACATTTCTGGTGTACCTGGGTTCATGAGAAACTCCTTAAATTTTGAATTTTTTTATGATATTTTTATGTTATTTTTAACAAATTGTCGTGTATCCCGGTACATGAAAAATTCTTAATTTTTCAATTTTTGTAAAATTCCAAAATTACCTATAATTACACTTTGTGATCATTTTAAACATTTCTGGTGTACTTGGGTTCATGAGAAACTCTTTAAATTTTGAATTTTTTAATGATCTTTTTTCTGTTATTTTTAACAATTTGTCGTGTACCCCGGTACATGAAAAATTCTTAAATTTTCAACTTTTGTAAAATTCAAAAATTACCTATAATTACACTGTGTGATCATTTTAAACATTTCTGGTGTACATAGGTTCATGAGAAACTCCTTAAATTTTGAATTTTTTAATGATACTTTTTTTAACAATTTGTCATGTACCCCGGTACATGAAAAATTCATAATTTTTGAATTTCTGTAAAATTCAAAAATTACCTATAATTACACTTTGTGATCATTTTAAACATTTGTGGTGTACATAGGTTCATGAGAAACCCCTTAAATTTTGAATTTTTTAATGATATTTTTTTTAACAATTTGTCATGTACCCCGGTACATGAAAAATTCTTAATTTTTGAATTTTTGTAAAATTCAAAAATTACCTATAATTACACTTTGTGATCATTTTAAAACATTTCTGGTGTACTTGGGTTCATTAGAAATTCCTTAAATTTTGAATTTTTTATGTTATTTTTAACAATTTGTCGTGTACCCCGGTACATGAAAAATTCTTAATTTTTCAATTTTTTAAAATTCAAAAATTACCTATAATTACACTTTGTGATCATTTTAAACATTTCTGGTGTACCTATGTTCATGAGTAACTCCTTAAATTTTGAATTTTTTAATGATGTTTTTTCTGTTATTTTTAACAATTTGTCGTGTACCCCGGTACATGAAAAATACTTAATTTTTGAATTTTTGAAAAATTCAAAAATTACCTATAATTACACTTTGCGATCATTTTAAAACATTTCTGGTGTACCTGGGTTCATGAGAAACTCCTTAAATTTTGAATTTTTTAATGATATTTTTCTGTTATTTTTAACAATTTGTCGTGTACCCCGGTAGATGAAAAATTCTTAATTTTTGAATTTTTGTAAAATTCAAAAATTACCTATAATTACACTTTGTGATCATTTTAAAACATTTCTGGTGTACCTGGGTTCATGAGAAACTCCTTAAATTTTGAATTTTTTAATGATATTTTTCTGTTATTTTTAACAATTTGTCGTGTACCCCGGTAGATGAAAAATTCTTAATTTTACAACTTTTGTAAAATTCAAAAATTACCTATAATTACACTGTGTGATCATTTTAAACATTTCTGGTGTACATAGGTTCATGAGAAACTCCTTAAATTTTGAATTTTTTAATGATACTTTTTTTAACAATTTATCATGTACCCCGGTACATGAAAAATTCATAATTTTTGAATTTCTGTAAAATTCAAAAATTACCTATAATTACACTTTGTGATCATTTTAAACATTTGTGGTGTACATAGGTTCATGAGAAACCCCTTAAATTTTGAATTTTTTAATGATATTTTTTTTAACAATTTGTCATGTACCCCGGTACATGAAAAATTCTTAATTTTTGAATTTTTGTAAAATTCAAAAATTACCTATAATTACACTTTGTGATCATTTTAAAACATTTCTGGTGTACTTGGGTTCATTAGAAATTCCTTAAATTTTGAATTTTTTATGTTATTTTTAACAATTTGTCGTGTACCCCGGTACATGAAAAATTCTTAATTTTTCAATTTTTTAAAATTCAAAAATTACCTATAATTACACTTTGTGATCATTTTAAACATTTCTGGTGTACCTATGTTCATGAGTAACTCCTTAAATTTTGAATTTTTTAATGATGTTTTTTCTGTTATTTTTAACAATTTGTCGTGTACCCCGGTACATGAAAAATACTTAATTTTTGAATTTTTGAAAAATTCAAAAATTACCTATAATTACACTTTGCGATCATTTTAAAACATTTCTGGTGTACCTGGGTTCATGAGAAACTCCTTAAATTTTGAATTTTTTAATGATATTTTTCTGTTATTTTTAACAATTTGTCGTGTACCCCGGTAGATGAAAAATTCTTAATTTTTGAATTTTTGTAAAATTCAAAAATTACCTATAATTACACTTTGTGATCATTTTAAAACATTTCTGGTGTACCTGGGTTCATGAGAAACTCCTTAAATTTTGAATTTTTTAATGATATTTTTCTGTTATTTTTAACAATTTGTCGTGTACCCCGGTAGATGAAAAATTCTTAATTTTTCAACTTTTGTAAAATTCAAAAATTACCTATAATTACACTGTGTGATCATTTTAAACATTTCTGGTGTACATAGGTTCATGAGAAACTCCTTAAATTTTGAATTTTTTAATGATACTTTTTTTAACAATTTGTCATGTACCCCGGTACATGAAAAATTCATAATTTTTGAATTTCTGTAAAATTCAAAAATTACCTATAATTACACTTTGTGATCATTTTAAACATTTGTGGTGTACATAGGTTCATGAGAAACCCCTTAAATTTTGAATTTTTTAATGATATTTTTTTTAACAATTTGTCATGTACCCCGATACATGAAAAATTCTTAATTTTTGAATTTTTGTAAAATTCAAAAATTACCTATAATTACACTTTGTGATCATTTTAAAACATTTCTGGTGTACTTGGGTTCATTAGAAATTCCTTAAATTTTGAATTTTTTATGTTATTTTTAACAATTTGTCGTGTACCCCGGTACATGAAAAATTCTTAATTTTTCAATTTTTTAAAATTCAAAAATTACCTATAATTACACTTTGTGATCATTTTAAACATTTCTGGTGTACCTATGTTCATGAGTAACTCCTTAAATTTTGAATTTTTTAATGATGTTTTTTCTGTTATTTTTTAACAATTTGTCGTGTACCCCGGTACATGAAAAATTCTTAATTTTTCAATTTTTGTAAAATTCAAAAATTACCTATAATTACACTTTGTGATCATTTTAAACATTTCTGGTGTACCTAGGTTCATGAGAAACTCCTTAAATTTTGAATTTTTTAATGATATTTTTTTAACAATTTGTCTCGTACCCCGGTACATGAAAAATTCTTAATTTTTGAATTTCTGTAAAATTCAAAAATTACCTATAATTACACTTTGTGATCATTTTAAAACATTTCTGGTGTACCTGGGTTCATGAGAAACTCCTTAAATTTTGAATTTTTAATGATATTTTTATGTTATTTTTAACAATTTGTCGTGTAACCCGGTACATGAAAAATTCTTAATTTTTCAATTTTTGTAAAATTCAAAAATTACCTATAATTACACTTTGTGATCATTTTAAACATTTATGGTGTACCTAGGTTCCTGAGAAACTCCTTAAATTTTGAATTTTTTAATGATATTTTTCTGTTATTTTTAACAATTTGTCGTGTACCCCGGTACATGAAAAATTCTTAATTTTTCAATTTTTGTAAAATTCAAAACTTACCTATAATTACACTTTGTGATCATTTTAAACATTTCTGGTGTACCTGGGTTCATGAGAAACTCCTTAAATTTTGAATTTTTTAATGATATTTTTTCTGTTATTTTTAACAATTTGTCGTGTACCCCGGTACATGAAAAATTTTTAATTTTTGAAATTTTGTAAAATTCAAAAATTACCTATAATTACACTTTGTGATCATTTTAAACATTTCTGGTGTACCTAGGTTCATGAGAAACTCCTTAAATTTTTAATTTTTTTAATGATGTTTTTCTGTTATTTTTAACAATTTGTCGTGTACCCCGGTACATGAAAAATTCTTAATTTTTGAATTTTTGTAAAATTCAAAAATTACCTATAATTACACTTTGTGATCATTTTAAAACATTTCTAGTGTACCTGGGTTCATGAGAAACTCCTTAAAATTTGAATTTTTTTATGATATTTTTATGTTATTTTTAACAATTTATCGTGTACCCCGGTACATGAAAAATTCTTAATTTTTCAATTTTTTTAAAATTCAAAAATTACCTATAATTACACTTTGTGATCATTTTAAACATTTCTGGTGTACCTGGGTTCATGAGAAACTCTTTAAATTTTGAATTTTTTAATGATCTTTTTTCTGTTATTTTTAACAATTTGTCGTGTACCCCGGTACATGAAAAATTCTTAATTTTTCAACTTTTGTAAAATTCAAAAATTACCTATAATTACACTGTGTGATCATTTTAAACATTTCTGGTGTACATAGGTTCATGAGAAACTCCTTAAATTTTGAATTTTTTAATGATACTTTTTTTAACAATTTATTTTTCATGTACCGGGGTACATGAAAAATTCATAATTTTTGAATTTCTGTAAAATTCAAAAATTACCTATAATTACACTTTGTGATCATTTTAAACATTTGTGGTGTACATAGGTTCATGAGAAACCCCTTAAATTTTGAATTTTTTAATGATATTTTTTTTAACAATTTGTCATGTACCCCGGTACATGAAAAATTCTTAATTTTTGAATTGTAAAATTCAAAAATTACCTATAATTACACTTTGTGATCATTTTAAAACATTTCTGGTGTACTTGGGTTCATTAGAAATTCCTTAAATTTTGAATTTTTTATGTTATTTTTAACAATTTGTCGTGTACCCCGGTACATGAAAAATTCTTAATTTTTCAATTTTTTAGAATTCAAAAATTACCTATAATTACACTTTGTGATCATTTTAAACATTTCTGGTGTACCTATGTTCATGAGTAACTCCTTGAATTTTGAATTTTTTAATGATGTTTTTTCTGTTATTTTTAACAATTTGTCGTGTACCCCGGTACATGAAAAATTCTTAATTTTTCAATTTTTGTAAAATTCAAAAATTACCTATAATTACACTTTGTGATCATTTTAAACATTTCTGGTGTACCTAGGTTCATGAGAAACTCCTTAAATTTTGAATTTTTTAATGATATTTTTTTAACAATTTGTCTCGTACCCCGGTACATGAAAAATTCTTAATTTTTGAATTTCTGTAAAATTCAAAAATTACCTATAATTACACTTTGTGACCATTTTAAAACATTTCTGGTGTACCTGGGTTCATGAGAAACTCCTTAAATTTTGAATTTTTAATGATATTTTTATGTTATTTTTAACAATTTGTCGTGTAACCCGGTACATGAAAAATTCTTAATTTTTCAATTTTTGTAAAATTCAAAAATTACCTATAATTACACTTTGTGATCATTTTAAACATTTATGGTGTACCTAGGTTCCTGAGAAACTCCTTAAATTTTGAATTTTTTAATGATATTTTTCTGTTATTTTTAACAATTTGTCGTGTACCCCGGTACATGAAAAATTCTTAATTTTTCAATTTTTGTAAAATTCAAAACTTACCTATAATTACACTTTGTGATCATTTTAAACATTTCTGGTGTACCTGGGTTCATGAGAAACTCCTTAAATTTTGAATTTTTTAATGATATTTTTTCTGTTATTTTTAACAATTTGTCGTGTACCCCGGTACATGAAAAATTTTTAATTTTTGAATTTTTGTAAAATTCAAAAATTACCTATAATTACACTTTGTGATCATTTTAAACATTTCTGGTGTACCTGGGTTCATGAGAAACTCCTTAAAATTTTAATTTTTTAATGATGTTTTTCTGTTATTTTTAACAATTTGTCGTGTACCCCGGTACATGAAAAATTCTTAATTTTTGAATTTTTGTAAAATTCAAAAATTACCTATAATTACACTTTGTGATCATTTTAAAACATTTCTAGTGTACCTGGGTTCATGAGAAACTCCTTAAAATTTGAATTTTTTTATGATATTTTTATGTTATTTTTAACAATTTATCGTGTACCCCGGTACATGAAAAATTCTTAATTTTTCAATTTTTTTAAAATTCAAAAATTACCTATAATTACACTTTGTGATCATTTTAAACATTTCTGGTGTACCTGGGTTCATGAGAAACTCTTTAAATTTTGAATTTTTTAATGATCTTTTTTCTGTTATTTTTAACAATTTGTCGTGTACCCCGGTACATGAAAAATTCTTAATTTTTCAACTTTTGTAAAATTCAAAAATTACCTATAATTACACTGTGTGATCATTTTAAACATTTCTGGTGTACATAGGTTCATGAGAAACTCCTTAAATTTTGAATTTTTTAATGATACTTTTTTTAACAATTTGTCATGTACCCCGGTACATGAAAAATTCATAATTTTTGAATTTCTGTAAAATTCAAAAATTACCTATAATTACACTTTGTGATCATTTTAAACATTTGTGGTGTACATAGGTTCATGAGAAACCCCTTAAATTTTGAATTTTTTAATGATATTTTTTTTAACAATTTGTCATGTACCCCGGTACATGAAAAATTCTTAATTTTTGAATTTTTGTAAAATTCAAAAATTACCTATAATTACACTTTGTGATCATTTTAAAACATTTCTGGTGTACTTGGGTTCATTAGAAATTCCTTAAATTTTGAATTTTTTATGTTATTTTTAACAATTTGTCGTGTACCCCGGTACATGAAAAATTCTTAATTTTTCAATTTTTTAGAATTCAAAAATTACCTATAATTACACTTTGTGATCATTTTAAACATTTCTGGTGTACCTATGTTCATGAGTAACTCCTTAAATTTTGAATTTTTTAATGATGTTTTTTTCTGTTATTTTTAACAATTTGTCGTGTACCCCGGTACATGAAAAATTCTTAATTTTTCAATTTTTGTAAAATTCAAAAATTACCTATAATTACACTTTGTGATCATTTTAAACATTTCTGGTGTACCTAGGTTCATGAGAAACTCCTTAAATTTCGAATTTTTTAATGATATTTTTTTAACAATTTGTCTCGTACCCCGGTACATGAAAAATTCTTAATTTTTGAATTTCTGTAAAATTCAAAAATTACCTATAATTACACTTTGTGACCATTTTAAAACATTTCTGGTGTACCTGGGTTCATGAGAAACTCCTTAAATTTTGAATTTTTAATGATATTTTTATGTTATTTTTAACAATTTGTCGTGTAACCCGGTACATGAAAAATTCTTAATTTTTCAATTTTTGTAAAATTCAAAAATTACCTATAATTACACTTTGTGATCATTTTAAACATTTATGGTGTACCTAGGTTCCTGAGAAACTCCTTAAATTTTGAATTTTTTAATGATATTTTTCTGTTATTTTTAACAATTTGTCGTGTACCCCGGGTACATGAAAAATTCTTAATTTTTCAATTTTTGTAAAATTCAAAACTTACCTATAATTACACTTTGTGATCATTTTAAACATTTCTGGTGTACCTGGGTTCATGAGAAACTCCTTAAATTTTGAATTTTTTAATGATATTTTTTCTGTTATTTTTAACAATTTGTCGTGTACCCCGGTACATGAAAAATTTTTAATTTTTGAATTTTTGTAAAATTCAAAAATTACCTATAATTACACTTTGTGATCATTTTAAACATTTCTGGTGTACCTGGGTTCATGAGAAACTCCTTAAAATTTTAATTTTTTTAATGATGTTTTTCTGTTATTTTTAACAATTTGTCGTGTACCCCGGTACATGAAAAATTCTTAATTTTTGAATTTTTGTAAAATTCAAAAATTACCTATAATTACACTTTGTGATCATTTTAAAACATTTCTAGTGTACCTGGGTTCATGAGAAACTCCTTAAAATTTGAATTTTTTTATGATATTTTTATGTTATTTTTAACAATTTATCGTGTACCCCGGTACATGAAAAATTCTTAATTTTTCAATTTTTTTAAAATTCAAAAATTACCTATAATTACACTTTGTGATCATTTTAAACATTTCTGGTGTACCTGGGTTCATGAGAAACTCTTTAAATTTTGAATTTTTTAATGATCTTTTTTCTGTTATTTTTAACAATTTGTCGTGTACCCCGGTACATGAAAAATTCTTAATTTTTCAACTTTTGTAAAATTCAAAAATTACCTATAATTACACTGTGTGATCATTTTAAACATTTCTGGTGTACATAGGTTCATGAGAAACTCCTTAAATTTTGAATTTTTTAATGATACTTTTTTTAACAATTTGTCATGTACCCCGGTACATGAAAAATTCATAATTTTTGAATTTCTGTAAAATTCAAAAATTACCTATAATTACACTTTGTGATCATTTTAAACATTTGTGGTGTACATAGGTTCATGAGAAACCCCTTAAATTTTGAATTTTTTAATGATATTTTTTTTAACAATTTGTCATGTACCCCGGTACATGAAAAATTCTTAATTTTTGAATTTTTGTAAAATTCAAAAATTACCTATAATTACACTTTGTGATCATTTTAAAACATTTCTGGTGTACTTGGGTTCATTAGAAATTCCTTAAATTTTGAATTTTTTATGTTATTTTTAACAATTTGTCGTGTACCCCGGGTACATGAAAAATTCTTAATTTTTCAATTTTTTAGAATTCAAAAATTACCTATAATTACACTTTGTGATCATTTTAAACATTTCTGGTGTACCTATGTTCATGAGTAACTCCTTAAATTTTGAATTTTTTAATGATGTTTTTTCTGTTATTTTTAACAATTTGTCGTGTACCCCGGTACATGAAAAATTCTTAATTTTTCAATTTTTGTAAAATTCAAAAATTACCTATAATTACACTTTGTGATCATTTTAAACATTTCTGGTGTACCTAGGTTCATGAGAAAACTCCTTAAATTTTGAATTTTTTAATGATATTTTTTTAACAATTTGTCTCGTACCCCGGTACATGAAAAATTCTTAATTTTTGAATTTCTGTAAAATTCAAAAATTACCTATAATTACACTTTGTGACCATTTTAAAACATTTCTGGTGTACCTGGGTTCATGAGAAACTCCTTAAATTTTGAATTTTTAATGATATTTTTATGTTATTTTTAACAATTTGTCGTGTAACCCGGTACATGAAAAATTCTTAATTTTTCAATTTTGTAAAATTCAAAAATTACCTATAATTACACTTTGTGATCATTTTAAACATTTATGGTGTACCTAGGTTCCTGAGAAACTCCTTAAATTTTGAATTTTTTAATGATATTTTTCTGTTATTTTTAACAATTTGTCGTGTACCCCGGTACATGAAAAATTAAATTCTTAATTTTTCAATTTTTGTAAAATTCAAAACTTACCTATAATTACACTTTGTGATCATTTTAAACATTTCTGGTGTACCTGGGTTCATGAGAAACTCCTTAAATTTTGAATTTTTTAATGATATTTTTTCTGTTATTTTTAACAATTTGTCGTGTACCCCGGTACATGAAAAATTTTTAATTTTTGAATTTTTGTAAAATTCAAAAATTACCTATAATTACACTTTGTGATCATTTTAAACATT